>ML686015.1:389156-418300 GCA_007922175.1 Pelusios castaneus | reverse complement strand
AGCTCCAGGACCTGCAGTGGGTTGGCGGGGCAGGTTCTCTCCTGGAGCGTCTGGCGCCTTTGAACTTCCAGCTCCAAATGGCCCAGATCCTGCGATCCAAATGCCTGGAGCCTGGGGATCCCACAGCCTGAGCCCCTGATCCAAGTCCCCCAAATCTGAGCCCCCCCCGACACCGCCACAGCCTGAAACCGATTTCTCTGGTCTCCAGTCTGCTGCAGGCTGCTGGGAAGGGCCTGGCCAGCCCCTCTGCCCTGACGCTGGGACTCACCTGCCTGTATTTCCCCCTCCTTGTTTCAGAGGCTGCAGCAGCTCTGTCTGGGAAGCCAGAGGCCAGCCCCCCCCCCCGAGGCTGCGCTCTGAACACCTGGGCTGGCACTTGCCCACCTGCCTGGGCAGTGACCTGCTGCCCCGTGGGGCTGAGGAACAGCCCTGCCTCTGGGGGGTGCTGTCACCACAAACCAGGTCCAGCTGGCCCGTATGTGCAGCTCAGCACCCTCAGATCCCTCCCCGCCCCCAGAGCACATCTCCCTGCCCCCTGTCCCCCCACAGGCAGAGCCTCCTGCTCCCCCAGCTCCAGCAGTGTCCCAGCACCTCCTGCAGGCGGGCAGCCCAGTCTAGTGCAGAGACCGAGGGCAGAGAAGGTTCCCAGGAGGGGGCAGGACAGGAGAACATGCCCCCCTCCAAGACACAATCCCAGGGAGCCAAGCGGTGACCGAGCCTGGGGAGCCGCCCCATCCCCAGAGTTGGTAAATTGTGGGGGAAGGCTGTTTGTGGGGGGCGGGAGGAGGCTGTTCGGTGGGGTAATGGGGGTCCGGGGGAGGCTGTGTGTGGTGGGGTTAGTGGGGGGGCCGGGGGAGGTGGGGTCAGTGGGGGTCTGTTTGCGAGGGGGGACTGAAGGATGCCTACTGGCCAGCTGGAGGTTTTGCTGGTGAGGACCATCTCAGGCATGGGATGCTGGGACCGGGGCCGTGGAGCTCCACAGTTGCTGGTCGTAGCCAGCCAGTCCTGCACCAGCCCTTGAACCCCAACATCAGAGCTTCAGTGAAGCCTTTTGAGAGACGGAAACTGTGGCCCCACCAGCAGCCTCCTCCTCTTCAGCCTCCTTGCCCCATCCCTTGCCCCATCTCCCTTCGCCACAGCCGTACCCAGGGCAGGCGAGCGGGCGGTCGCCCAAGGTACAGAGCTGCGTGGATGGAGAAATGCCAGAAAACGTGGCCAGAAGTGCAAATCTATCTAGTTACGGCCGGGGTGGATTACCACACGGGCCTATGGTGCCGGGGCCCTCCACCCTGCCGGCACTGGGGGGAGCGGGGCAGCCCTGCGCTAGAGCCTCGGGCCACACCAGAAGCCATATAGCACAAGCCAGTCACCCCCTAGGCTGGAGGGGGGGTTGCGGCCTCAGGCGAGGGGCCATGGGGCCCCAGGCAGTGTGATCCCACCAATGGGGGAGGCCCAGGGGCCACAAGGCCCTTAATCCTCTTCTGGTTTCAGCTCTGCCTGCAGCATCCGCTTCACTTCCCTGAGCCTCAGGGCACACGTGTTCCTGGGGCCCTGGAACTGCCCTCAGTACCGGTGCAGTGGCTGGGGCTGGCCCCTCTGCAGGGGTGTAACCCTGGCGTTTGGCAGGTCGGGCGCAGCTGCCCGTTTCTCGGAGCCGGCTGGCACGTTATTGAGAAAGACACTCTCCGAGTCACCTGTAGGAAAGCTCAGGGAGCTAGCGCCTGGCCAGCCATATTTCTTCACTGTTATTAGCCAAGGCCTCGGACACCAGACTCAGGAAGGCGGCTGCCCCCTTTGCAAAGCCAATAACAGAGCGGTTACACACGGTCATGCACAGCAAGGCCGGGCTGGACTCCCACAGCTCTCCTCCACATTGCCATGCTGGCTTGCCGAGA
Source organism: Pelusios castaneus (assembly GCA_007922175.1). Classification (NCBI taxonomy): domain Eukaryota; kingdom Metazoa; phylum Chordata; order Testudines; family Pelomedusidae; genus Pelusios; species Pelusios castaneus. Next base: position 416,405 of record ML686015.1, on the reverse strand, counting down.
ACGAGAGCAAGCCGCCATCAGCTGCCATGGCTGGGCCCGGAGTGGAAGGGGCCTGGGATTCACGCACAGCTGGGGCCGGAGTGGAAGGGGCCTGGGATTCGCGCACAGCTGGGGCCGGAGTGGAAGGGGCCTGGGATTCAGGCACGGCTGGGGCCGGAGTGGAAGGCGCCTGGGATTCGCGCACAGCTGAGGCCAGAGTGGAAGGCGCCTGGGATTCACGCACGGCTGGGGCCGCAGTGGAAGGGGCCTGGGATTCACGCACGGCTGGTGTCCCACTCTATGGGGAGGGAACAGGCGAGCAGCAGTTGGAAGGCAGGAAATTCAGATCACTACTAGATAAGCGACCTCTAGGCCCCAGCGCAGGCATTGGAAAGATGTTGTGTTGCAGAATGCAGTATGCAGAGTGAGTGTGCGGCTGTGTTTGGGAACAGGGTGGGACAGGACCTCAGAGCTCAGCCTGCCAGTTCCCAGACGGTGCCAGCTAGAAGTTCAGCTGGCCTCAGTTACGGTAGCTCATAGCTCTTGGGCAGCCTTGGGATTGTGAAACCTGCAGGCAAAACCACATAGTGGATGCGCTGGGATCCGGGTCCTGAACGTGGCCAGGCTGTTGTGTTCACACTTTCATGTGCCTTGCTCCTGCTCTCTGGGGCTTCACACCTCGATAGGGTTTTGCCCCCTTGTTCCTGAAGGCACCTGGGTCTCTGCTGCCTTCTGCTTTCAAAGACATTAGCCCAGGGCCTGGGTTTTATCAATGGCTCGCGATTAGTAACGACGCCCACACACCCCCAGGGCAGCTCTAGGATGCTCTGCAGCCATTCATGCCTCTCCTTCCACTGCGAGTCGCGGCAGCCTGCATTACTCGAGGGCTCACAGGATGGCTTCTTCCAGGGCTAATGTGAGCAGCTCTGCCACTACCCCCAAAGCAGTCTGCACGCTGGTTTTCACGGACCCTGAGGCCAGCCCTAGGGCGGCACAGGGTCTCCAGACGGCGCCAATAAACCCCTGATAGACAAACATGTTCACTAGGAAGAGAACATTCAGACACCTTTCCGGGTTCCTGACCGCCACAGGGTTATTGGGGAAAACCTGTAGCCGTGGCAAGAATCCAAACCAAACAGCCCTTCCCGGAACGCAGAGCAGGAGCTAGGAGGAAGTGATTGGAATTAGTGGGGAGGGGCCGCTGTGCCCTGGAGTGAAAGCCAGCTGCAGAACGGAGCCCAAGAGTGACTCCAGCAGCCATGCAAGGAGCTGGGGCAGGGGCAGGGCCAGGGCCAGCTGAAATGCCAAAGTTAGGGCAAAGGAGAGTGGAGTCTCCCAGCACTGGCCAGCGATGCTGCAATAAATTCCCCAACCAGCCATAAACAGAATGTCTGATCTCCCACTCTGGCTAACAAGAAGCTACACAGCCCCATTTACTGCATTTCAGTCTCTGGCCCCCAATCAGCCACTCGTCCAGTGAGGAGACAAGTTATTTAATGCTCTATTCCCTTTACCAAAATGTTCTCCTGCCCCCAAAGGATCAGCCACGTTGCCAGATCAATCTAGGTTTGGATCTTACCCAAATCCCAGGCAGCCAGCCAATCCTTTAGTGACCAAAACTAACGGCTTATTCCAAAAGGAAAGAGACAAACGTACCACTTCTGCCAGGCCGGGACTGTCGCAGCAAAGGGCTGAGATCTACATCCCTCCTAGCAATGTTACTACACCACCTGGCTCAAGCCCCCACCCAGCTTCCTGCGAATTCAGCCACTAATCCCTGGGCCCCCTAGAAGACAATTCTTCTCCTCTCCCAGGCACGAGTCTGTGTGTGGTACACAAACCTTTTCATAATAATAATACAGAACAGCTATAAAGGGAAATACCCAAACCAGCACCCCCTGGAACCTTGTCCGTCCCCTCACCGGAGACCCCAAGCCGCAGCCGCGAATCCAAGGCTGCGTGCCAGCGGGAGCTGGCTACAGCCCTGGCTGTAGCTGGGAACCCTAGGCCAGCCGCCAGCAGAAGCCAGCCCTAGCCCTGGCTGGGGCCGGAAAGCCAAACCTGCCCACCGCTGGGACCCGGCCCCAGCCGCAGCATGGGACCCAAGGCCGACACTGGCTGGAGGTAGCCCCGGGCCTGGCCGCAGCCGCGGACCAGGAGGCAGGAGTGGGGAGGGGGTGGGCTGGGCCAGAGGCTGGGCTCTGCCCTTCTCCCCTGCCCCTTGGCTTCAGTGAGAAACCAAAGGCAGACACCAGGGGAGTAGACTGCACAGTCGTCAGTGGGGGGAAGCAGTTATTAGGGCCCCGCACTGCCCTGCTATCACCCCGCTCACCCCCCCAAAGGACAGCCCTGCTTTGCCAGACCAAGACCCACACCCCTCCCTCTTTCTTTATAATACTGAAAAACAGGGTCTGCCATTCTTTTGAGTTCTGTTTTGGTGACAGTGACTTTTCCATCAGAGCAAGCTAAACAAAGTTTATACAATCAAAGGACAGCATGCAATTAAAAAAAAATAAATTCTGTGATGTGGGCCTCCTGGGATAACCACCTGAATATGCAAAGATAAGGACAAGCTGTGAAATGAGAGCAAACTCTAAATCCCGATGAGTGATACTGAAGTCAGACATCCCAACAATCATGAATCATGCTTCTGACTCCCCACACCAGTCATAGAGAAGCGTAACAAAATACAAACAGTGCCTTTTATTGCATTTCAGCCCCTGGTTCCCAAAAAGCCACTGGGTTTAGTAAAGAGATAAGTTGCTTAAAACTTCAAGCTCTTTACCCAAAAAGGTTTCTCCTGACCCCAAGAGTCAGCCACGATATACAGAATATAGGTTTGGATCTTACCCAAAAATACCACGCTGATAGCCAATCCTTTAGTAACTAAATCTAAAGGTTTATTATAAAAAAGAAAGAAACAAAATATGAGAGGTGTTAAAGGATTAAAGCGAATCACATACATACAAACGATTAAGTGTCCATGTAAAGCAAGTTCTTGGAAGAATTTGGAGTTTCTAGGCTTGTTCAGATCCTCTGGTGTGCACCCACTACTTGAGTGGGCCTCAGCCCTTTGTTCAGTTGCAGATGAATAGATCCAGAGGTAGGTGTTGGCTGAAAACAAAATGGAGTTGGACACAGCTGCTTTTATCATCTCTGGCCTTCTCCATGCTGTGTGGAGTGTTTACAAATCAAAATGGAGTTCAGTCACATGGGTAAGTCCTAGTGGCTCAGCAGGTTTCTCCCTGGGCCCATTGTACCTGTGAGCTTCCTTAATGGGCCTTAAGGAAACAATGGCTGTAGACATCCTGCCTGGGGTGTTTCCCAGAATGAAATAAATGGATATAACAAACATATTCCTAACCTCTAATACAGATATAATTCCTATACATAAGCAATATAATAATTCCCAGCAAATTACAACCTTTCTATTGGTACCCAACATGTAATATCTTATATGAATTATTGCAATTATGAAATATTAGTATGAAAGAGTATCATAAATGGTCCCCTAAATCCAGACAGCATCACAATTTTATGTCCCCCTTCAGTTGAAACATAGGGATTTGTAACCCAAACCAGCCACAATACCATATCCCATCATGCCCAGCACCTGGGTGGGTTCATCTATATACAATGACATTATGCTAAGTACTGAATTGTACTTATGCAAATACAAAGCCCATGCAAATAAGGTGCCCCCTTTTAGCTGGCTGAGCAATGGAAGTGCCCAGTGACTAGACCATGCTTACACAAATAATAAGAGATGTTATATGATCAAAGCAATCACATACACACAAATGACTGTAAAGTCCATCTCTATCAGGTTTTCAGGCGAAGCGTGGAGTTTGCAGGTTTGTACAAGCCATTTTAGAATGACTGATGTTAATAATACAATCTTCCTAATCCATCCAGACCCTCCCATTTAACATCACCCCGAATGAGCCTTGGGCAGGTGCTCCAAGCACATTCATGGACTTCAAAGCCAGGGGTGCCTTGTGAGATCTGCTCAGCCCATGTCTCAGCGGCCACTGCCCCGGTATGTTCTGTCAGCGCGCGAGAAGATGTGTCATCTGGGGATGGAGTATGCAGGCTCTGTCTAGTGTCTCCCGTCAGGGCTGTTATCTGACCAGGCTTAGCATGTAGCCTTAATGGAACTGGCATCTGGGGAGCAGCCAAACCAGACTGAACAGAGTGGGCCAGGCTGGGAGAACCAGCCCCAGAGGATCCTAACACTATTATAGAATCCTAGAACTGGAAGGGACCAGGAGAGGTCATCGAGTCCAGTCCCCTGCACTCATGGCAGGACCAAGGACCCTCTTAACCCATCCCTGACAGGTGTTTGTCTGACCTGCTCTTGAACACCTCCAATGATGGAGATTCCACAATCTGCCGAGGCCACTTAGTCCAGTGGTTAATCACCCTGACAGGTGGGAATTTTTTCCTAATGTCCAACCTAAACCTCCCTTGCCGTAATTTAAGCCCATTGCTTCTTGTCCGATCATCAGCAGTTAAGGGGAATAATTTTGTGGACTACATTGGAGTAGCTATGGTGCCTGTGTGGTGAGCCCAGATGTAGCATAGATGCGACCTATGCACCGAAAAGGGGTTTTTCAGACCTTCAGCACTGAGGCTGATGAAAGCCCCCTTCTGTCACCCGTGCGGCAGCTGCACCCGGGCTAGGTGGCACAGCACTGCACTCAGCCACGTGCATTCTTCACACCCATCAGCACCAGTGCTGGTGACCAGCATCTTGAGTGTGGACTAGGCTGGAGAGCCAGGTGGTTCTGGGCTGGCTGGGGGGTGGAAGCTGCTCCAGGGGCTGAAGCAGAAAGTCTGATAATTGAGCTCAGAGGAAAGCCTGAGATGAGATGAGACTAAATCTGTACATGGGCTTGGCTTAAACTCCCTTTTTCTCTAATGTTTCGTTCCAATGGTCCAGTGAACACACTGGTCACCACTTCCCACACGAGGAAACGCAGGCCTGAACTCTGGCAGTTTTCTAAGAGACATTATTAAGGAGACTGAAGAGAAGACTGAGGGGAGATTTGCTAGCAACCTTCAACTACTTGAAGGGGTGCTCCAAAGAGGAGGGAGCTAGGCTGTTCTCGAGGGTAACAGAGGACAGAACAAGGAGCAATGGTTTCAAATTACAGCTGGGGAGGTCAAGGTTGGATATTAGGAAAAACTTTCTCACTAGGAGGGTGGTGAAACATTGGAATGGGCTATCTAGGGAGGTGGTGGAATCTCCATCTTTGGAGATATTTAAGGCCCGGTTAGACAAAACCCTGGCTAGGGTGAGTTCTTGGGAGTGGTTCTACTTTTTAGCAGGGGGTTGGACTAGATACCTCGTGGGGTCCCTTCCAACCCTATTATTCTATGAGACAAAACAAACTGTCCCACTGCATAGGAAGGACAGGAAGTAGAGCAAGAGACCAGCCTGGCTTCACCAGGAGATCTTCAATAACCTGAAAATCAAAAGAGTCCTTCAAACAATGGAAATGAGGCCATATTACAAAGGATGAGTATAAACAAATAACAGAAAGCTGTAGGGACAAAATTAGAAGGGTAAAGGCACAAAACAAGCTTAAATTAACAAGAGACATAATGGGTAACAAGAAAATCTTCTACAAATACATTAGAAACAAGAGGAAGATCAAGGATAGGTCTGTTACTCAATGGAGGAGAGGGGGAAAAAGACAGACAATGTGGAAATGGTGGAAGTGCTAAATGACTTTTTTGGTTCATTTTTAAGCAAAAAGGTTAGCAGTGATTGGCTGTCTAATGTAGTGAATGCCAGTGAAAACAAGATAGGATATGAGGCTAAAAAAGGGGAAAAACAAGTTTAAAATCACTTAGACAAGTTAGATGTCTTCAGGTCACTGGGGACTGATGAAATACATCCTGGCATTCCCAAGGAGGAGATGTGTGAGCCAGCTTTGAAAAGTCATGGGACACGAGAGACGCCAGAGGACTGGAAAAGGGCAAATCTAGAAAAAGGGAAATAAACACAAGCAGGGGGATTACAGGCCTGCAATCTTATGCTATGTCTACACGGGAGAGTTCTGCCCGCAGAAGATTTGCCGGCAGACAGCCACAGCTGTAATGAGTGGTGGCTCGTGTACCCACAGCCGTCCTTGGCGGTGGAGCATCCTCACTAGGACCACTTCCACTGATAAGAGAGGCAGTGTGGGGGAACAGAGAGCTGTGAGGGCCCAGCTGTCTGCTGCTTTCTGGGGCCAGGTTGTGGTGGGGACAGCCACCCGGGGCTCATCTGGTCCTGGTTGGCTGCTGCTGGAGCGGGCAAGCCCCAGGCAGCTGCCTCCTCCCGGGACCCCAGGAAGCCCACGGATCCCAGTGGCAGGTACCAGGGCTCTGCTCTTCTGGCAGCAGCGTGTCTGAAGCCGCAGAGAATGGGAGGCCAAAGCCACTGGGGTCCCCCGTCACCAGTGGCAGGGGGCTGAAGCTCCCAGGGCAGCTTTTTTCCTGGGGGCAGAGCAGCTTCTGCCTGGGACTGGCCCTAGTCCTGGCAGCAGGGGGGTGGGCAATGACTGGGCTGCAAGCGCCAGGCGGCTGCTCCAAGCTGCTGCCTGGCCCCTGGCGAGTCTAGGAGGCGGCCCCCTGCCACGCGGGACAGGCGAGCCCTGGCACTGAGCCATGCTGCCCCCCGGGAGGTCAGTAAAACTCTGCCACCTTATCTTTGCCCTGTGCCGCTCCCCTCGGGGGTTATTTGTCAGCAAAGGGGAGTGTAGTGTCTACCAGGACTGTTCTGTCAACAAAAGCCAACTTTTGATGGCAGAACTCCTAGCGTAGACAAAGCCTTAACTTCGGTACCCGGAGGGACACTGGAGCCAATAATTAAGCCCTCGATTTGCAAACAGCTAAAAGAGGCGACACACAGCTGCACTCCTCCCATTGCTCTGAGGGACAGTGATAAAAATCTCATAACTTTCTCATTTTTGTCAAACAGAAGTGAACAGGTCCCATGCCAAAGGCGAAATCCCTGTCAGCTGCAGGGAAACTATTTAAAGACACTGAAACAGAGGCTCAATTTAACTGCATACTGCACATTAAAAACCAGTGTAAGAGGACCAAAAAGAAGTGCCGCCGTGACTAAACAACAAAGCAAAAAAAGCAGCTAGAGGCAGAAAGGCTCCTTTAAGAGGACATTAAATCCTACCAAGGAAAGTGGAAAGGAGCAGGAACGCTGGCAAGTGAAGTAAAAATACAGCTCAGCAAGTTCTTTTTCGCCTTTAACAGCCAAAGACTCAAAAAGTAACAGCAAAAAAAATTAAGTTCATTAAAAGCAGGAATTCTGCTAAGCAGCCAGTGGGGCCGCTGGCCAATGGAGATGCTAAAGGAGTACACAAGGAAGGTAAGGCCAGTGTGGGGAAACTCAGTGAATTCTGTGCATCAGCCGGCTTCAGGGCTGCGGACGGGAGCGGATTCCCACACCCGAACCATTCTCTTTTAAGTCACAGATCTGAGGAACTGTCCCACACTGAGGTGTCGCTAGAGATATTGGAACAAATTGCGAAATTAAACAGTAATAAGTCACCAGACCAGACTGTCAGGGTTCAAAAAAGCACGAGGTAAATTCATGCAGAATAGGCCCATTAATGGCTCCTAGTCAGGGTGGGTGCGGAGCGCTGTTAGCCAGCCGCTGGGAACGAGTGATTTACACTGAAGCATCTGGCTCTGGCCCCTGGCGGCCGACAGGACACTGGGCTGGACGGACCATTGGTCTGACCCTATACAGCCATTTTGATGACAAGAAACCGTATCGTCATGCTGCGTGATCCTGAGAGCAAGGACGGCTGAAGGACATACAGAGCTTGCCTATTACTGCTCTGGGTGTGTCTGTGCTGACAAGCTTTCGCCTTGTGTACAACTCGTATTTTGTTCTCAGTTCCGAAATCTAGTTAGTGTCCGGGTTGGCTACAAGCTCTGGGGCAATGACTGGCCCTTTGGGACTGGGAGTCACCTGAGCATTGCATTCGCTGTAAGGGACCATCCATCGCAAAGGCAGGTTTGCCTGGGTGACAGGAGAGTGCCCCAGGGAACTGTCCTCGAGCCTGCGGTGTTCACACTGGCTGCTTGGTGGGTGTAGGATTCACAGCTAGTTTGGGGTGTCTGCCCTGCGGTTGGTACTAATGCTCTAGATCCACCCAGCCAGCTGGGCACTCCCCATCTCAGCTGCCTCCAGCCCCTGTGGTTCCCATCCGGCAACACACGAGACTGAGAGCAGCTGTTTCTGGCAGCACAAATGACGAGCGTAGCAGCACAGCTTCAATTGAGCAAAATCACCTGCCCTCCCGCTCCTCGCTGTGTTGGTGCAACGTCCCCAGCGTCTTGGACTCCAGGGCCTGAGGAGACTCTTGTGAGCTCGTCCGGCCTCCCGTGTGGCACGTGGGCCAGCCCGGCATGAATTCCTGCTTCTGATCACAGCCGGCCTTGATTTAAAAATGACCCCTCTCCCCACTCCCGGGCAAGTGGTTCCCAGGGCCGCTCACCTCACTGTGAAGAGCAGGCCCTTATTTGTCTGGCTGAACCTCCAGCCCCTGGCTCTCATTCGCCGTTGTGTGGTGTATCTGCGAGGAACCTGACACGGTGCCCGCAGCGGAGCTCTCCCCACCCCCAGCGGGCAGTGGGCCCTGGCTGCTCACAGCCAGCAGGGAGAGCAGCTTGTCTCTCTGCCAGAGGTGCTTTTGCTCAGTTTCCTCCAGTGCCGGCAGCACCCGGGGCCTGGGTGGGTCTGTGGGTGCTCAGCACCCAAGATCCAGGCTGCAAGTGTGTAAGGGACCCATGCAAACCAGCGGCAGGATGGTGGGACGCTCCCAGACATACAAAGTCACACCCCTGCCTTGAGCTGGAGCGTGGCAGCAGCCGAGCGCTGCAGACCTCTGAGGAGCAAAGGGCAGGTCCAGGCTCATGCTCTCCATCTGCCGCTGTAGCCAAAGGCTCTGCCTGCACCGGCCTCCAGCTGCCATGGTCCCCCCACATCCCACCCCAGTTCCAGGCAGAGCTGTGACTGGACCAGGCTGTTGCAGCTCAGGCCTGGGCCCCGTGCAGGGTGGGGATGGCTGGGCATTGCTGAGATGGACGGACGGACTCTACCCACCACGCAGCACGGGAACAACTGGTTCCATGATACAGGCCTGCAGGCCACTACCAGCCAGACACATGGGACGAATCCCTGGGGGCACGGGCCAATGGGCTTGCCTGCTGTGCCCCTGGCGCTAGCCAATTCTCCAGCTCACACAGGGGGCCGGGCGGGGCTCCAGCCCAGGTAGAGGGTCAGGGCCGTCCGCAGTGCCAGGTGGGAATACAGCTGAAGGAGAGGGTCTGGCCCACAGGCAGATATTTTATTATGATTTTAAATTAAAATTATTCAGCATTTAAAAACAGCTCCCCGACCCCCATGGAGCAGAGCCGGGGTGATCGTGTGCGATGGCCATGCAAGGGCGGGGGTGCTGTAGGGCCAGGGATGGATGTACAGACGTTCCATCTGGGGTGAGGATTGTCAAAGGCTAGGCAGCTGGGCCCCTGGCCAGGGGCTCAGGCCAGGCAACTGGCATTGCTGTGGTTACTGGACCAGGCGTCCCGGAGAGACTCCAGCCCAGCTGGGCAGCATCGGCCTTGGGCAGCCCTTGTGCCAGGACTCACTCCCGGCAATGCCCACATCCACACTCCAATCCTGCAGGGACAGGACTGCTTCCCAGCTGGGCAGGTGCAGCTGGCCAAGGGGTTTTCTCCCTGCTCTGAGAACTCAGCACATACCAGCCCCCACCCACGGATCATCTGATGCCACTCTGCCATGCCTCAAACTCCGCCAGCTGGGCGTGGTGCCCATGCAGAATGAGGAAAGCGTGGGGTGAGTCCAGCAGAGCCACAGTCGGTGGGGGCAGCGCTTACATACAGCCAAAACCCACCAGGCCTGGTGAGCAGATCAGCCAGCAAAGACAGGTGTGCACACGCCTGCCCAGCCCACCTCCACGTCCTGTCTCTTCCACTCGCACTTCCACATAGGGCTGCAGGCAGGACAGAGGCTGCAGACTTGCCACTCCCAGGGAGCCCTGGGGGAGAGGAGAGACCCTGACATGGCCCCCCACACCCCTCCTGCCTTCTCCCTCTTCCCATTCAGACAGTGGGGCCTGAGGAATTGTGTGGCGAGGCGGGAGCATGGAGAGTGCAGGGGCCAGCTACAGGCTAGGCTCAGAGAGGAGGGAGGAGACAGCAGTTAAAATCAAGTTTTAAAAAGGGGCAAGCGGCCTCCACTCAGCCCGTCCTCCAGCGGGGACCTCCGTCGCGCCCCCGGTTCCTTCCCTCAGGGCTGGAGGGAATTCTCCTGCGCTGGGCGAGGTGCAGCTGCCTGGCTGGCTCTGCTCTCGAGGGCCAGCTGCATGCTCCAGATGCTGAGCGGGCGCATGTAGGCCAGCGAGCGGAAGAGCTTCCTGTGGCAATAGGCCTCTGGCGTCTGGAAGGCCATGCCCAGCCGCTCCCACACGGTCCGGTAGCAGCCCTCCGCGGTGTGGAAGCCCTCCTGCACCAGGCCCTGCGGCAGAGGGAGAAGAGACTCAGGCACATCGCTTGCACCATCGCCGAGGAGCGCCAGCCATGCGCCACACCCACCTCCTGGATCATGGTGGCTGCCAGCGCGTACACAACCCCGACCCACGCCTCGCTGGACTGCAGGCTGGAGGTGTCCAGGCTCCCATCAGGCCTCATGCCATTCACGGCTCCCATCCTCCCGTTGCCAAAGCTCAGGACATTCAGCTCAAAGATGGTCTTCAAGGCACTGAGAATGTGGCTCCTGGGGAAAACCTGCAGAGAGACAGCCTCAGCCCAGGGCCAGACTCCCCCAGTGCGGCCCAAGCTCTGTCTGCCCTGAGCGCGGGTGAGGGGACAGATAAGGCACGAGCCTTGCGCGCTGCAGCCCTGGGCCCCTATAGCCCCTGCATTAATCCAGCCCTGCCCCAGCCTGAACCCAGGGCACGTGGGCAAGGCCTGCACTATAGCAGGATGGGCCTGTGGACACCGCAGCCAGACCAGAGAGCAGGTGCTGAGTCGCGCTTTGGGCCCTGCGAAATTCACGCTACATCTGCACAGGTGGGAATTTTTTCCTAATGTCCAACCTAAACCTCCCTTGCTGCAATTTAAGCCCATTGCTTCCTGTCCTGTCATCGGAAATTGAGAACAACTTTTCTCCCTCCTCCTCGTGACAACCTTTTAGATACCTGAAACCTGTTATGTCCCACCTCAGTCTCCTCTTTTCCGGACTGAACACACCTAGCTCTTTCAATCTTCCCTCATAAATCAGCTGTTCCAGACCTTTAATCATTGGATGCATCTGACAAAGTGGGTTGGAGCCCACGAAAGCTTATGGCCAAAGAAATCTGTTGGTGTTTAAGGTACCACAGGACTCTCGTTTTTGCTGTATACAGACTAACACGACTGCCCTTCTGGAAATTAATCATTCGTGTTGCTCTTCTCTGGCCTTTCCTGAAACAAGGCGCCCAGAACTGGACACACGACTCCAGCTGAGGCCTAATCAGGGTGTAGTAGAGCGGAAGAGTGACTTTGCGTGTCTGTCTTGCACAATACTCCTGTTAATACGTCCCAGAATGGAGTCTGCTTTTTTTGCCACAGCGTTACACTGTTGACTCATATTTAGCTTGTGGTCCACTATGACACCCAGATCCCTTTCCGCAGAACTCCTTCCTAGGCAGTCGTTGCCCATTCTGTACATGTGCAATGGATTGTTCTTTCCTAAGTGGAGAACTTGGCACTTGTCTTTATTGAATTTCATCCTATTAACCTCAGACCATTTCACCAGTTTGTCCAAATCATTTTGAATTGTAATCCTCCAAAGCACTCGCAACCCCTCCCCCCAGCTTGGTACCATCTGCAAACTTTACAAGTGTGCTCTCTATGCCATCATCTAAGTCATTGATGAAAATACTGAACAGAACTGGACCCGGAACCGATCCCCGTGGTACCCCGCTCATTATGTCCTAACATGACTGTAATCTGTTGATAACTACTCTCTGGGAGCGGTTATCCAACCAGTTTTCCACCCATCTTATAGTAGCTCCATCCAGTTTGTACTTCTCTCGTTTGTTAATGAGGTGATGTGAAACCATATCAAAAGCCTTACTAAAGTCTAGATACACCACATCTACCACTTCCCCTCGATCCACAAGGCTTGTTACCCCCGTCATACAAAATTATCAGGTTGGTTTGACACGATTGTTCTTGACAACCCATGCTGACTGTCACTTAACACCTTATTCTCGTCTAGATGTTTGCTAATTGATTCCTTCATTATTTGCTCCATTATTATTATGAGTGCTTTTAGCTAGGTCTTGCTACCTACCTCCTTTTCCCCATTTGTTAGGTATGTTTCTCAATTCCTAGGTGTAGCCTGCATGTTCCCCCTTCACCGGGATGGGTTTTTATCTAGTTTTTCTCTTTCGTATTGTGAAATTGAGCTTTTGGACCCCCTAATAAACTTTTCATAAGCTCCTCCCAATTTTCCTCCCCTTAATCAATTTTCCTCAGCTTTTATTAAGCAGCGCCGGGTGACCAGAAACATCCTACTGGGTGATGGCTCCCCAGGCAGGGTTAGCTTGCCTTTAATTCATTTACCACCAATGGTGCAAAGTTGTATGAAGCCCCTGTGCCAGGGTGCTGTTCACTGCCCTGCAGGGACCATGGTGCAGGGGACAGCTTTGGAAAAGAGCAGGAATCCTCTTCTGCCTGGTCCCCAGCCCCTGCCCAGAGCAGCCGCTGTCCCTCCCAATCCAACAGCCCCCACAGCCACAACAACCCTCTCACCTCAAACTCCCCCTGGCCGAGGCCACAGGCCCGGAGGAACCACTGCCCGGCACACTGGTCAGACATGACGGTGCTGGAGAAGGGGCCCCCACTGCTGTCATAGTTGTAGTATTTCCCTGGAGTGGGGACGAGAGAGAATTACCTAGCCAGTCACACACTTGCCTCTAAGAGCTGTGGGTTCTGGGACACCTCATCACACCCCTGTGCCCAGGGCCGTCCTTAGGGGGGAGAGAACAGGGCAATCGCCCCAGGCCCCGCCGTTATGTCGGGAGCAAGGCAAGCCTGGATCGCTGCCCCTGGGCCGGCCCTCCTCCTCCCAGCCCCCAGGGCAGAGCAGGAAGGCCCAGGGGCGGGGCAGGTGTGTGGGGACCAGCCTGCTGCACCGTCCATGGCCACACCCCTCACCAGGCCGCATGCAGTCCAGCGGGATGGATCCCCAGCCACAGCCGGGGCTGCCCCTCGCCCGCACCATGGCCGCGGGTGGGCGGGCTGAGCCTTGGCCTCAGCTCCCCACCGAATTGGGACCATGGCCTGAGCCGTGGCTCCCCACCATCCCGGAGCCGCCACCCCAGCTTCCCCTCACCCCTGCCCCAGGACCGTGGCCTCAGCTCCCTGTGGCCTCGGCTGCCCCTCCCCACCGCCCCGGCTTCCCCTCTCCCCTCAACCAGCCCGGCCCAAAGTGCTCCCCTCCAGTATGGGGGGGTGGGGCCCCGCTGAGGCTGATTGGCCCTGGGCCCCGCTCCCCCCAAAGGACGGCCCTGCCTGTGCCCTTCCCTCCCGTGGGGACACCACCCAGCCCCCACCACGGGGAGTCACTCACTGCATTGGGGCACACGTTCAGGCAGCCAAATGTCCCCCAGTGGGAGATGGAGCCCCAGGCCCCCGGCAGAGGCAGGCCAGCCACCCTGCCCATACACACCGTTCCACAGCAGCCTCTCAAACGCCCGCGTGCCCTTCGTTAGGATGGCACTGTATTTCTGCAGGACCTCGCTGTCACCCACAATCCCTGCCACCTTGCACATCACGCAGACTGCTGCCAGCCACAGGCCGCCACAGTAGGCGCTGCCAGAACAAAACAGATGGGTTTTGGCAGGAACGACGGCAGCCAGCATGGACATCTCAGCCTCACAGCCCTGGCGCTACGGTGATGGGCACATTACAAGAACCAACAGAGACAAGGGCTACGTGGACCCTCCGCTGCCAGCCTCTGAAACTCAAGTCACATGCACACCCCATTCCTGCCCTGAGCCCCCCGGGGTCTGGCCCAGCAGCTGGAAACCCTGGCCCCAGGAAACTGTCACACCTGGCCACACGAACCAGGGCTGAGTCAGCTGGCAAAGCACAGCGGGTTCCTGGAGTGGCCACAGAATGGCCAGGGCCAGGTGGCTACTGACCATCGGCAGAGTCCAGCAGAGAGACTCACAGGGGATGTGCAGTGGGGAGCAGGTGGGCTCTCGGCAGAGGGCCACGCTCAGTGGAAGGTGGCTGCCTTGGTATGTTCCAGCCGCCCAATAGCTCCTGCCGGGTGTGTTTTCACGGGGCTGCTGCAGTGCAGCAGCAACTCAGCACAACCCCCAGATCCCAATCAGCTGCTCAGGGCGATCCTGGAAATGGGGGTTGCAAACCCTGACTCCTCCCGATCCAGACACCATGTAGCTGGGGAGGTGCCTGCCCCGGGCAGGGCCAGTCATTCTGTCCTCAGGACACGGGGGCACCAGGGAGCCCTGGGGCAGTGAGGTGCATGCTGGGCCAGCACCCCGAATGCAGCCGCTCAGGCTGGGGCAGGTAATGTGCCCTGATAACGCCCTAGTCACACCCGCCCTGGGGGTCACACCCGCTGCACTAGGACCCAGCAGCCCCCAGCCAGCCCCGGCCCCCCCCCCCCCCCGGGGCCCCGGCCCCCCCCGGCCCCCCCCCCCATCGCCCCCCACCCCCGGCCCCCCGCCCCCCCCCCCCGGGCCCCCCACCCCTGGCCCCTGGCCCCCCACCCCTGGCCCCCCTTCCCTGGCCCCAGGCCTCCCTCCCCTGGCCCCAGGCCCCGCTCACCTGGCCCCAGTGGCCACCCAGGCGTCGTACGTCTGGTCGGCAAATCCAGAGTTTTCAATGAGCCCATCGTCATCTGTGTCAAATTTCAGCTCCGACTCCATCACAGCCTGCGGGAGAGAGAGCACGGGGCTGTCACCCGTCTGCTCTCCCCACACGTGCCTCTGCCCCTGGAGACAGCTCTGCCACGCGTGGGGACACATCGTCACCCGTCCGCTCTCCCCGCGCCCACACTCTGCCACGCGTGGGGACTCTTCCCCACCCAGGTGGGGTCTCTTCACTCTGCTCCCACGGAGCACAGCTGCTGGGCTGGGAGCCCGGGGGGGTGTTCGCTGTACCTGGCAGACGGGCCACATGTCCTGCAGGTAGGCGGTGTCCTGCGTCAGGTGGTAGTCGCGATACACCTGCAGCACGAACTTCAGGTTGAGGTCCTTCCAGTCGGCTGTGTCGTGGATCAGGTAGGCATTGACTCGCTGCCACGGCTCGTCCTCTGAGCAGGGAGACACGGCTCACAGCCACCCACCTACAGGGCTCTTCCCTCACCCCAGGTAACCGCCCCTGCCCCCCACAGGGAGCCCTCCTGGGAGCAGTCTCCCCCTCCCACCCGGCCCAGTGACACTGGAGGGGCCCTCCTGGCCTGGCCCAGCCTGGACTGCCCCCCCAGCAGGCCACGGACAGAGGGGCCCCCCAGGGTGTGTCCAGCTTGGGACCCGCTTCTGGAGTGAAGCCATGGCGGGGGTGTCCGTAACTGAGCTGGCCCCGGGGAGGGGTGTGGGGTGCCGTACCAGGCTCCCCGACGTCATGGGGCACCACGTTCGGCAGCTTCACCTGGGCCATCTGCCCGTCCATCAGGTACCGCCTGGGCTGCGTGTCCTCGTTCAGCACCGCAGCAGCTGGGGGCACATAACGAGCAGTGGGCCCACGTGCCCAGGGGTGAGCAGCCGCTATCCCTGCAGCCCCCTTCCCCTCGAACAGAGGCTGCTCGCCCTGGTGCCCCATGCAGCCCACCCCCGGGCTAGGGCCAGTCTGGGGTCAGCCGGGGCAATGGCCCTGAGTGGAGCTGTCAGCTCTGACTGTCGCAGCCGAGGGTCCCAGGACCCCCTCGTCGTGGGCCTGCTCAAGGGCCAAGCGAAGGACGTAGAAGCACCTGGGCCCAAGGACAGCGGCTCCCATGACTCCCTCCTTGGCGCTTGGGTTGGGGCTGAGCTCTGGCTGCTCTCAGGTCCCTTGGGGAACATCCCTGGCTCTGGGAGTCACAGCAGCCTCCAGGAGGGGCAGCCAGAGCTTTCGGTTTCCCACCCCCTGGTCGGGGAGCCAGCCACATGAGCAGCTTCCTACGCCCAGGCAGAGCCTGTCCGGCCCATCCTGCTCCCCTGGGGTCCCAGGCGCTGCACGGGGGCAGTAATGGAGCAGAGAGACACGCCCCCGGCAGAGCTGCACCTGGGGCTTTGGGGGTGTGGGAGGGAAGCACCCGCTCCCCATGGCAATGGGGCAGATTCACAGGGGTGACACCCTGGGTGGGAGTGGCTGCAGGGAGGGAGGCCGGGCCGGGCCGGGCCAGGGGGGCGCTCACCGATGTCGTACTGCAGGCTGATCTCCAACTTGGGCCACAGCATGGCGAGGGCGAAGGAGGCGTAGAAATGCACGTCGTAGGTGTTGTACATCCGGTACTCCTGGCCTGGAAGCCCAGCGCAGACAGTGAGGGGCAGGTCCGCCAGGGGTAGGGGAGCTGGCGATCCCCATGCAAGAAGGGGAGCGGGGAGATGGGCGGTCGGAGAGCCAGGGAACTGGCCCCTGCTGGGGGCTGGGAGGGTGCCCATGGCCTGGGCTCGGGCCGTACCCAGCACCGCCCCAATGCCCTCCACCCTGAGGGACATGGGAGGTGAGGCCGCCCCAGAGGGCGAAGGCCCCCTTCCCCGGGGGCAGAGGTGGGAGAGGGAAGCTGGGACCAGCGCCCTGCAGGTCTGAGCCCTGCACTTTACCTTCCAAGTAAGCAAACCTTCCGTACTCCCGCAGGACCGGGAAGAGCTGGGACAGCCCAGCCCCCGCGGGACCCTGCACGTCCTCCGCACAGGCCTCCGGGGGCAGCTCCAGCCACAGGGTCCCGCCGTCCGCCAGGAAGTAGAGCTCGTTGAAAAGGGCCGACTTGTACCAGGACGGCAGCTGGCTGCGGGCGACAGGGAGACTCAGTCGCCACGGCCAGGAGCCAGCCGTGTGAGCCGGGGGAACACATCGCCTCTTCAGAGTCCCCACCACGGGGCCACAGCTAGGAGCAAGCGCCCCCTCCTCAGAACCAGGACGGCTCCCCCTCGGGACACGGGCCGCGTGCTCACACACCCAGCTGCCCCTCAACTCCCCTGCTGGGGCGGGGACAGAAGGCCGAGCGGGGAGTCGAATCCAGCCCGCCCCAGCTGTGCTGAGGGAGTGGCTCTCGGCCCATGAGACACTGGCCTCTCTCCGTCCATCTGGGGGCTGAGCTCTGCTCTCCAAACAGCAGCTGTCAGCCCCAGGGGTGCATGTGCCCGCAGAGCCGGGAAGCGAGGGCTGAAGGAGACAAAGAGGGGATGTGGAGACAGGGCCAGCCCCGCGGGGTGGGGCCGGGATCCTTGCCCGCAACAGGCTCTCACTCCCTGAGACCCCCAATCCAGGGGAGCAGGCACAAATGGGACTGGCCCGCTCCCCACCCCACGTTCCAGGAACAATGAGTAGCAGGGGCCAGACCTGGGGGGACGCAGAGGCCAAACCCCCCAAAACCAACTCTGCCGACTCCCGGTAACAGCAGCGGCTTAATTCCACCCAAGCCTCTGTGGCCCCCGACCCCTGAAGATGGCCTCAGCCACTGCCGAGAGACCGCTCTACCTGCTCTCCAAGATGGGCCTCTGCCAGCCCTCGATCTTCTCCTCCCACTGCTCATAGTGCGTGAGCGCGTAGTGGGACAGGCTGGGACACGCGTCCCCTCCGCTGCCGAAATAGCGCGTGTACCGCCTGCCGGAGAGAGACGCGAGTCGGCACAGGCCTACGAGAGGCAGCCGCTCGTGACACCTCCCCACCCAGCCAGGCACCGGCGCAGGGAGGGCAGAGATGGAGCCTCCTTGCCGGCGCTCCCCTCTCCTCTGCTGTGCTGTACAGAAAGGTTAAAGACGCCATTCCCTGCAGAACGGGAAGGAATGAGAGCGGGCTCCTGCACTTCCCCTGGCTGGGCACAGGCTGTCACCCTGATGCAGCGCTGCTCACCCAGGCACAGGCTCCCGGCTCTCCCGGCATGCTGGGCACGGCTGGGAAAGGGGCCGGTTCTGCAAGTGGCCTGGCTGAGGCAACCAGACAGGCAGAGCCACATTACAAGCAGCCCCCAGGGACGCTGGTACTCCCCCAGCCTGAGCCGAGCCCAGCGCCTAGAGACGCCCAGACTGGATAGGACGCTCCAGGCAATGGGGTCCCCGGGCCACGGTGCAGCACAAACATCCTCTGACAGGTTAAGCTCTGAGCAGTGAAGCAAAGGTGCTCAGAGAGGCAGCGGGCAGCTGGACCGACACTCCCAGGGCGCGGGGCTCTGCAGCTCCTTGATCTGACCAGCTGGGACTCTGAGCCCTGTCCTGGAGGGAAGTGGGAAGGGCGTTAGTCCAGAGGGCCTGCTGAGAGGCTTGGCATGGAGTACCCAAGGAGGAGGGTCCACGCTGGGCACACAGCACTCAGCTCAGCTGGTGGGTAGGCAGCCAGGCCTGGCAGAACACTGGGGATCCGGGCACCCACCTGAGATGCAACTTCTCCTTGGCGCCAAAGTGAATGCATGGCATGTCCCAGGCCAGACCCAGCTCCAGTGTCCTGTGCCCCCGGGCGGGCACCGTGCAGCTGGCACACACAGCTGCTGCAGTCACCTCTCCCTTCTCTGTCAGCCTGCTCTTACCTGTCAGTAGGAAATGGCCAGTGAGTAAGCCAGGACTCTCAGCCAGCCTGACCAACATCCCTGGACGTGCAGGCAGCCCCCCGCCCCCGTCCCGCAGGCTCAAACAAGGAGCGAGGCTGGTCAAGATCAACCGCTCAAAGGCACAAAGTTCAGAGAAACTGTCAGTGACTGCTTCCTGGAACAGCAAGGTCTGAAGCACACAAGGAGAGCCCATCCAGAGGCGATCCCAGCAATTACAGGCCGGTAAGCCTACCCTCTGAACCAGACCAACTGGCTGAAAATGTAGTAAAAACCAGAATGATCAGACACGCAGATGGGCACGATTTGTTGGGGAAGAGTCAACATGGCTTTTGAAAAAGGAAATCATGCCTCACCAATCTACTAGAATTCTCTGAGGGTGTCAACAAGCACTCTTGTTGGGACAGCCCAAATAAAACCAGCTCTTGGTCAATTGTGCTGTGTCTGTTGTGTGGATAAAGTCTCCACCACAGACTAGGAAAATGTCTGGCATACAGAATGCTTCAACAAGTATAAGTGTAGGTAGAAATGTTACATTTTCTTCCTGCTTGAAGAGAACAACAGATAAAGTCAAGGACGGGCTAAGTGAAATCAGGCACAATAGTGGATAGTTGAACTAAAAGAAAGAGAGATCTGGGAGAGGGGAGAGTGATCCAGTGGATACAGTTTACTGAGATTTTCAGAAAGCCTTTGACAAGGTCCCTCATCAGAGACTCTTAAGCAGAGTAAGCTGTCATGAGATAAAGGGGAAGGTCCTCTCCTGGATCAGTAACTGATTGAAAGACACGAAACAAAGGGTAGGAATAAATGGTCAGTTTTCAGAGTGGGGAGAGGTAAATAGCGGTGTCCCCCCGGAGTCTGTGCTGGGACCAGTACCGTTTAACACGTTCATAAATGAGCTGGAAAAAGAGGGTAAACAGGGAGGTGGCAAAGTCTGCATACAATCCAAAGTTACTCAGGACAGTTAAATCCAAAGCTGTGAAGAGCGACAAGGGATCTCACAGAACTGGCTGACTGGATAACAAAATGGCCGGTGAAACTCAGTGCTGAAAAATGCAAAGTAATGCACATTGGAAAACAATCCCAGCTGGCCATATAACATGATGGGTCTAAATTAGCTGATACGACTCCAAGAAGAGCCTGGAGTCACTGTGGGGAGTTCTCAGAAAACATCCACTCAGTGTGCAGCGGCAGTCAAAAAGCTGCCAGAATGGTGGGAATCATTCGGAAAGGAACAAAAAGATAAGATAAAAAAATGCCATAATGGCACGTGTAGTGCAGCACCCTCTCGCCACCCCTCTTTGGTGCCCCTTGGGACCACCAAGGCCCCAGAGGCTTCCTGTCACCCATGGCTTGTTTACAGTGTGTGCAAGAATCTCCCCCACCACACAGGGCCTTGCCTGGGCCGGCCGGCGCTGGGACTGCTCAGGGTCAAGGCAGACAGGCAACACCTCTGCTCTCCCTGACTCCTTTCCCCTCCGGCCTCCCAAGCCTGTGGGGCCTGGAGTATCAACCCTGCTGGGCTGTCAGGGCAGCAGCAACGCCTGTGCCTGCACACAGCTGCCTCCCCTCAGGCAATCAAGGCCCAGCCCACCTACCCACTCTGCTGCCCTGAGTTAGCTATGCTAGTGTGCCGGGGGCTGACCAGGGGTCCCCCCCAGCACCCTGTCACACCACTATATGCCCACACCTGAATACCGTACAGGTCTCGAAAACGGTATGTTAGAATTGGAAAAAGGAGAGAGAAGGGAAACAAAAGTGCTGAGGGGGATGGATCAGTTTCCACATGAGGACAGATTAAAAAGACGGGGGCTGTTCAGTTCAGAAAAGGGGGGCAAACTAAGGGTCACCCCATGAAATGAATAGGCAGCAGGTTTAAAATGAACAGGAAGTATTTCTTCACACAATGTACAGTCAACCTGTGGAACTCACTGCCTGAGGATGTTGTGAAAACCAAAACTGTAACTGGTTCAGAAAAGAAGTAGGTAAGCTCCTGGAGGACAGGTCCATCAGTGGCTGTTAGCCAAGGTGGTCAGGGATGCAGCCCCATGCAGTGGGTGTCCCTAAACCTGCAACTGCCAGATGCAGGGCATGGACAACAGGTGGGTCTGTTAATAACTGGCACCGCCACTTTCAGAACACAGGACGAAGGGCTGGACGGACCCCTGTTCTGACCCAGTGTGGCTATTCTTACACTCTCACGGCATTTCCCACCCTATCTTAAATAACACACAGGAACTAGTTCAAGAAGTGAAGCAGATGAGCCACTCAAGAACAGAGATCACAAACTAACTGGATGACCATCCCAGGGAGCGGTCAGAAGCCCAGGGACATCACACAACTTTAGAAAGGTGGGTTTCACTACGACAGAAAAATACAATCCTCCCAGGTGCCGTGGATGCTACAAAAACCAACAGTGGCAGCTCAGCGGCTGGACACCTCACGGATCCAGCTGGGAACCGGCAAGGAGCACGTGGCCAGGGCCTGAAAGGCCATTTCCAGCCGAGAGAAACCCTTCCAGACTTGGATGTGGGACCCTAGTGAAGCAACAAAGAGACTGAGTGTAAGTCACAGCTGGGCCGTGCAGAAGTCACCCAACAGCTAACGGTGCTGAGACGATGGTTGCTGACTTGTAACTGGCGTCTGCTACTCCTCATCTGCACACTCCCACCCCAGACACTGGTCTGACGAAGTGGGATTTTCTCCCACGAAAGCTCATGCGATTAATAAATCTGTTAGTCTTTAAAAGTGCCGCAAGACTCTGTTGGACCTTTCAGACAGTGCCACGGTGCTCCTCTGCCCACCAGCATCCCTGTCCCCCAGCTCTTTCCACCAGCACTGCAGACTCACAGCATGGGCACCCCAAAGGAGGGGGCAGGTGGGTGGGGAGCTATGCCAAGCCCTTCTTCAAGAGCTCTGTTCTCTACACATTGCTTCACCCACTGCCCTGGCCCAGGCAAACCTTTTCTACAACCTGCACTGTAACTTCGGGACTTCTGAATAGGCCTGACTCCAATTTCAGCAGTAAGCCTCTGTGACCTGGACTCCGCTTCATGGGCATGAGGCCCTGGGAGAAACAGCAGTTACCTGCCTGCGTCACATGCAGCTCAGATGTCACCTTCGCTCTACGGGTCTGTCCTCAGGACAGGTAACTGGCTGAAGTTACCCTCTCAATGGGTAAGGGAACAACCCGGCAAAGGAGCAACAGAGAATTCATGACCCCTGTCAAGACTGAACTGAGACGCCATGAGGAGTCTGGGTCTTCACAGGTGGGCACACAGTAATTCTTTTAGATAGTTTTCAGAGAATCCTGAATGAAAACCGATTTGTTATCTTTGTGCACATGATATGCTGCTAAGTGTATTTTAGTCAGAGATCAAGAGAAATCTAGCGCATTTTAAATACATTAAATATTCCTGAATATACTGACTAGGAGCTTGAGAAGGACCTACTCCTCACAAACCTAACCCACGTACATCTGTTGCACTTTCTAGGGGGATGGTAGATAACAAGGACGACAGTCATTGAGGCAGAAGGATGTGCTGGGCACACACAAGCAAACAAGATGTGTTTTAATGCAGATAAATGTAAGTGTTCCCCCCAGCCAGGAACAGGGACTGCAGGCCATGTGTAGAGGCCAGGGCCGGGGGACTCTATCCTGGAAAGCAGTGAGATTGAAAAGATTTGGGGCCATTTCTCCTGAAGTAGTTGACTTCTGGGTACCCGTCCGGCTCTGTCAATCTGTTTCTTCACTTCTGTGGGTGGGTGTTGTCGTTTTAAGAATGCTGGATAGAGATCCTGAAGGTGTCTGTCTCTCTCAGGAATCACAGCAAATGCAGTTATATCTTAGGGCTTGACTGTAGACAATGGATCGTGTGGTGCGTCTGGGATAAAGGGATGTAGGTAACTATAGCGATCAGTAGGTTTTCGGTACAGGGTGGTGTTTATGTGCCCATCACTAATTTGCACTGGAGTCTCCAGAAAGTGGATCTCCTGTGTGGAGTGGAAACTGTTGAAATCTCTGTGGAAATCTTCTAGGGTCTCTTTACCGTGGGTCCAGATCATGAAGATGTCATCGATGTAGCGTAAGTAAAGCAGAGGTGCTTTGGGATGAGACGTGAGGAGGCGTTGTTCTAAGTTGGTCGTAAAGATGTTGGGATATTGTGGGGCCATGCGGGTTCCCATAGCAGTGCCGCTGACTTGGAGGTATAAATTATCTTCAAATCTGAAATGGCTGTGGGTGAGTACAAAGTCACAAAGTTCAGCTGTGTCATCATCTTGGATAGTTCTTCTAATGGCTGATAATCCATCTTCGTGTGGGATGTTCGTGTAAAGAGCCTCTGCGTCCATAGTGGCCAGGATGGTATTTTCTGGAAGGTCACCAATGGATTGGATTTTTCTCAGGAAATCCGTAGTGTGTCTCAGATAGATAGGTGTGTTGATAGCATAGGGTCTGAGGAGAGAGTCCACATAGCCAGATAATCCTGCGGTAAACATCCAATGCCTGAGATGATGGGGCGTCCGAGTCAAACTACTACAGGAGAAACCCAAAGAAAAAAACCAGAACACCATTGGTCGCCACCTACAACCCCCAAGTCAGACCTCTTCACCACATCATCAAAGGTCTACAGCCTATTCTACAAGATGACCCCTCACTCTCTCAAGCCTTGGGAGACAGACCTCTCCTCGCTTACAGACACTCCCCAACCTTAAACGGATACTCACCAGCAACTACAGATCAAAAACCAGAAACATTAAAGCAGGAACATATCCCTGCAACAGATCACGCTGCCAACTTTGCCCTCATATCTACACTGATGACACCATCACAGGGCCTAATCAAGCCACCTACTCCATCAAGGGCTCATTCACCTGCTCGTCCACCAATGTGATTTATGCCATCATGTGCCGGAAAAGCCCCCGCCTTATATATTGGACAGACAGGACAGTCTCTGCACCAAAGAATAAATGGACTCAAATCTGACATCAGAAATCGCAACACTCAAAAACGAATAGGGGAACACTTCAATCTCCCTGCTCACTCCATTGATGCTAATAGCTGTGTTGAAACAGATGAATAACAAATCACAGCTTCAAAGAGAAACTGCAGAGCTCGAATTTATATGCAAATTCGGCTGAGTTGCCTTGGGGTTAAACAGGGACTATGGATTTTTCTCTCATTACAACAGGTGATTTGACCTCACCTTCCTCTATGTGCTGTTCCCCAGTGTTTGAATCCTAACACCTGTTCTGATTTGTTGTTACAGCCTGACCTGATCCTATGTCATACACTCCCCTGCATTTAATTTCCTCCCATTCTGTAAGTTTCCCATCTTCAAAGCATCTGATGAAGTGGGATTTTCTCCCATGAAAGCTCATGTGATAAATAAATCTGTTAGTCTTTAAAGGTGCCACAGGACTCTGTTTGTTTCTCTGCAATAGACTACCATGGCTCCCTCTATGGAACAGAAAAGGGTGTAACACTATTCAATGGCTGGAATTAGAAGCTGGAGAAATTCAGACAGGAAATGGGGTGCACAACTTTTACACTGAGTGTAATATAATCATTGGTCAATCTACCAAAGGTGGCAGTCGGTTCTCTATCACTGACATTTTTAAGTCAAGAGTCAATGATTTTCTAAAAGGTACGTTCTAAGAATTACTTTGGGGACATTCTATGGTCTTTTCTGACTTTGGAATCCATGCACATTTCCAGGGTCAATTCTAATGTGTTGATCTCCTCTCATACAAGGTCTTCTAATGTCTGTTAAAGTCCTATAATCCAAGATGCTGGGTGTAGGATCAGAGGTTCTAAGTGATAAATATTCCCTTCCTGCTCTAACAACAAATCTACAATTACAGGCAGAGAGTTGAAATTCCTCTTGGAGAGACTAGGAAGGTCTATGGACCATCGCTACATTAGCTAAGCAGGGACCAGTGACCTTGGCCCCATCCTGATGTCTCTCCTTCGGTTAGGGAACACATACGACAGGCAGTGCTCCCAGCTGAGGAGTAGTCCATTTGGAAGACAATCCTAGATGAGGGCTGGCAGGGACCTCTGGAGTGTCTAGTCCAACCCCTGCTCAAAGCAGGACCAGCCCCAACTAAACTGTTCCAGCCAGGCCTTTGTCAAGCCGGGTTTTAAAAAGCAGTAAGGATGGAGATTCCATGACTTCTGGTCAGGGCCAGATTAACCAGCCTTCTCCAATAGCAACCTGCAGGTATTTGCAATGTTTCAGTCTCCTCACAGTATGAAAACACATATTGTTTTAGATCAAGGGCTGCAAACCACCTTGATTTGAAAGTGAGGGGCTAAAAAAGATACCAGGTTTACCATAAAGAAATAGAACTTTTTGACACATGCATAGAGTTTTCTTAGGTCCAATATTTCACAAAGTCCTCCATGCTTCTTCAGTATTCAGAAATGTCTTGAACGAAAGTCCAGATTCTTGCATTCCCTGCAAGCCTTTTCTATTGCCCTAATTCAAGAAGGGACTGAATCTCCACTCTTAGCACAGTCTCTTCAGAGGAATCCCTAAAAAGGAAAAAGGTGAGGCAGGAGGGTGTTGCACAGAGGAAGGGTGATGGATTGAAGAGAATAATGTCTTTCTGGAATTTCTAAAGCCTATTATTGTATGACTCACACAGGGAAGGAAAGAGAAAGCCAGCCCTCAAAAAGGAGAAATATAGTTGCATCATTGATTGTTTCACAGATCTTGATCCTCACTTCTGAAGTTGCTAGAGAAGAGAAAATTGCAGGGGCGGTTTAAGACTTTCTCTGCTGCTGCTGAGAAGTTCCCAGTGGCGGCTGTTTGTTGCTTGTCATCTTTGGGTGAAGTAAGACAATGAGTAAAACTGCTTATGATGTGCCTGAACTTCAGTTTGGAAATCTTTTCCCTGAAAGACTGAAAAAGACCTAATGACCTTGCTGTTAATGTTGTATCCTTCTTTCCTAAAACACCGTAAGTTTTGTCAGTAAAAAGTCCATTTCCTTCTGCTGGGGAACTTTCCATCTTAGATTCTGTCTCTGCTGGAATATCTTAGCCAGACATGTCTGTGAAGAGTAACTGAAGATGCAACTCGTTTCGCCGTTGGGTCACATCTTGCCATTGGACGGGTCCAAATGGTCAGGAACACCACGAGGTGCATTTGAGCACGCTTTGCAAAAATGGATACGGAAGCGGCCGACGACGCGTCCTGGGTCACTCACATCGCCTTGGCCTGGCTCTGGTGGCCTGGATCCTGCTGGGCCTGCCACTGTAGACAAGTGCGGCAGCGGCGACTTTGGACCTCGGGAACGTGACCTCTCCTGCCAATCAAACACCAGGACACGCCAGCGAAATAGCAATGGGTGCGTGGGGGGGCCTATTCTATCTATCTTTTGTTTTGTGGGTTAGAGAGATGATTCAGCTTCATTGTGCTGGGCGTGGCGCAGATGTGAGGAACACCGAGGTCAGCCGTCTGTGTTGCTGTAATGGCGGAAGCTGTGGTCAGGCTGGTCACACCAGAAAAGAGAACGCCCCAGACTGGAAGGCACCGTTCCCAGTACAGGACAGCACGAGCCCAAGGGGAACATAACCAGGCATAGAACAGGGCAAGTTGCCAAACGCAGGAAAGCCGCAGAGGAGCTACCTGGGGCGGGCTGCCACTTACCCCACACGGGCCAGTCCCAGGACTAGCCAAGCCGGGGAGCTGGCTAGTCGGGGCCAATCGGGCATCTCGGGCTGCAGTTGTAAGCAGGAAGGTGACTCAGCCCCAACTGCCGCCCCTCGCCGGGGAACCTCGGGCCTGTCCACACTTGCACCGTGGAGCCCACAATAAACGCACCAGCTCGGCCTTCTCCTGCGTAATGTGTGATCTCCGTGACCGCTGCGTTGCCTTACCACCTCTGGACACATCACCATGGGTCAAGTGACGCTCTTACAGATACTCTGCTACATCCCGCCCTTCTGCAGCAACACATTCACCTGCCACTGACAGCCCATCCTTCGAAAAAGAATGGGACAAGATTCTTTTCCTCTAGACGAAAATGGTAATGAGACGTGACTGCTCGGTAGCTTGCCACTCTCACTGTAAGCGAGGAGGAGTAATTTCCTTCCCAATGCTTCCTGCGTCTCCTGTCCTTGTCAGAAGGCACTGACGTGTGATTGGGTCTCTCTTCTGGGATGTCCCTGCTGCCGTTACTACTGAACGAGGAGGGCGAAATCATTCCAACCCCTCATAAGGAACCCAGCAAACTTAGCAGCCTCAAGAGTGATGACACGAGGCAGGATCTGGCCACACAGCTCCAAAATAGAAAGGCCCTTTTTCCATTGAACCTGAACGCAGAATGTCAGACTGATGGAAGCTTTGGCTGTAAGTTGACGGCGCTCTCTCTACAAGGGCCTGAAATTGCAGTGCAGAAGCTGCTGCAGTATAGGGGGACGCACCGCCAAAGGGCACGCGCAGTGGGGACGGACGCACCGCCA
>ML686015.1:368365-382137 GCA_007922175.1 Pelusios castaneus | reverse complement strand
CCAGGGCCACCCACAGCACTCACCTGTCCTGCCATCCGCCCCCAACCTAGGGCTACCCACAGCAGCTCTGGCGTGGGCACCGCTCCAGCCAGTGGTAACCATGGGGCATCTGCCCTGAACCACAACCTCCTAACCCCTCAGCCCTGGGGTAACCATGGCAACCCTCCCATCTGCCCCCCCCAAACCTCAGCAACCCCAGGGAGACCCTGGCAGGCTCCCGTCCAGCTGCAGAGCCCGTGAGCAAACCCTGCTCCCTCTCCCGTGGTGCTCACCATAGATCTGGCGCAGCGGGAGCGGGTTGAACATGTCGATGATGGGGCACTTCTTCTCCACATGTGTCTTCCTGTACCACCACCGCAAATACCTGCAGAGGGGAAGGGAGATCTGAGAGGGGCACAACAGGCCGCGCATCGCTTCCCGGCACCCTGCAAGGGGACGGGAACGCAAGGGCCCCCGCCCGCTACGGGGAGAAGGGCAGGAGACAGCCACAAGCATACGGCGAGTGAGACGTTGGGTCCCAGGAGGCCAGGTTGAGCACCGAGTCAGCCTGAGAGCACTACGAGCAGCAAGATGGCATTGGTCCTGGAAACGCACTGTTTGACCTAGCGCGACACAAACCACCCCCCAGTGCCAGAACGGGACGAAGCGGGACCCGCTGCCACCCCCATAAGAAAAAGGGCACAAAGCAGCAAGCGGGGGAGGCGGAAGAGTAGTGTAGACAGGCAGAGAAAAGTGGGGAGGGCGCCTGGGAGCAGGAGGGCTCGCGGGGTCCCATTTGGACAGCGCGTTGATGCCGTGTGGTGGAAGGTTCTTCTCACAGCCCGGGCAAGGAGCTACGTCAGGCGGCCAGGCCAGGCTAGCTTGGAACGGCCCCTTTGCGCAAGAGGATTTGTGGGAAGACAGGATAGGAAATCCAAGGGCCACGTGTAACCCATATGCCTGCAAAGGCCATCTCTGAGAGACCTGCTGAGGGTGGGTTACTGTTGTTGGGCAGATTAGCGACCCACAACTGGAAACTTCCAGAAGCAGGGAGTGGTAGCAATTTGAACATGCTCCACAGTGTACCCGGCTGCTGTGATGTGATGTTGTCAGTCAGATGACTGGAGAGCAGCAGCCTGAGCAGACAGCAGGCAGGAGCTGCCTTGAGGGGAGACCATGTGCTCAGTGTTTTGGAGAGGAGCTGAGCCAGTAGTGAACAAGATGTTTTCTCCATGTAAAAGAGTCATTTGCGACAGACCTTGCAGACATGCATATGGGACTGAGGGCTGGTTGCAGAGGAGAAGAGAAAGCCTGCATGTAATGCTACAGAGGATCCCAGCAAAGAAAGAAGAGGACAGCGATTTCTTGCCACGCAAGCTTCCACACTGGAACAGAGACTGTAGCTGAGAGTTGGGTGAACTCCACACAGACTTTGGGACTCTTGGGGATCTTTCATGCAAGGGATTGTTCTTGGTTAATTGTAGTTTGTTTTCTTAGGATAAGGTTCATTTAGTTAGTAGTTAATAAAGTTCATTGTTATGTTTGTTTTTAGTAGTATTTTAATGTGTGAGTGTAGCTCTGAGCAAACTTCGCCGTGAGTCCTGTACAGACTGGATCCTGGGTCTCCAGCTGTTTTCCCCATAGGGGTTGGGATTGATTTCTGTGGGGCACTGGAGAGGGGCAATTAAATGAATTTAGCCCACCCAAAGGTTACACACGCTCCATGGGACAGCCTGGTGACTGCCGGCTGTAACTGGCCAGAGAATGGTAATTCACTGACACTGAAATGCCCTGTGGGCCTGCGGTGGGCGTGACCGAATGTTCTATTTGAAATTCTCTTTGGAAAAAGAAAAGTGTCGAGACTGGCCAAGCGTTTGTCTCATCACTTCAGAACAGAATTTCTGCGTTTCCACTTCAAAGTCACTTTTCATTGTGAAATTTAAGCTAACCACAGTAAAATGAGGTCATCAACAATTAACAAAATCATCCAAAGCACAGGACTTGGTGGTGATGGGGGATGTCAGCTACCCAGGCATCTGTCGAGAAAATAACAGCAAGGCACAGTTTATCCACCAAGTTCTTGGAATGTATTGGAGGCTATTTTTTTACTTCAAAAGGTGGAGAAAGCTACGAGGAGAGAGGCCGTTCTAGGAGAGAGGGAACCCCACTGTCTGCCTGCCCTGCTGGCTGCTACCTGGCCCGGCGGGATAGGTGCCCACCATACACTGCTCCTTATAACGAAAAATCAAAGGAGCGTGTGAACACTCCTTTTCGTTACAAGGAGTGCCGTGTGGACGGGGGCAAGAGTTATAACGCTTGCTTGTCCTGCAACAACTTTATTGCGGGACAAGTCTTCTCTACTATGTTCATAGCCCAAGAGGAAAAACAATTGAAGACAGTTGGCAGTTTTACAAAGACACATTATTAAGGGCATAAGAGCAAACTCTTCCACTGCATAGGAAGGACAGCAGAAGACCACCCTGGTTTAGCCAGGAGATTTTCAATAATCTAAAAATAAAAAGAGCCCTACAAAAAGTGGAAACTAGGTGAAATCACAAACGACTATAAACAAATAAAATTGTGTAGGGGGAGAATTAGAAATGCCAGGGCACAAACTGAGATCAAATGAGCTGAAGATATAAAGGGTAAAAAGAAAATGTTCTTCAAATAGAGAGGAAGACCAAGGACAGCGCAGGACCGTTACTCAATAAAGAGGGAGAAACTTTAACAGAAAATGTGGAAATGGAAGAGGAACTAAATTATTTCTTCGTTTCGGTCTTCTCTGAAAAGGTTGATGATGAATGGATGCCTGACACACGGAAGGGCAGTAAAAATGGGATAGGATTGGGCCGTACTGTCAAGGCCAGAGATAGGGATGTTGCAGTACTAGAGACTAGGTGATGGAGCCTGGAGGAAATTTTAGCGGTGCTGAGAGAGAAGGCAGGCTGGAGCATAGAGACACAATGCAGCAAGACTTACACATAAGGACATACGAGGTGGGTGCCGCAGGGATCTGTCCTGGGTCCGGTTCTGTTCAACATTTTTATCAATGATTTAGATGACGGCATAGAGAGCACACTTATACAGTTTGCCGATGACACCAAGCTGGGAGGGGTTGCAAGTGCTTTGAAGGACAGGATCACAATTCAGAATGATTTGGACAAACTGGTGAAATGGTCTGAGGTTAATAGAATGAAATTCAATAAAGACAAGTGCCAAGCACTCCACTTAGGGTTGAACAACCCATTGCACACGTACAGAATGGGCAATGACTGCCTAGGACGGAGTACTGTGGAAAGGGATCTGGGTGTCATAGTGGACCACAAGCTAAATATCAGTCAGCAGAGTAACACTGTCACAAAAAAAGGAAATGCCACCTGGGGCGTATTAACAGGAGTATTGTGAGTAAGACGTGAGAAGTGATTCTTCCGCTCTACTCTGCACTGATTAGGCCTCAACTTGAGAACTGTGCCCAGTTCTGGGCGCCTCATTTCAAAAAGGATGTGGAGAGACCGGAGAAAGTCCAGAGAAGGGCAACAAAAATGATTAGAGATCTGGAACATTTGAGGGAAGATTGAAAGAGCTGGGTGTGTTTAGTCTAGAAAAAAGGAGACAGAGGGGACATGATAACAGTTTTCAACTATTAATTTATTATTCTCCTTAATCACAGATGATAGAACAAGAAGCAATGGGCTTAAATTATAACAAGGGAGGATCAGCCTGGACATTAGGAAAAAATTCCCAACTGTCAGGGTGATTAACCACTGGAATAAATTGCCTCGGCAGGTTGTAGAAGCTCCTACATTGGAGGTTTTTAAGAGCAGGTCAGACAAACACCTGTCAGGGATGGTTCAATGGAGGTACTTCGTCCCGCCATGACTGCAGGGAACTGAACTCGATGACCTGTCATGGTCCCTCCCAGTTTATTTGATTCTATAATCTGGGTGTGATGATTCAGGCGGTGGGCCTGAGTGACCGGCAGGATGGGGACGCTGTCCACAGCGATTAAGAAAGGAGGCAGTGGGAGGGCTTGGGGGGTGGTGAAGATCGGGAGCTGTATTTAAGCCATGCTGGACCTGAGCTCACGGCTAGACACCCACGGAGAGAGGTCACAGAGAAGCTGGGACTGTCCCTTGGACAGGAGAAGACAGATCACTCCAGCAGAGAGGCAGCTCCATCATCAGAGCAGCGCGGAGAGCCGTTGAACATGCGCATGTGACTGCCCAAAGATAAGGTGTTGAGGGAGAAGGGAAGGGGACCAAGCACAGAGCCTTGATGAGGGATGAGGAGGATTTGCCAAAGGACACGCTGGAGAGGTGGTTAGAGGTAGGAGGAGAACCGTGAGAAGACCAGCTCACAGAAACCACGGAGGACAGGATTTAAAGAAGAGGGGCATGTCGGTGGGTCAAAGGCAGCTGCCAAGTCAAGGGGACTGATGGAAGTTGGGGATGAAAGGGAGACGGGGCAGCAGCTGGAGAAATTGTTTCCAGCCTGGCTCTAGGGAACAGCGTCCGATATCTTCATTGCCATGGCTTCGTAGATTGCAGGCCAAAGGAATCACTGTGATCGTCTAGTCTGACCTGACAGGCCAGGACTCTGATCCACACTGGCTCCTGGAGCAGAGCTCTAATAAAACATCCCAGCTTGATTAGAAAGGCATCAGCGATGGAGAGTCCACCAGGGCCCCTGGTCAATGGTTCCAACGGTCCCCGCACTAGAGAAGCCCAATATACATTATGAGTGGCGGAACTCCCACCCCTTAAATCCCCCAGTATAAAAGGGAGCAGCGCAGCTCAGTCTGGGCTGACCAGCGCAGAGGAAGGACGTGTGCTGGAGGCTCCTTCCCCGGAGCTGCATCAGCCCCTGCCATGGTGAGGGAGAAACTCCAGTGACCCCTGTGAGGAGCAGGTATTCTCCGGCAACCGTCGAAGGACAGATGCCCAGGCGTTCGCCTCAGCTAGCCGGTCCCAGGAGCCTGTGAAGTACGAGACAGCAACCGACCCCGAAGGAGGGAGCAGACAGACTGGAGTGTCGGAGGAGCATCGCCATGGCCGGGTAGGAAGTAGCCCAGAGAGCCTGAGGGGAGTGACCGGGGATGGTGCATGATCTAAGTCAGCGTGTTGCGGTCTGGATCCCTGCTGACTTGGTGCCATAATCCCAACACTGATAGGGACCTGGGCTGGGGCTCAGTGGAGTGGGAGGGCCTGAGCCCCCACCCCCCCACCCAGGCACCACACCCCGTGGTAAATGTCCACAAGGTATCGACTCTGTGGCTGCTAGGCCGTGCTGCCCTGAACCCGAAGGGCTGCGTACTGTCTCTGTGGCCACTGGGCTGTGCTGCCGACCCAAGGGTCTGTGTATTAACTTTGTACGGTCGCAGAGACGCCCTCCTTGTTCTGCCCCTTAGACCTTCCCCACCTGGGGCACCTGGGAGGGCTTAGCCGGGGACAGGCCATCACTGTCGAAACCACACACCTCCGTTCCCATTTGAAGTCGCCTAGTTTCAGCTTTCAGCCACTGGCTCATGTACTACCCACATCTCCATTACCACTGTCCATGCAGGGTCGTTGGCTCTCTCATCCATGGACGCTGGGCCAATAAGAGAGATCACCACACCCCTTGTCTCTCTGTCCCCGTCTAGGTACTGCCAGACCCTTACATGACTCTTTGCAAAGCTGAGGAGACTGAATTCTTTGAGCCTCTCCTTGGGAGGCAGGTTTGCTAACCCTTTAATCATTCTCTGAACCCTCCAATTCATCAACAGCGCCCTTTCCTGACGCACCAGGAGTAGGCACAGGATTCCCGTGGCAGGTGGAGCAGAGCCATACTTAGCATGTTAAGAAGCAGCAGCACACATGGCATTGTATGTCCAGAGAATTACCAGCCCTGGTGCCGGGAGCCGATGGACTGATGCAGACCAGGCACAGGCTACTGGCACCAGGAGGGTCAGGTACACACAGGCTGATGTGAACCTTGCCTGCCAGTCCCCAACGCACCCTCCGGTTACCAGGCACACTGGGGTGCTGCCCACAGGGAGATTCCAGGGGCTGTTCACAGCAGCGCGGTTTGAACTGAGGCAGCCCATCCCAGTCTCAAAGCAGGCTTCAGGGCACTTGTCAAATGCCCTTTGGATGCTCCATCACTCATGCAAACATGCAGCCCTGTGTGGTACAGGGCTGTGCCAATCTGATAACGGCTCCCTGCCCAACGGGTGTGAAAACAATAGAGTCCAAGACAGAACACAGCCGGAATGGGGCCTGTCTGGCCAGCTGTTTAAAAGGAATTACTGAAAACACAAGCTCTGTCTCTTTAACGGCAAACACTGGCTTCAGGTGACCCTGGCCCTGGGACGGATGGCCGTTAGACGGGAACAAGACACGGCTGGCCTCCTGCGCGGGAGGGAAATGCTGGTTGTGTGCAGAGAGGGACTGAATCGTGGGCCTGTTCGCACCACTGTGCCGCTTACGTTTGACAAGCAGTTGCAGGAGACACAATAATGACTGAACCAGGAAAACATACACCGGCGTCAGGGTTCGGGACACAGACATTCATCTCCCACTCACAGGGCACACTGCGCAAACGACACAGCCAGACAGGTTGCCTGCACGGGCTGAACACGGTCATATGTGGACACAGTCACCTGGCCGGATTCCAGGGAGGTGCTGGTCCTGAATCAGTAATGCACTGCAATGGCCTGCGAGATTCCAGGGTGCTGGACTGACCATGGGGGCTTTCCCTGGGGAGCAGCACTTGGCATTTGTCCCATTCTGAGCGCCGTACAGTTATTAACTAATGAATGGGCCATGGCGTCCCCCATTCGTCAAATAGGGCTAGTCGCGATAGAAGAGGGAGGGGTCTTGGGCAAGGTCACAGAGCCTGCACTCAAACACCGCAGTGGTGGGCCACGTTCCAGCCTTGTCCAGGGATCACAGCCTGGCAAACAGGACTCAAACGGCTACAGGGGAGCTGACAAATGGCCTCTAGCTCAGCATCCTGCCTCCAAGAGCGGCCAGTACGGGCTGCTATAGGGGAAGGAGTCTGAATCCTGCATCGGTCAGGATAATTTGTTCCTAGCAGCAAGATGTTATCAATTCCACCCCCCTCGCGCCCTGAGGATTAACTATTACAGCTCTGCACATTCCTTAGCCATGACCACCTGTCCGTCCCATCTTGCTAAACACAGAGCAGGAGACCTGCACAGAAAAGCAGAATGCAAAGAATGTCCTGGCAGAGCTCAGCACACAAGATTATCTGAGCCAAATCTAACCTGTTCAGGAAGGGGGCAAAGCCCTTCCAGCAAGGCTAGGGGGAGGCCTCACCTGCAGCAAGAGCTGCCATTTAAGGCCCTTTCCTTTGGCTCTCTAACAGTGAGGAATAAACTTTGCTCTAGCTAAGGCAGCTCTGGGGTGAATTCTCTGCACTGTGATCTCAAAGGGCAAGGCGCTCCCAGCAGCAATCCCAGAGCGCTGAGATTGACAGGGGAATAGGGAAAGTCAACTGACTCCAAACAGCAGCAGCAGCAGCAGCAAGGGATTGAGACAGGGCTTTACGGTTCTTTTAGAAGGAGGCGATACAAGCAGAGGGGACGCTGGATTTCTACATGGTGGCTCAGCTCCCAGATTTACTGCCAAACAGTGGCTGGGCTGTTCCTGAACCTCACTTTTGAGGGCCCCCCCCCCCCCCACACACACACACATTGCATCGACAGATCGGCACATCTGAGGGTCACACACAGTGATTCAGCTTTCCAGCACTGAGCTCGCCAGCAGAGCAGCTCTGGCTGAGGCCGGCAGTCACACTGCTGCCAGTAGGAGATGGAAGATGTCTCCTGCGGTGTGCGGCTGACCAGGGGTCGCAGCGCCGGCCCCAGCCCTAGAGCAACACAGCGCTGGCCGCGGGGGTAAGGGGGTGGCACAGCACCAGCCCTGGCCCCAGAACGATGAAGCGCCAGCAGGGAGGGCAGAAGGGGTCCCCAGCCCTGGAGCAGTGGAGCACCAGCTGGGTGAGGGCAAAAGGGGGGGGGGGGAAAGAGCAGGCCAGAGGCCTCAGGTGGGCCAGATCCAGCCTGTGGGCCATATTTTGCTCACCCCCGGTACAACCCTTTCTTGCAGCCTCTGCAGCTGGTTGTGTAAACCCTCTGTAGCATTTATCCCTGTGGGGGTGAGCGCGCACACAGCACTATCCACGCAGGTCCCAGCACACTTGTGAGTGTGAGACACAGCTGTCTGACGCAGGAAGCAGTGTTGAGGTGATCGGGAGCAGAATCGAGGCTTGGGGGAAACCCAGTGGGGGTTATGTGGACAAGGTGGTCCCCTGGGGAGGCAGAGCTAGCAGTGAATGGCAGTAATGACAGCATCCAATCCACAGAGTACCGGAGGACTGGAAGGGACCGTGAGAGATGCTCTAGTCCAGGCCCTGCACTCAGGTTGCCTAGAGAGACCCTCCCCGACAGGCCTGCTCTGAAAAGTCGCCATGGATGGAGATTCCACCACCTCTCTAGGCAATTTATTCCAGTGCTTAGCTACCCTGAGAGCCAGGATGTTTTTCCTAATGTCTGACTGAAACCACCCTTGCTGCCATTTAAGCCCATTGCCTCTTGTCCTGTGCTCAAATGCTAATGAGAGCAATTTTTCTCCTTCTTCCTTGTAACAACCTTGTATGCACCTCAGGCTTCTCTGCTCCAGACTAAACAAGCCCTGTGTTTGCAGTCTTCCCTCAGAGGTCACGTTTTCTAGAGCTTTCAGCATGTTTGCTGCTCTTCTCTGGACTGTCTCCAGTTTGTCCACATCTTTCCTGAAACGAGGCACCCAGAACCACACTCCAGTCGTGGCCCAATCAGCGTGGAGTGGAGCAGAAGAATTACTTCTCACGTCTTGCTTACAGGGGTGGCCAAACATACTCACCCTTGGAGCGGCCTCCAAGAATCTTCAGAAATTCAAGAGCCACGGTGCACCGGCCAGACCACCACGCTTCAGCCCTGCGGGGTGGTGATGGGGCTTGGGACATGGCAGGCAGGCAGTGGGCAAAAGCCCCAAGCCCCCCCACAACCCAGCCACAGGGCAGGAGCCCAAACGCCTGGCAGGTGCCCCCTATAGAGCAGAAGCCTCTAGCCCCATCACACCACAGTGGGGCTGAAAACCCAATCCCTGAGAGGCGTCGCCCTGAATTCCTCATCCCGATCTGGTGGGCAACGGGGGGAGGAAGGTGGGGGTTCTGTGGGCTGCACTTGAGTCGTAAAAGAGCCACACATGGCTCCCGAGCCATGCCGGTGCTAATAAATGCTTTTTTGTCAGCCATGTGACACTGTGAGCCACCGAGAGCCTTGACCCCTTTCCACTTGACACCACCCTAGGCAGTGCTTTCCTCTTGTGTGTGCAATGGAGGGTCTTTCCCAAGCACTGTGCATGTCCCACTCTGCCAGTGCGAGGCCTGAACCAAAGCGCCATGCAACCATCCTAGTTCAGCTTGGCCCTGCCCGCACGGCCCTCAGCTCGTGTTCCGGTCCAGACACCAGGAGACCCTACGCGGCATCACGTGGGTAGCAGCGTGGGACAGAAGAGCACACAGCATAGGTGAGCACGACACACTCGTCCTGGCCATCAAAGCTGCTCCTCAACACGAGGTCCCAGAAATTCGAGCCCTCAGCCGTGCGGGTGGAACTGAGCTGGGAGCCCTGGTCTAACAGGTGAGCCTGGAGCTAGGGGGCTGCCTCAATGGTAGGGCAGACCCAGCCCCCGCTGGGGGACTGACCCCTGGGGATCACAGCTGTGTGAGCCATGTGTGCGCAATAGGTTGTATCTCTCCAAAGGATAACGCCCAGGTCAGCCCACAGCCCCCCTTCCTTTCCCTTCTCCCTCAGACAATCACACTAGTTCAGACTGGAATCTCCAGAGACCTGCAGACAAAGATGAGATGGTTGGATAAACGAATGGCCCAACGACTTCCTCCCAATCAAGCAAACAGGGACATGGAAGGTCCCAATCCAGGACGGGACCCTACTGAGGACCCTTAGGACTGGATGCTTGTTCTGAGCTGAACCTGTGATGAGCTGCTGAACCCTGGTTTACATCCATTAGTTATAGTTTCCACATTGGCAGTGAACTTAAATAATTCCTCTCCCTCCCTGTCATTTATCCCTCTGATGTATTTACACAGAGCAATCGTATCTTCCCTCAACCTTCTTTGGTTCGGCTAAAATAACCAAGTTCTTTAAGTCTCCTCTCATTAGGCAAGTTCTCCATTCCTTGGATCATCCTTGTGGTCCTTCTCTGCACCTGTTCCAGTTTGACTTCATCTATCTGAAACATGGGGGACCAGAAGTACACACAGTATTCCAGATGTGGTCTCACCAGTGCCCTGTACAATGGTACTAACACCTTGGGCCACATTAGCTTTTTTCATGGTCACATCCCATTGGGGGTGATCATACTGGTCCTTTCTGACCTTAGCATCTATGAGTCTCCACCTGGAACGGCAATGACTGGGGAGCTGGAACCAAAGGGTGGGTACCTTGCTGAACCCCTGAACCGAAACACAGGCACAGCTGCCCTGAACTGAGACATGAACTCAGGGAACCTGCTCGGCAGCAGACTTTTTGTGACCTTTGGCTGTGCCTCAGTTCTCATCTGTGCAATGGGGGCAACATGGCTGACGCGAGGCAAATTATAATAGATTATTAGGCTCAGAAGCTACAATGAGAAGGGCCCTGTGAGAAGCAAGCTAGAGATCAGTGTTCTCAGTAGCAGTGGGGACCTCAATCAGTAACATGATATCACTGTCAACATTCAAACAGTAACTTTTTAAACCTTGAATAACTATTTCTATAAAAACAGGGTGCCCCTTTGAACAAACATTTTCCAAGCTGTTCACAGCAAAGAATCCCACCCTTCTCGTACCTTGTGGCCATTAAGAGAGGGTCTAAAGAGCATCAGACACTAGAGAAATTTTAGTCCCAAGGTACTTTTTAACAAGTTATAACTGACCTCACGTTGTGTTTTATCACCACTGGCTGAAAAGAAAAGCCAGGCAAATCAGACACCAACACCTGACGCTGACATGTTAACCCAATGAGACCTTCTCCAACCCTGTAAAACGGAGATTCTGGTGCAAACATAACTCTCACGGCACTGCTGCCCTATTCAGAACACAGCACAGCCTCCGGGTGTGTTTTCCTCCTCCACCCGCCACACTAGTGCCCAAAGCGAGGAAAAAAATCAACAGAGCTTCCTCCGGCTGAGGAAAGAAGATGCGCAGCA
This sequence comes from Pelusios castaneus, assembly GCA_007922175.1. Lineage (NCBI taxonomy): Eukaryota > Metazoa > Chordata > Testudines > Pelomedusidae > Pelusios > Pelusios castaneus. The sequence continues at coordinate 370,903 of ML686015.1, read as the reverse complement.
GACTGAAGTCCACCCGGGACTTGCCACGCCAATCGATCCACCAAGGAAGTGCTCTGATGCTGCAGGGACAGGAGCGAACACAAAGCCAACAGACACCCAGAAATGAGCATAGCTCCTCTCCAAGCAACCCCCCTTTGCCGCACAGTGAAGATGTCATCTGCGCCAGCCTGTACGCGGAAGACCCTTCCCCAGTTGCTGCTCTGCTGACAGGTGAAAGATTGGGAATGCTCCGGAGCAATGAGCTCTAAGCACGGCCCCCTAAACCCTTCGGCCCAGGTGTGCGAACATGGGTGGCTGGGCTGTGCCAATGCTCCATCACCTACGGAGTGGAACCACACTAGCGCTGGTGAGAGAGGGAAATGCTAGAAAAGCACTGTCATTAAGGTTTTAGTGACCCAGATGTCTCGCCCTCCACATTCCTACCTCACCCTTTTGAAGACTTTCCCCCTTTGCCTTTATAGCTCAGGTGTTTGTTTTTTCAACTCTCCCCATAATCGCCCCCTCCCTGCCAAAGTCTCTCTTCATCTCCCCTTGGCTGAAACGCCCATTGTTTAAAGGTTGTTGGCTGCTTTGGAGGTTGCTGGATTTTTTTGGACTTGGAAAGTTCTCCCAAACAAATGTTTTCCTACCTCTGTGTTCTCTCCTGGGCATGGGGGCGACTAAGAGGCACTCTGGCAGTCCCTGGACTCACTATGTGGATTTCAACTTTCTCATTTTGCCGGGAAGCGGTGTCTGTCTAAATAGCGACAGTGTGATAGGCAATGTTGGTGCAGCAGTATTGGTCCCAGGACTTGAGAGAGAGTTATCTTTTACTGGACCAAGTTCTGCTGGTGAGAAAGACAAGCTTTCCACACACAAAAAGCTCATCCTCGGGTCTGGAAAGGGACTCCCAGCCTGACTAGTGAAAGGCCAGGTGGCACAGTTTGTTTTGCATAAGTTGTTAACACGTTTGAAAGGAATTTATGTTTTTATGTGAACTGAGTAGCTGGCCACTGGATTTAGAAATCAAAATCAAACTTACTATTGCAAACTGAGACACTGCGGTGTAAATAGCTTGGCTGGAAAGCACCAAGGTACAGCTAAGAAAGGAAAGTTAAGGGGAAACCGTTCATAGTTAAATGAAAACAGTTTTCTGTGATGACCCTACCAAAAAGCCATTAATTAAAAAGGCCTTGCTCTGGTAAACAGAATGATGTAGGCAAGGTATCAGAGAGGGCAAAAGAGCCTTGAACATTTCATTGGTCAGAACTGTAATTGGTAACCAAATAACTCATTACAAAGGGGTAGTCTGGTTCAGTGAAACAAACAAGGAGTCCTGGGGCACTTTTAAAGACTAACAAATTTATTTATCGCATGAGCTTTTGTGGGAGAAAATCCCATGTCCACAAAGCATCTGATGAAGTGGGAGTTTCTCCAACGAAAGCTCACACGATAAATAAATGTGTTAGTCTTTAAAAGTGCTGCAGGACTCCTTGTTCAAATAACTCAACAACAAACATGGGTGGGATAATTACATGCTGTATTTTGAGTATAATCTAATCACGTAACCTGCATATTAAGGACAGTGAAACCATGTAGGTTAGGGATTTAGGAGTGATGAACCTGTTGCATTATGTATATTGTATTAGCATGTTAGAAAGGTAGATACGCCATGTGAACCCTGGATTCTGGCCTTACTTAGACGGGTCCAGGCGGAGGTGTGGCTACTTCCTGCTAGGTTGTATGTGTCAGGGGAATAAGTAGTTTGATTAAAGACACCATCTACCCATTCCGCTCCTGAGCGGACCTGATCCTTCTTTTCTTCTAACAATGTTGTAACATAGAATCATAGAAATGGAAGGGACTTCACGAGATTCCAGCACCTCCCTAGGTAACCCATTCCAATGCTTCACCACCCTCCTAGTGAGAAAGTTTTTCCTAATATCCAACATAAGGAAATATTCAAGGCAGAGCAGCCTGTTAACCACCAGTTATATTTTTGACCTTCACAACATCTCCTGAGTTCCACAGAGTGATTGTGCCTTTTCTTTGTTTTAAAGTTGCTGCTTACTAATTTCAGTGGGTGATGGCTGGTTCTTGTGTCCTGGGAAGGGGTAAACAACACTTTTCTATTCACTGTCTCCACACCAGCTCTGATTGTACAGACCTCTATCATACCCTTCCCTTGCTGTCTCTTTTCTAGGATTTGAATATTAATTTATAAGCAGGCCAAACTCAGCCAGGGTACTGTGAGCTCAGCGCCCTTCATGGACCAGGGATGATGGATGGGCAGACTACACTTTCTCGGGTTTCTTTTCCTCTCCCCCTCTTTGGACACTTGATGCTTTTCTGTTGCTCCCATGCCACAGTGACTGTTGCTGCTGACCAACCCTCGGCCCAAGCTGGCCCCGGGGGAGGAGAAGCATGGCAGGTTGCAGTCACCAGTCTAGCAAAGCCCTCCTTGGCTGGGAGGAAGGGGCAGGGGAGGTGGGGCTGTTAGGAGACTACAGATCTACAGTCCAGCATAGCCCTTGCAAGTCTGTATCACAGGTCCCATTT
>ML686015.1:352191-366585 GCA_007922175.1 Pelusios castaneus | reverse complement strand
CGAACAGGGCCGAACCTCTCCGGGCGGGGCCGAAGATTCCCGAGCGGTGTCGGGTTGCTGCTGAGGTTCGGCCCGGTGTCCCGCCCGCCCGGCCTGCGGGGGGAGGGGCAGTGTCCCGGGCGGGCGGAGTTCGAGGGAGGCCTCACGGCGGGAAGCCGGAGCAGCCGCCTCGGTAAGTCGGCCTGTGGGCCGCCCGGACGCCTGGGTCTCTAGCCCGGTTACTGTGCGGGGTGTCGCGTCCCTGGCCCCCCACGGAGCAGGGCGGGGGGGTGACGTTTCTGGCTCCTCCCCCACCACCGGGCACATCTGGGGGAATGTGTCTGGCTCCCCTCCCCCACGGGGCACATCTGGGGGAATGTGTCTGGCTCCCCTCCCCCACGGGGCACATCTGGGGGAATGTGTCTGGCTCCCCTCCCCCACCACCGGGCACATCTGGGGGAATGTGTCTGGCTCCCCTCCCCCACCACGGGGCACATCTGGGGGAATGTGTCTGGCTCCCCTCCCCCACGGGGCACATCTGGGGGAATGTGTCTGGCTCACCCTAGGCCAGGTGTGTAAGTTGAGCCACCGGCTTTGGTGCTTTGCAGGTGCGGTGTGCACCTGGCTGCAGCAATGATTGAGGTTCTGGCCCAGCTGAGCCGCGGGCCCGTCTTCCTCGCTGGAGAGATGCTGGAGTGCGCCATCATCTTCACCAACCCGCTCTCCGCCACCTCCACTTCTGCCAGCAGGTAGCAGCTGTCCTTGCGTCCCCACCCTGCCACCCCCACCTGAGGTCAAGGGTTGCAGTGGGGCCCTGGGCCAGGGACTGTTCCCCTATTCCCAAGCAGAGGAGAGTCACGCTGGCATCTTGGAGGAGAAGGGCTCACGAGAGGGGTGTTATGGCTTTGTTACCATGTGCTCAGCACCATGGAATTGGGAGGTGTCAGACTAGAGATGTTTAGGTCTGCGTCTCAGGCCTACGGTTTTTAAGTCTGTTTGTCACCTAGCTAGCAACAGTGATAGGAAACAAAGACTCAAACCCACAGGCTGCTCGACAGGCTGGGGCCTTGTACTTCGGCTAAGCAAAGGCAAAAAGCACCAGGGGCAGCCGTGCCCTGCGCAGCCTGGAGTCACAGCCACACGTTCCAAGCCAAGGTGATGGTTTGCAGACACTTGTGATAGAATCTACATTTTGTATGGTTCGGTGATCCTAGGACATACTGCTCTGCTCTGCCAACTTCTGTCCGAGTCCTTGCTTGTTTCTGTCTGTCCTATAGCTAGTTGCAATCAGGTAAGACGGAGGGGGGAGAATGATTGGTTAGAGAATTATATTACAGTATGTTAAGATTGGTTCTTAAAATAATATTAAAGAAATGATTGGTTAAAATACATTATAAAAACTAAGGTAAACCAGGAAGGAGGGGGAGGAAAATTTACTGGGGAGAGGGAATTTATTGAGGAAAGGTGCAAATTTACTGGGAGGGGAAACTTATTGGTGTAAAGAACTATGGGGTCCTAAAGGATGCTGCGTGAAAAAGATCCCAATAAACCTGTCGTATTGCTGGCTGCTGGACGCTGGTCTCTGCTCCTGTCAGTAAAGAAGAACTGAAAGGACTTGGGGATCCTAACAGGAGGGACTCTCTGACATCGCTGTTCCCTAATTAGAGTCATTAACAAGGGTCAGGTGCAGGATCAGTTGAACAGTTCAGTTTGGCCTAGCTGGAATGACACCTGCACCATTCCTCCTCACCCCACCCCTCCCCTGCTGGTTTGGAGCAATTAAATTGACAAGGAAGGCTGAAGGGGAGGAATGACGTTAAACTGGCTTTTAAGCCTGAAGGGCTGGTTCCACCAGGATGGCCTGGTCACTGCGAGGAGGAATGAAAGGTTGCCGAAGACATTGTTATTGAATAGCTATGTACGGGGGCACCCGGGGCTCTGCTTTGAGACCGCTGTGTGCCGAACACTGCACAGACCTGTAGCCATGGTCCTGCCCAGGACACCTCGGACTCTGTGGTAACGAGCTGTGGATGAAGGGTAAGGGAGGGGAGGGGGCGGGGTGCTGGACAGACATTGTTTACATGTATATAACTGCCCCCCTGTCTTGGTGGGAGCGTTAATATTTCTAAACAAATTTATCCTAAATTTGTCACAGTTCAGCACACTGCACAGAGCTCCATTTGCAAATGTTGCAATGGATATTGAAAAGAAAGATTTTAGCAGTTGAAACAAACTGTCAAAGTACCTGTTCTGAAATACTCTGAGTTTCAGAAAGAGCTGAGATCTTGGGTGACGCAAGCTTGTGGTTTTGGGGCTGATCTTCTGTAAGTTGGTTCCTTAGGGGTGTATGTCTCCAAATCAAAGGTGAAAGCACTAATCAGCACTACACTCACGCCGAAAAAGAAACACTGGCTGTTGTTTGGTTGTGTGCTATTTCGTTAATATATTTAGGGACAGAAATTGGAGAAGTTAGAAACAGGCTATAGACTGCTGGAAGCCACAATGCAAAATCTATTGTGCAATGCATCCCGTAGATTAAAATTCAGAAAAGGATCTTGAAAACACAAGAGGACCCACCACCTGTGAAATAAGTTTTAATAGAAGCTCCTTATATCAAACATGCTTCCAGGAGGGCCTGTGAATAGTGGAAGACTGGCAGAAGGAAGGATGTGAAGTAAATATACTTCAGGTGCTACCCATTTCCAAAACAAAAGCTACTGAGCTGAGATGAAAGACACAATGAGCACCCAGACAAGAGTCGAGATGGATGGTCAGCAGAAAGGCCTGCGCCCTTGCAGAATAAAACCATCTGGAGATGAAATTGCTGCCGATGATGGGATTCTGTCCAGAGAGTATTGTTCATAGTCTATTCAACGTGTTAGGGAAATGCCAAGTGTGACCCATGGTGTCTGCTCAGATAGTGAAATGTGTCAGAGCACAGTCGAGATGTCCTGTCCTAGCCAGGCAAAAAATGCTCTTCCTGAAGATAAAGGATCGAAGGGTGGAAATTGTTAGAAGAAAAGAAGGGTCAGGCCTACTCAGCCTGTTTACCAAGGCAAGACCCTTTCTTATTCATGGCTTATTGGTAGAGCCATTACAATAAACTGCCCTCACTTAACAGTGAACTCTTTTCACTTAACTTTCCTTTCTTAGCTGTACCTTGGCGCTTTCCAGCAAAGTGGTTTCTTCACACCGCAGTGTCTCAGCTTGCAATACCAACTCTGATTTCTAAATCCAGTGGCCAGCTACTCAGTTCATATAATAACAGAAATTCCCTGCAAAAATAATACAGGAAACAATGCCAAAGAGTCATTAAAATAGCATCCAGTTCCTGAAGGTTGGTGCTAATCTCTCTGAATGAAGCAGGAAATAGGCCTCTGAACTGCCACCCAGATTTTCTCTAAATGGGGTTGCTGCACATCCTGCAACACTGGGTAAATTGTAGTTTGCTTGCCGTGGGATGCCAGATGAATCCATGAAAGAATGGTTCATACCACCAGGGCCTGATTAACCGGCCCGAAGTCCCTGAGCAGGCCCCCGCCCCCCATCACTGGAGGGGGGGCTGGGGCCAGAGGGCGTTTCTGCCCCAGCCCCACGCTGGCCAGTCTGCCCCTGGTGTGGAAGCCAGCTGGCGCATGGCACAGCAGCCCCTGATGCAGCCCCTCAGGGCCATGGGCCCTTGAGAGCTACGCTGGGCCAAAGCAGAGGCCGCGCCCCCACCGGCCAGCCCGCCCTGCTCCCCCAGGCGGACCAAGCAGGCACTGGCCTGCCCCGCCCCTGGGTGCAGATCAGCCGGCCCAGGGCAGGAATTCAGAGCCTGGCCTCTGGTACCAGGGTCACCCCTCTCCCCTGGCCGGCACTGAGCAGGGCAAGGGGCGCTGGATTATCATAGGGGGTTTAGGGACTAGAGCCTGGGGCTTAAGCCCCTTTAGCCCCTGCGATAATCCAGCCCTACATACCACGAATTTACAGGATCCATGCTATATCCCCAGCTTTGAAACGGTCTCTCGGAGGACTCTTCAGTGTGCCAGACCCCTTAAGGGTCTCCCTCTTCCTCTAAAGTAAGTCACAGCTTCACTGCTTCCTTAAACTGGATCTCTGAGCCTTCAGTGCTCCTACTTCACCTGCTGAGCTATGTTCATCGTGTCCACCTTGTAAACGCCTCGGGGATTAATGCAGTTCAGCAAGAATTTGCAGTGACACTCACAGCATTGTCAAACTGTCGAGTTTATTAGTTTACTGGACCGTAGCGTAGGAATTCCTGTGGGTAGCATAGAGAACTGAAGGTTCAAACGGCCATTCTGGTCCGCCCCCAGCCCAGCTGAGCTGTGGGGAACTCTTGGTTTCGGCTCAGTCTGGCCCTCTTTCTGATTTCCTGTAGTAGGTTCTGGATGAAAGCCCTGACTGCTTCTAGCAGCCAGTTCTGCTCCCCACTCTCATTCCTCTCAGCCCTTTCTTCTCCAGCTGGGGAACATTGCTCAGCCCCCTGGGGAGAGGTGGGGAAATCTCTAGCCCTCTGGGTCCTTGGTTGCTAGGTGTTGACGTCCAAGTGATTGAATTTGCCATTGTCTTCTCAAATTCTCCATTGGCACAGGGGCTGGGTCCGGAGAACTGGGCGACACCCGCACTTAGTTCTCCCAGTCCCAACCTGTTCTGAAAGCAAACAGCCCTTTTCCGCACACTGAGCAACAATGCAGCACACCCGGGAAGCTGAGACACCAGCAGGACTCATAAAATGTTAGAATATTCCCACTTCGTCACAGCTCACGATGTCTGCTTGATAGAGCAGTTAAAGCACCCCATCCCCAGACCCTGTTGTGCACAGTCATCTGGGTCTGCAGAAAAGCTCGTGCAGATGGCAAAGAGGTAGAAAGCTCTGGGATTCCGTAATTACAAGTGGGAGAGAAGGAGACCCCAAGGAGATAGTGGCTAGCAGCTTGCTGAGGCAATGGCTATGCTGTGCACGCCAAAGCTGTGTGTGACAACTTAAAATCTCCCCCAGGTCAGTCGTACCAAAGCAAAGAGCGCTCCCTGCCTTTGTTTCTTCAGGAGCACCGCAGGCGCAGCAAACAGCTCGCTGTTTTGGGAACAAAGAACGACCATGTGCTCAAGAGGTCCAGGGCAGTCGTTACAACCGGGCTCTTGACCTGCAGCCCAGATGTGTCCATTTGGGGACTTGATTAGTTGAGTTTGTGGGTGTCACTTTTCTTCAGGGTGGTTTTTGGTTTGTATTTGATATAACAGTGTCTCTTGGGCTCCGTAGCAGCTGCTCCCTGTCATGTGACTTGGGTGTCATCTTTTGTAACCACAGTCTCGTCATGTGACTAGAGCCTAGACATAAAGGTCCATCTTTTCTTGAACTCCTTTTCACACCTTGATTCCCGCATGAGTCCCTACTTCACACCTGATGAGTGTCCAGGCCCTGAGCTCCAGTGCGAGATCCTCTCCCAGCATTGCTGCAGATGTGCTGATAAATCACAAGTAATGCACACGCGAAACAAAAATCGTGGGTACACACGACGATGGGTTCTAATTTAGCTGTTACCACCAAGAAAGGGATCTCAGAGCAGGAGACTCAAACTCAAATCCCAAGGGCCACATGAGGACTAGGATATTGGCTCGAGGGCCACATCACTGAAACCTTTTCATACAACAGTTTTTAAAACCCTGAAGGGCCACCAGTTTATTTAATTAAAATTAAATTAAAAATTAATTAATTGAATTCAAAGTAATTATAAATAAAATTAATTAATTTGGTTTAATTTAATTTGAATGAGTTTTTAATTGAAATTTAATTTTTAGAAAGATTTTTAATTAAAATTACATTTTTTAAAGTTTTTTTTGAAAGAAAGAAAGAAAGAAAGAAAGAAAGAAAGAAAGAAAGAAAGAAAGAAAACCCAGGTGCAGTCTCAGCCAGGATGCTGGCTCCCAGTCCCTGGGTGGGCGACCGGGGTCCTTGGGGGGTGGAGTGGGCTGGCCCGCCATGCTCCCCTCCAGCATGGGGGGTGGGCGGGGCCCCACCCTCCCTCCCCAAGGGACGGCCCTGCAGGCTCTGCCTGCGGCGTGACTCCCAGGCGGCAGTAGGCTCCATCTCTTCCCCGGCTGCCTGGCAGTGGCTGCCGAGCTGGGCCCCTGGGGGGGGCAGTGCCGTCCGGAGGCTCTGCTGACAGTGGCAGGACCCCGGGTGGGAGGCAGGCGGCTGCAGCCCGGCTGCTGGCTCCCAGCCAGCGGAGTGTGGACCACTTGAAAAGCCGGTCAGGGGCTGGGAACCCCTGAATTCTGGCTCCTCTCGCAGACCACAGGAGGTAACTCCCGGGCCACGTGTTTGAGACCACTATCTTAGAGTCACCATGGATAGTTCTCTGCAAATATCTGCTCCATGTTTGGAGTGAGGGTGAGCAATAACAGAAAATATGGATATGGCAGAAATGCTAAATTACGTTTTTGTTTCAGTTTTCACCAAAAAGGTTAGTAGCGAATCTATAAAAAGGGGGAAAGGACAACCCGTAGAATTACAGACCAGTCATCTTAAGGTCGGATGATGAGTCAGCATGGCTGTGTCAAGAACAGCCAGCCTGATGGCTTTCTTTGACAGAGTAAGAAGCCATGTGGATGTGGTGTATCTGAACTGTAGTAAGGTTTTTTTGTCAGACACAAACTAGGGAGATACAACCTAGATGGAGCTGCTATATGGTGGATGCACTCAGGCTCGGCCCGTTTGCCACTTTTGGCATGCGTGCCAGGGGTTGCCGACCTCTGGTGTAGGGCTCCGCAGGGGTCAGTTCTGCGTCTGGTTCTGTTCAATATCTTCATCAGTGATTTAGTGAGAGGCACAGAGAATTCACTTACAACGTTTGCAGATGATCTCAACCTGGGAGGGGTTGTAAGTACTCTGGAAGACAGAATTAAAATTCAAAATGATCTGGACAAACTGGAGGAAAGGTCTGCAGTCAATAGGATGAAATTCAATAAGGACAAATGCAAAGTACTCCCCTTGGGAGGAACTGTGGGTTGCACACCTACAAAATGGGCTATGACTGCCTAGGAAGGAGTACTGCGGAAGGGGATCTGGGTGTCATAGTGGACCACAAGCTAAATATGAGTCAACAGGGTAGCACTGTCCACACACAAATCCATGTTGTTGTGCGGTAACAGCCGGCTTACTGCGCAACATGTAAACCACCAAAACGAGGGTGGTAGCGGTTACCGCGCAACAGCTGTTCCGCGATAGTTCCTGTGTGTACGGTCGCCGCTCAATATGAAACCTCCGGAAATGTCCCAGAATTCCAATTCCATCCCTTCTGCACTTCCCCCTGCGCTCTGTGGCTGTGACGTGACTGTACCCGCCTCCCATCATTCCCGGGAATTTTTGAATTGTTCACTCTTCCTGTTTGCTCAGCGTGGAGTGCAACTGTGTTCTCCAAGAGCAATGGCGGCTCAACGCAGCAAACGTGCTCCAGTGTGGACCACAGCCGAGGTGCTTGATCTCATAGGCATCTGGGGAGAGTCTGCTGTGCAGGCACAGTTACATGGCAGCAGGCGAAATTTTGATATTTTTGGCCAGATTTCTCGGGCCATGGCAGAGAAGGGGTACGAGAGAGAGACACTCTTCAGTGCAGGTCGAAGGTGAAGGAGTTGAGGATAACGTGCCATAGAGGCAAACCGGCGCTCCAGCTCAGCGCCGGTTACATGCCGATTTTACAAGGAGCTGGAAGCAGTCCTGAGTGGGGATCCCACAACCACCCCAAAAGCGCCTGTGGAGACATCAGCACCCCCTGATGAAAAGGATACTGGAGCAGACGGTGACGAGCAATTCGTCGACGAGGAAGTGGAGGTGGAGGATGACCTGGTGGGTGAAAGTGTTGCAGCTGACCTTGGGAGCCAGGAGCTGTTCTCCACACCACCTAACACGTGCTGCCCAGATTCCTTCTCCATGTTGTCTTCGGATGCAGCAGAGGGAAGCTCTGGTAAGTTTCATCGGAAGTGGCTTCTGTGTTTGCTGGATAAGCTTTGCAGGCAAATGAAGAGCGGGCAGGAAATAGGCATTTTGAGTTTCATCCTTTTTTTTGGATGGGGGGGTCCTACCCCGCATTACACGAGCAGTGCATCAATGCATGCTGTAATTGCCAAGAAATCCTCTCCGTTGAGCACACTGAAGGTGTCCTGGATGTACTTCCACAGCCTCCTAGTTAAATTCGATGGGAGAGCAACTGTTTCCCCTCCCCCATAGAGGGATACTCTCCCTCGCCAGTTCCAAAGCACAGCAGCGGGAACCATGGCTGCGCACAAGCCTGCTGCATACGGTCCTGGCTGAAAACCGGTGACATGCAGGATATGCATTCTGGCTTGCAGAGGCACTCTAAGTAGCGAGATATCGGCTTCCATGGCAGTGCCGTGTGTGAACTAATCGCCCAAAGCACTGGAAATAGTTCACGGAGCTGTGTGTCTTGTCTCGGCAACCTGAACTTCCCGTGGGCACAGCGGAATGTGGCGGCAGAGCATATTACCGGCTCCTTAACCAAAGTGAGAACAATAGCAGTACTTATGATGTTTCATTTTTCCTTAGAAACGACCTTCGCCGGTCGGTGGTCTGCACCAGCTGACCAGCTGAGACAGATAAGGAGGAGGCCTCGCAGGAGCAAGGAGGATATCTTCTGGGAGCTGATGCAGTCCAACGAGGCATCAGCAAGGGAGACTAGACAATGGAGGCAGGAGTGCCGGCAGGAGCGCAAAGAAAACAATGTGAAGAGGCAGAAGCAGAAGGATGCCCTCATAAGCATCCTACAGGAGCAGACCCAACTGCTGAAGACCATGGTTGGTCTGCAGACCCAGCTGCTCCAGGCTCGCCCCCGCCGCACCCACAGCAACACTTTCTGTCCCCCATGCCCCATTCTCCCTCAAAGCAGTTCTTTGAAGCCCAGGGACCCTCCTAGTACAATGTTGCATCCACTCCTGCACAAAGCTATGGCATTGAGACACGCACCTACACGCATCTATAGCCCCTGCTGCAGGCACTGCTTACTGTAAATATTTAATGTTTTATAATAATCAAATTGAATCACTTGAACTGTGCACAGTGTCTTTATTGATACACAATAAGATTAGTTGTTACATGTTTAGTATTCACTCATTCGAGCATAGTACATTACACGCCCACCGGCACCATCCCCCCCACACCCCAATCAGCACCCAATAGTGCTTGGGAACACGACTGCACAGTGATGCAATGCGTCCTATGAGTCCCCATCACTAAAATGCACCCTAAGTGCCTCCCTTATGCGGACGGCTCTCAGCTGTGCCCCCCTGATACTCCTAGTGGCTGGCTGCTGGAAGGCAAACTCTAGCCGCTCAGCCTCAACGTCCCATGAAGGGGGAAATTTCTCTCCCCTGTTTTCACAGAGGTTATGCAGGACACAGGACGCCGCAATGACGGCTGGAATGTTGTCCTCATTCAAGTCTAGCCTCCTGTACAAACAGCGCCAGTGGCCTTTCAAGCGCCCAAAGGCGCACTCTACGGTCATTCGGCACCGGCTTAACCGGTAATTGAAGCGCTCCTTGCTGGGATCCAAATTTCCAGTATAGGGCTTCATGAGCCAAGGCATCAGTGGGTAGGCTGGGTTTCCTATGATGACTATGGGCATCTCCACATCCCCAACAGTAATTTTATCATCAAGGAAGAAGGTCCCCGCCTGCAACTTCCGGTACAGGCCTGTGTTTCGGAAAATGCGAGCATCATGCACCTTACCTGACCACCCCACATTTATGTCCGTGATTCCCCCTGTGATCCACGAGTGCCTGAAGTACCATGGAGAAGTAGCCCTTCCTATTAATATACTCAGTCGCAAGATGCTCCGGAGCCAGAATAGGGATGTGCGTACCGTCTATTGCCCCTCCACAGTTCGGGAATCCCATGGCTGGAAATCCATCGACAATCTCCCGCACATTGCCCAACGTCACTGTCCTCTGGAGCAGAACACGATTAATGGCTCTGCACACTTGTGAAAGGGCTAACTCGACCGTCAACCTGCCGACTCCAAACTGATTCGCAACCGACCGGTAGCAGTCTGGAGTCGCCATTTTCCACAGCGCGATTGCGACACGCTTCTCCACGGTGAGGACGGCTCTCATTTTGGTGTCCTTGCGTCGCAGGGCAGGGCTAGCTTCTCACACAGTTCCATGAATGTGGCTTTCCGCATTCAAAAGTTCTGTAGCCACTGCTCATTATCCCACACCTGCAAAACGATGCGGTCCCACCACTCGGTGCTCGTCTCTCGTGACCAGAACCGGCGGTGCACCGTGTGCAGATGCTCTGTGAAGGAGCTCAGCAATGCGGTGCTGTTGTTGTGCATGGCAGTCACCATCCCAGGGTCATCCGAATCCTGGTCTGATTCAGAGCTGAATGCATATTGTGCCACCAGCCAAGATGTATGCATTATGCTGAAGGCGAAGGTCGAGATCAGAGCTGGATCCATGTTGCTGCAAAAAGGAGTTCCGGGAAGCAGTGCAGCTGTGTTGAAAATGGGCGCGAGTTGCTAGTAGCAACTCTCGTGACGCAAGGGGAACACAATGCACCATGGGAAACCAAGACTTTACCCATGGTGCTCAGCGCTACTCTCCTTCTACCCAGGATTCTTAGCGCCAAATCAGGATGGATGGAACTGTGGGATAGTTCCCACAATTCAATTGGGTTTCTTGTGAAATCGTAAATTGCGTGGGAGGGGGGCTCTGTTCCGTCACAAGCAGCTCAGTGTGGATGCGATATTGTGCTACAAAAACCATGCGACTTTTAAAGCGCAATGGGCTTGTTGCGCGATTATTCCTGTAGTGTGTACATGGCCTTAGAGTCCATGGAAAGCAGTTTGCAGGTTTGTTCCTTTGGTAAATACCCAGCACCCGGGTGGGCCTCGGTCCTGTGTCCAGTACTAGAGGAATAGTTCCAGAGATGGGTGTTGGCTGGAGACTGGGGACTGGAGACAAGATGGAGTCGGGGCTGCTGCCTTCTATCCCCTCTGGCCTCCTCCATGCTGTGTGCAGTTCTCTCCAATCACAATGGAACTGAGTCACATGGTCAAGGCCTAGTGGCCCAACAGGTTTCTCCCTGGGCCCATTGTACCTGGGAGCTTCCTTAATGGGCCATTAAGGGGACAATGGCTGTAGACATCCAGTCTGGGGAGTTTCCCAGAATCACACAAGTTGCGGTACAGATATAACAAACATATTCTTAACTTCTAACACAGATGCAATTCCTACACATAAACCATCTAATCATTCCCAGCAAATTACAGCCTTTCCATTGGTACCAAACATGGCATAGCCCCTATGGATTATACCAATTATGAAATATTAATAAGAATTAGTATCATAAATGGTCCTCTAAATCCAGATAGTGTCACACCTAGGCAGTGGCTCCCTTCAGGGGGATGGTAAGTCAGAGCTTCCCTCCCTCTGGCTCCAGCAGGGACCCCAGTGCCTATGGATCCAGGCAGAGCACTTTGCCGTGCTCCCTGCGTCAGCCTGGGGAAGGGAGTGCTGATCTCCCATCCCCTTGACTGCAGCGAGGAACCTGCACTGATTTTTTTTAGCCCTGTGGAAACATGCCCCACCTGGGTCCTTAGACAGCCAGCAGAGTGGAGCTGCAGGCCAATTAAAAGCCCCCATGGGCCACTTTTGGCCCCTGGGTCAGAGGTTGGGAACCAGTGGTATAAACCGCAGTATGCCCACAGCTTGACTCGTGTGTCCAGTTCTAGTTCCCTGTCTCAAAAAGGATCTAGTGGAACCAGAAGAGGTTCAGAGGAGCAGAGCAAAGATGATCAAGGGTATGGAACAGTTTCTGCATAAGAAAAGACTGAAAAGATTAGGGCTATTCGTCTTGGAAAAGAGATGGCTACGGGGGGATATAATAGAGGTCTGTATAATGAATGGTGTGGGAAATAGTGAACAGAGAAGTGTTATTTACTGTTTCCCACAATAAAAAAAAAACAGGGTCACCCAATGAAACTAATAGGCAATAAGTTTTATACAAAGAAGGGAAAGCACTTTTCCACACAATGCACAGTTAACCTGTGGAACTCATTGCCAAGGGATATGATGCTCAAAACCATAAGTAGGCTCATAAAAGGAGTAGATGGGTTCAGGGAAGAGAGTCCATCAGATTTCTAATCCTGGAATCGTTCTTGTGGCTCCTCTGAACCCTCCACTTTGCCAACATCCTCCTTGAACAGTGGGCACAAAACCAGGCACGGTATTCCAGCTGCGGTTGCACTGGTACCAAATACAGAGGTCAGATGATCTACTTGAGATCTCCTGGTTTATGCATCCCAGGATCCCATTAGGTCTTTGGCCATAGTGTTCCTGGGAATCCATGGTCAACTGATTCTCAACAACAATACCCAGGTCCCTGCTCCCCAGAAGAGAGTCCCCCACCCTGGAAGCATGGTCTGTATTCCTTGTTCCTGGAGGGATATGTCTATAAAATGCATATTGTTTGCTTGTCCCAAGATGACCAAGTGATCCAGATTGCTCTGAATCAGTGACATGTCCCCTTCCTTATTTCCCACTCCCCCAGTTCTTGTGTCATCTGCAAACTTGGAGTGATTTTATGTTTTTCTTAAGGGCCATTGATAAAGATGTTAAATGGCTTAGGATCAAGACCCAATCTTTGTGGAACACCACTGGGAGCTCATCCACTTCACGAGGATTTCCTGCTAATAGTTACATTTAGAGACCTGTCCGTTAGCCAGTTTTTAATCCATTTAATGTGTGCCACGTGCATTTGATATCATTCTAGTCTTTAATCAGAATGACGCGTGGTACCAAATCAAACACCTGATAGAAGTCTAAGTACGTTACATCAGTACTATTATCTTCTCATCAGAAAGATATCAAGTTGACAGGATCTATGTTCTATGAACCCATATTTATTTGCACTAATTTTATTACTGTCCTTTAATTCTTTATTAATCAAGTTGATTAATCAAATTGATCAGCCGCTGCACTGTCTTGCCTGGATCCATGTCACCACATTTACTCTTTTTAAAAACTGGCACAATTTTAGATTTCTTCCAGTGTCCTGGAAATTCCTCAGTGCTTTAAGACTTACTGAATTCCAGCATGAATGGACCTGTGACTTGGAAGCCAGCTCTTTTAAAACTCTTGGATGCAAGCTATCTGGACCTGCTGAATTAAAAATGTCTGTCTTTAGTAGCTTCCATTTAACATCCTCCAGAGATACCAGCAGAATGGAAAGAGTGTTGTTGCCACCATATGTCCCCAACTAACCCTTTCCCACAAAGAAAGAACAGAAAAATGTACTGAACACCTCTGCCTTTTCTGCATTATACTTGATAACGCTGCCATTTCCCCCAAGTAATGGACCAGTATAAAGCCCAGATTATTTGGACTTTATACGTCACGTGCTTTCCGCTGCTGGGGATCAGCTCCTGCCGCGGGGGAAGTGCAGCTAGCAGGGTTCCGGTGCCGTAGGAGTGCGCCTGACTCGGTGCCTCTCCCCACATCTCACTGCTTGTCTCTCCCCTTTGTACCCAGTGAGATGCTGGCATGGGCCAGCGCCCAGATTCACTGCCAGTTTCACGCCAGCGAGAATCGAGTGGCACTGCCTCCCTCCGATGACAGCAAACATGATGTGCAGGCTGAGAACGAGACAGTGTTTGTCCCCAACCGAGGTGAGTTTTCCCAGGCCCCGGTGAGGGAGGGAGAAGGCGCCCAGGTAGGGATGTGCTAGGGACTCAGCTTAAGAAGGAGACTGAGGAGAGAGATGATCTTGACTGGTTGGTCCCATTGGGCTAGTCCGGAGCATGCTGAGATCCAGGTCAATCCACAGAACAAACAGGCAACAGAAGTAGGGAATCCCCATTCCTCCCTCGTGTCAGCACCCTGCGCACGCGACTTGTCTAAGTCAACAGCGAGACTCAAAGAGACGGAAACGCGGGTACGGGTAAAACCGGCTGTGACACCAGCCAGGATTAAATGCTGAGCTGTCGGTCCTGTGGCTACAGGGAACATCAACCCCTCTAGCAAATAAGTGAGAAGAAATCACTTCCCTTGGATGGCAGCAAGGCACAGCTGGGTGATAATGCCTGCCGCAGAAGCATCCTGGCCCAAGCCCTCTCTGGGCCGGATCTTAGAGCAGATCAGCCTGTTGGTGGAGCAGTGGGGATGCTGGGTGTGTTGTGGGCCCGATGATGGAGCAGTGGGGATGCTGGGCGTGTTGTGGGCCCGATGATGGAGCAGTGGGGATGCTGGGCGTGTTGTGGGCCCGATGATGGAGTAGTGGGGATGCTGGGCATGTTGTGGGCCCCATGATGGAGCAGCGGGGATGCTGGGTGTCTCGTGGGCCCGATGATGGAGCAGCGGGGATGCTGGGTGTCTCGTGGGCCTGATGATGGAGCAGCGGGG
>ML686015.1:317546-345290 GCA_007922175.1 Pelusios castaneus | reverse complement strand
CTGTGGTGGAAGGAGATGAATTGGGACGGGTTCCTGGCAGGAGGTGGCTGCTGTTATGAGCCAGACCAGGTTGTTATTAATCGCCCCTGCTTGGCATACACCTTGGCTCCAGGAAGAATTATTTAGCACTTGTTGAGCCTCCTCTCTGCTTAAAATTTCCTGCATATGTTCCAAGGCTAGCCTCCCTACCCACTGTAGGGGGTGCTCCCCTGGCTTACGCCTGGTCCTATCCATTAAGTCATTTATTTCCCCCCTGTCCCTATCTCTCAGGACTTGGGTGGTCTGGCAGTTGGCCCCTGCGACAGTGGTCTTAGTTACTACTAAAGGGCAGACCTCGCGTTCTGGGGGATCTCCTGGAGGGGCTGATGGTTCCTTTTTCTGGGTTTTTTCTAATTCTTTCCAGGGGTACATTTTACTTGGCTCCTCTTCCCTTTCTGGATACGGTGGGGGTTGCTCAGTTACTTCCCCCTGCACCGTGCTTTTATCTTGGGCTTTTATTATTTGTTGTAGGGTTTCCTTATCTCCTTGTAGCCTGGTTGCCCAATTTAGTAGTGAGATTAAATGATGGTTAGCTATTTTAATTATCTCATCCTTTCTCAGTTCATTGGGTTTAAGTTTGTTTCTTTATTCCCTTTTCAGTGAGATCCTCTAAATAGCCTAATAGCTTCTCCCTGCCATCCTCTGTTAGGGGCCCCAGGGTGACCTTGTCTCCCTCAGGGTATGGCTCAGCTTTTATTCTGCCCATTAAACGGTTACATTTAGTCTCTAATTCCTTCTGTTCAGGGGTGTGGGCTGGCTGGGTTATCTGGGGTGTTAGTGGGTGGTCCCCCAATTGCCATTCCTCTAAAGTGTCTGAGTGTATCAGACAGCGCAATCCCCCCTGATCAGTCTGAAGAGTATATTGGTGTTGCTCATTATTTCCCAGCTTGAAGATGGCTATCAGTGTTAGGGGCCTTCGCTGTAATGAGGAAACATTAAATGTTGGACCTGCTCTTTTTTGCCAAAGGATCCAAAGGGGCGTCCCCTTCTCCGCGTCCCATCCTCGTCGCCATGTTAGAGCTTTATCCCCTCAAGGGGGAAGGGGCCTAAACAAATACCCGGTCCTTTTAAACGCGGATGTTGGGAAGCTCCCGAAGCCCCTAGGCAAAGAACACCACTAACAATGATTTCTGTCTATTTACTGTGCATGTGACATTTATTAAGGCACTATGATTACAATCACACAGGTTAAGGCAGTGATTAGCAGTACAATAAACACCCAATATCCACAGACTCTCTGAGCTGCAAGGCTGCTTATTGCATGGATGCAGATTCAGGGTTTTGCATCAGGATGGCTTTAAACACATGGAAGAGAGAGCGTAACCGAGCCCAATATACACATAATCCAATGCAATCAAGAGCACAAGCCCATATGTAACACACAATCACACAGGACTCTTTGTGCTGTTGTATAGGGGTCTCATTCACACCCGCTGGGTCACGGGGTTCACCTGCGTACTGGGGTACACAGGATTTAGTCCCAGTCCTGGTCAGCGGTTATCCCCCATCACACTTTCCTCCCCCCTGCAGCAGAGTTAGAGCAGCACAGACACCAAGCACAGAGAGAGCCCGTTTATGCACTCACACAAGAAGGGGATCCAGTGAGTCACAAGGTTCACTTGTCCACTCTTGCTTTCAAACCCCGGGGAGGGGGGGTTGTGCGGCTGCACACAAGATATAGTCTCAGTCCTTGTCACTGGCTTATAATTTCCCCACACACTCTGTAACACAACATGATAATTGATAGAATAAGAGCATCTATAAGCACACACACAGAGAAGTAGAAATGTTAGCACAATTATACCCAAAGCAAAATCCTATCCCTTCCCCAGTTCCTACATCAACTCCAAACCCAAGGCTGATGCAGCTTTTGTTCCGTTACTTAAGAGTCTCAGCATAAAGCTGGGAAAACCTTAAAACTTTGTGTCTTAAGAGCCAGTCGCTACTCTGGGCTCTTGTCACTTTAATTTACCTTTATCAGATGGCTGGTCTGATCTTCCCGAGAGCTGGCCAGGCCTTCGACGTTCCTTTTCATCCGGCCTATTCACGTCCTGCTGGGCCCGGAGGGGAGTGCTGTGGGGTGATCAGTCCCAGAGCCCCTTTGCCTCAGAATAAACAGACAAATAACTCCGAATTCCCTCCCCCAACAAGCCTCCTTTTATGGCCCAAAAGATCGCAGTGACGTGGTGTTTTTCACTTCTGGGGTCCAGCTATTTTTTTCTGATTATTTGGAGATTGCCAGAGAGCTCTCTGACCCCTCTCCTCTCTGTGTGGTTATCTAGCCAGAGGGCTGGGGGTCTGTTAACCTCCCCCTCCTCTCTGTAGCTAGTTTACCGCACCTCTGAACTGGTCAGTCGGCCTTATCTAATGTAACAGCTTTATGGCCTCTCCCATCTCTATGCTCTTGACTCTTGTTTTCCTCTCCCTTTCAAACTGCTGATCTTGGCCCTGTGGCCTGGGCTTTGGACACCTTAAGTTTGAACATCACCTGAACGTAATACATTACACCGGAACATCACCTGAACGTAATACATTACACCTGAACATCACCTGAATGCAATACATTACACCTGAACATAATACATTACACCTGAACATCACCTGAATGCAATACATTACACCTGAACATAATACATTACACCTGAACATCACCTGAATGTAATACATTACACCTGAACATAATATATTACACCTGAACATCACCTGAATGCAATACATTACACCTGAACATCACCTAAATGTAATACATTACACCTGAACATAATACATTACACCTGAACGTCACCTAAACGTAATACATTACACCTGAACATCACCTGAATGCAATACATTACACCTGAACATAATACATTACACCTGAACATCACCTGAACGTAATACATTACACCTGAACATAATACATTACACCTGAACATCACCTGAATGTAATATATTACACCTGAACATAATACATTACACCTGAACATCACCTGAACGTAATACATTACACCTGAACGTAATACATTACACCTGAACATCACCTGACGGCAACTACTTTGTGGTGTTGGCTCGTGTTCAATTTGCGATCAACACTCCTCCTTTACCGCAGTCCTGTCACCTGGCCACTTATTCCCCAGTTTGGGGTTGTGCCTTCAATTTTGCCTTCCTAAGGAAAGTACTTTGCATTTATCTTTGCTGAATTTCATCCTGGTGAATTCAGACCAATTCTACAATTTGTCAAGATCATTTTGAATTCTAAATGGACTTTCTCTCCTGCAAAGTGCTTGCAACCCCCTCTTTCCCCAGTGTGGTGTCATCTGCAGATTTTATAAGCGTCTTCTCCTCTCTATTAGCCAAGTCATTAATGGAACTATTAAATAGCACAAATCCAGGAGGGACCCGTGCAGGACCCAACTAGATACACCCTCCCAGTTGGATAGCGAACCACTGATGACTACTCTCCGAGTATTGTCTTTCAACCTGTTGTGCCAACATAATCAGCCAAACGTGAGCTCGCAGTGTGACGCTGGCCATTGGCTCCAGAAACGGGAGTTGAGAGATCATTTTACCGTGTTTGGCACTCATGCGACTGCCAGTAAAATGCTGTTTCCAGTTCTGACGCCCACAATTCATGAAGGATGTTTATACACTGGAGAAGGTTCGGAGAAGAACTACGAGAATGATTGAAAGATTAGAAAACCTCCTTTACAGTGGTAGATCAAAGAACTCAGTCTGTATTTCTTAACGTAATTAGCAGGGAGTTTGATCCCAGTTTATAACAGTCTCCATGTATTTGATAGTGGGCTTTTCAGTCTGACAGAGAAAGATATAGCACAATCCAGTGCCTGGAAGTTGAAGCTAGACAAATTCAGATTGGAAATGAGGTGTGCATTTTTAACAGTGAGGGTATATAACCATGGGAGCCATTTTCAAAGATTCACGCTAGATTCTCTATAACAGGAAATTTTAAAATCCCGACAGGGTGTTTGTCTAATAGATCTGTGCTAGGAATTATTTTCAAGAAGTTCTCTGGCCTGTGTTATACAGCAGGTCAGCCTCATGGTCACAATGGTCACTTCTGGCCTTGGAATCTAGGAAGGAAATGGAGAATCCACATCTGGGAGTTTGTTCCCGTGGTTAATCACCTTCATCATTAAAAAAGTGTGTCTAATTTCTGTTTTGACTTTGCCTGGCTTCAGCTTCCAGCCACTGATTCTTGCTTGGCCTTTCTCCGTTAGGTTAAAGTGCCCTTAGTATCCGTTATTTTGTGTCCATGAAGGTACTTACACACTGTAATCAAGTCGCCTCTTAATTTTTTTGATAAACTAAACAGATTGTGCTGTTAAATTCTCTAACTATACGATGTTTTCTCCAGACCTCAGGTAGTTTATTGGCTTTTGACTGCACCGACTCTGATGTGCCTACATCCTTTTTTAAATGTGGACTGACTCCTCTAAGCTGGCTCTATTGGGGAGATCAGAAAAGAAGTATTTTTCCCGATGTTAACGTTCTGTAACAGCTTCATTGAGAGACTCAGACACCTTCATTCTTTGGAGCAGTGAGCGGAAATTTGTTTGGGTCACCTGCTGTCAGGGATGGGCTTTGCTGACCTGATGAAAATCTGCCCAAATTTGACAAGTTATAACCCTCAGGAATCCCTCCGTTGGCAGATGCCTGGTAGAGATGTGTTAGTCTGGCAGCTAACTTCTCTGAAGGATCCACACACACTGAGCGTGCGCCGTCCCATCCCAGCTCCTGCCTCCATGCACTCTGCACTTGCTCCACCCATCTGCTGTGGTGCTGGGCACAGAAGCAAGGGCAGGGAACACTGCCTCTCGTGTGCTGTCTGTGTGCCCCTTGAGAAGGGAGCGGGCCTGATTGGCGTGCAGACGTGGATAGGGCCAGGGGCAAGCTGCAGTGGGGGAGTGGGCCAGGGCGGAGCAGAGAGTTGGGAGGGGAAAGCAAAGATGGGCTGCAGGGCAGGGCCAGGAGGGTCTAAGCACGGGAACGCGCCCTTCTAGAATCTGGCCGTGACCTCAGGGTTCCTGAGTCTCAACACTCCTCTGCTGCTTAGCAAGGAGCTGTGAAACCCTCGGCAGAGTGTGTCTCATCTGCCTCCGGGGCTGAGCCCCATAAAGACAGCTGCCTCCTGCTGGTACCTGCCACTCCGTTAGCCCAACGATCTCATTGCTATAGGATTAAACTTTCTGCAACCAAACTCTGCCTGTAAAGGCCCAGGACGAGGCCTGATGTGGGGCAGACTATCCCGCACCTGCTACAGCTGGGGTCTCGCTCCTTCCTCTGCGGCACTTGGCTTTGACCCTGGTTAGGACAGTTACTGGGTGAGATGGACCAGCGGCACAGGGCTGTGCTGCACGGTGCAAGTTCCGGTCCTGTGGCCCGTGGCTGATGGGTGTGGTTCCGTGGGATGCGCCTCCTGGTGGGTCACTTAAACGGGGAGACGACGTTGCTTTAGAAGGAAGGGAAAGGTCAGAGTGCAGCCCGGCTTGGCCTAGCAAAGCTCAGCCTGGATTCAGAGCGGAGGGACCAGAGATGAGCGAACCCGTCTCCCCACCCCTGTCCCATGGATGCTGCTCCCCCCGGGGATTCTCTGGCCAGCCCGTCGGCCCACAGAAGCTGAGCTCTGCCCCTCTCGTTTCAGACTCGTACTGCGAGGCACTGCCCGTGGACGGGCCACCCTCGTTCCGGGGGCAGTCGGTGAAGTACGTGTACAAGCTGACCATCGGCTGCCAGCGAGTCAACTCCCCCATCAAGCTGCTGCGGGTGCCCTTCCGGGTGCTGGCGCTGCACGGTAAGGCCAGCTGTGGCACTCCCTGGCAGGGTGGGTGTCCAGCCCTCTGCCAGGGCCTGTGACCCTTTCTGCTCTTTCGCCAGGTCTCAAAGACTATCAGTTCCCTCAGGACGAAGCGGTGGCCCCCTCAAACCCCTTCCTGGAGGAGGAGGAGGGGGCGAAGAAAGACTCCCGGCTGGCGGATCTGGCGACGGAGCTGCTGATGGCAGCCACCTCCCGGCGCAGCCTGCGTAGGTTGTTCCCCACCTGGTCTCAGCGCCCCTTCCCGCCCCTTCCGCCATGCGCCGTCCCCTGGCCCCATCCAGCCCTGCCCATTAGTTCCCTTTCCCTGGGTTCCTCAGCAGCAGCTCCGACGCGCTTTCTTACCAGCCTGTCCAGGGCCTGCAGAAAAGCCCAGCAGATCAAGGCACCTCTGCCCACAGCTCAGCGGTCCCAGGCCCTCCCCGGCTCAGGGCCCTGCTGTAAGCAGCGTGTATGTGGGAGTGGCCCCTGATCTCGGAGCCAGGAGCCAGGCCATCCTCGGGGCGGCCTTCCCGCACCAGACTCTCTTGGGCTGCGGAGTCGTTCCAGCTGAGCTGAGCATCATTAAGCTGCCTCCTTTTCCCACAGACCTGTACAGCATCAGCAACAGTCGCGGGAAGGTGGGCAAGTTCAGTATCTTTAAGACTGTTTATAAGATTGGCGAGGACATCGTCGGGACGTTTAACTTCTCAGAAGGGGACATCCCGTGTCTGCAGGTGAGCGCTGCTGTTTCCCAGCGCTGTGGGCTCCACGCCCAGGGGCCCGTCCCGTTGTCTGGCCGCTCAGTGAGTAGAGGGTGCATGGACTAGCGACACTGGTGCAGACCCGGGGTGCTGAGGGGGTTTCAGTGCCATCAGGATCCTACCTTGGGCTGCCTGGTGGGGGGGGAGGCCTGAACTGGGAGGGGGCCTGCAAGCTATTCAGAGACAGGCCTCCCGAGAGCCTTGAGCTCTCAGGCTGGGATCACACGGCAGTGTCTGAAAGCCAGAGTTCTTTGCCCTCCCCAGTACTCCGTGAGCCTGCAGACAGAGGAGAGTATCCAGGAAGAGTACCAGCGGCGACGTGGGCAGCCTATCTCTTACAGCACTCACGCCCGCCACCAGGAATCCTGTCTGCATACATCCACGACCAGCTTCAGCCTCCCGATCCCGCTGAGCGCCACCCCGGGATTCACCACCAACATCGGTGAGTGGGGCTGTGCTGGGCAGGCGGGTGTCGCCCCATGCCATGCCCAGCTCACACCTGTCCTACGGAAGGGGCCCTTCGTCAAGCCGTCCCGGCACATGCGGCTGTGGAGCAGGGCTCCCCTGTGACTCCGCCTTTCCCCCACAGTGTCTCTGAAGTGGGGACTGCACTTCGAATTCGTGACCTCCCGGGAGTCGGTGGACACCCACCTGGTCCCTGAGAACCAGTCAGAAAACATCACCTGGACGGGGGTGGAGCAAATTGATGTGGACACCTTCAGCTGGGACTTGCCCATCAAAGTCCTTCCGACCAATCCCATCTTGGCCTCCTACGTGTCCCAATTCTCCAGCACAAACTCCATCACTATCTGAGATGGAGCCCTGGGCACCTCTGAGCTTCTCCTCCTGTGTCCTGGGCCGGGCAGGCCTCCATAGCACCTGCTAGAGACTGCACTCAGGAACCACACCCGGCCCTGCCTGTGTGGGTCAGAACGCTCCATGCCCAGCACCAGGTGGCATCTCCTCCCTGAGCTGCGTCGCTCTGGGTCGGCGCCCAGGTTCCAGGTCCCCTTGTCAGCGGGCGTGCACAGGAATGCCAGTGCTCTGCTGAATAGCAGCTAGCGGCCCTGGCTACTTCCCCCAGCATTGGGCCTCGCGCCCTGCCCAGGGGAGGGAGAGTGTTGCTCTTCTGGTGCCTACCATGCCAGCCTTGTGGGAAGCCACGCCTCTCCCTGCCAGGCTCCTCCCCACACAGAGGCCCCTTTCCAGCTGACAAACATTCCTGCCACCCTCTGCTGCAAGAGACAGCTGTTCAGGCTGCCCTGGAGCATGTGAACTGCCGTCTGCTTCACTGGAGTCAGCCCCACCAGCAGAGAGGAGGCGAGGCCCTGCTCGCCCCACGTCTGTTGAGTGCTGGGTTCCTACATGTGGCCCACGACCACAGCTGTCTTCCCCAGGGTCCCAAGGAGGAAGGGCCGTCTCCCACCTGAGCTGGGCTCTGGGTTCTCCTTGGCCCCGCTCTCCCCGGGGTGGGGGAGAGCCTGTGGTTCTCTGCCCCGCCTGTCCTACGGCCTGATCTGTACCTTTCGCAGCAGCCCTTCTAGTGTCTGGTGTGTGTGTGAATTAATAAACATCTGTGTGCCCAGCCCAGAGCCTGCAGCGTCCTTACAATAGTCCTCACTCGCTCTGCCCAGGTCCCTGGGACACGCCTTGCTCTGCTCTGTGTAGGGGGTCGCGTTAGCAGCTGTCTCCCTATCCTGCGGTGGGGGCCACACGGCGAATCCTTCCACATCCCACCCTGGCTCTAGCAAGCCGCCCACTTGCAGCCGAGTTCATCCCGGCCTGTCCCATGTGGGGGGCAGCGTGTGCTCCGTGCAGGGCGTGTGACACGGCCTTTTCCCGCTGCTGGGAGCAGTGCCCCGCCCCCAAACAGTCACGGGCTGGAGCCCTCGTGAGCTTGAATTCAAACTTTTATTGCAAGAGCAGAAACATCTAGGCAAGGCTCTGTCGATATCAATGCGGTGCTGGCTGGGCCAGGCTCCGGGGCAGCCTGCTTACTGCCAGTGGTGCACCCACTCCCTTCAGCTCCCTGGGCCCCAGCAGCGGCCCCGGGCTCACCCCTCCCCTCTGCCAGCTCTCAGCAGGCCGGGGCCAGGGCAGGGCCTCCCCCAGGAACAGCCTACTTCACCCCCCGTCCCAGCACACTGCTGCCTCCCAGCCCACGGTGCCTCAGGTGTGCAGGGGTGATGGGGGGGTTGCCCCTACATCTCAAAGGAAGGACGGCCACACCCATTTCACCAAAAGGCTGAGGGGCTGGCGGGAAAAGCAGTGACGGCTGAGTCTTCGCCAACCGCTGTACAAGGTGCGAAGGGCCTGGGTCTCCCCCGGCACTGTTGGTGCCCTGCCCTGGGGCTGCTGGGGAGGCCCAAGAACGCCGTTCCCGTGTGGATGCCGCAGTGCTGCGTGAGCTTTCAGGAAAGCTGCCCAGGCCATGCGGGGCTGCCTTCCTGCAGAGAGCCTGACTCAGCTCTGCCCCTCCCAGATCCAGAAAGGCAGCCAGGACTCACCCTGTGCTGCCAGAGCCTTGGGGGAATTGAGTGGCTGAGTCACAGACCAGGGGCGTCCCCTGCTCCTCAGCTGGGACTCACCCAATCCTTGGAGCTCTCCTGAGTGGTTTTTGTGGGGTGTGTAAAAGCAGGAAGCGGGGGCTTGTCTGCTGCCCCCAATACAGCCCCCCCTCTCTCCTGTGTCCCCATCCAACCCCCTCCCTCAGTGTGGACGCTTGCACTGCCCTGTTGGAGGGGCCCTGCTTTGGCTCAGGAAGCTGAAGGCAAATGCAAAGCCGTAGCAAGGCAGCGCTAGTTGCAAATCTTAACTTGTTCGTTACAGTCTTGTGCGGACAGTGGTTTTCCTGGCAGATGGCTGCAGTGGAGTCTCGGCAGGACCGTGGTGCAGGTACAGAACATGCAGTAAATGTGCTGGGCCAGCGATGGCGGCTCACGCTGGATGGATGTCGGAGGAGGCATCTCCCGTTATCTGCTCAGCCGCGGCTCCAGCACCTTGTTGATCACTGGCTCGGGGGTGCCAGCTGATCCCCACTCGTGCTCCATGCGGTTCACACAAGGCAGGCTGGGGTTGGCTTTCTGCACCACTGAAATCTGGCAGGTCTGTGAGTCGTAGTGGACCTTGCACCAGTCTGGGAAATCGATGGGGTGCTGGGTGCTGGACAGGAGAGAAGGGAGGAGGGGTTGTCCACAGCTGTCCTGTAGGAGTGGTGGGGGAAGCTGGCTGGAAAGCTCAGACCCAGCCCTATGGGGCACTAGGAGAAGAGCAGAGGCCAGACCAGCGGGCTCCTTCCACGTTCCACCGACTCACCTGGAAGGTAAATAGAGAACGCTTTCCTCCCCCCAGCACGGCCATGGCCAGCCCCTGCGACCCCAGCTAGTCCCACTGGCCAGCCTCTCTCAGGATCTCTCCCAAGCACAGAACCTTCCCCGGCCACCTCCACAAACTCTTCCTGCTCTGAGCCCAGCCCGAGTGCCCTGTTCTCCCCCTTTCCAGCTATCTGTGCTTGTGCCTCCTAGTGCAAGTGGGGTGCAGCTACGACAGCACAAGAGAAATACAGTTTCCATTCCCTGTAGGCACCCCTAGCACAGGATCCCTCTGGACACTCCTGCGTGCCTGTGATGCAGCCCCCCACCTTACACACACAAGCAGGGTGCTCATGGGCCAGGGCTTCAGGGTGCAAGCAGAATAAAAACCGAAGTGACAGTGCCCCCCGGCACGGCTCCCCACCTACATTTCACAGCAGCCCACACCAGCAGGGTGCAGGCAGGTGCAGAGCAGGCAGTTGGGGCCAAGCCAGGACTCTCCCAGGGTGAACTGCTTCCCCTCGTGGTGACAGGGTGCTGGAAGGGAAACGGTCACAGTGAGCGCGCACAGCCCCCTGCCCAGAGCAGGGGGTCGGTGTGAGAACAGGCCCTGCCCGGGCCCGCTGCCTTCTCTCTGCCAGGAGAAAGGGGGCTGTAGGAGCAAGGCCAGAGCCTCCCACCTGCTGTGATGGGGAAATGACACGGCTCCCCCACCACCCCTGTGACACTGCAGAAAACCATGAACCCCCCCCCCCCCCCCGCTCTTCCCTTTCCCTCCCGGCACTCGCTGGGCTCGTACAGGACCGGGAAGCTCCGGCAGCTGGGGCTGGAGCCAGACAGCAGACACGTTTCCACCTGGCTGTGATCTCGACCAGCCTCTGCCACTTCCCTCTGCGGCGACAGCTGCGATGAGCCCAGGCCACTAATGGCTCCCATCGCCACAGCCCACGCTCACCTGTGGGGGGCAGGGGACTCCCTTTTCCCCTCATGGCCTCTCCCACCCGCATCACACAAGGCTGGCCGCTCGGCAGCGGCCCAGCAGGCTGTTTCTCAGCCAGAACCGAGGAGAGCTCGTTCGGTAGTGATGGATTGCTGCTCCCGGGCCCCGCACGATTCCTTGGTTGGTTTGCAGCCCTGTAGCCCTGAGCTCTCGCCACGGGAAAGGTGGACGCCTCTCCCCAGCTGCCTTACCTTGAGCCTGGAAGTAGCATTTTGCCTGGGAGCCCTGGAGCTGGAGGAGGAAATAGACCAGGGGGCAGATCCTGGACCAGACACATGCAGCCTGAGCCTTCTGTACCTTCCTGGCCATTGCCGCGGCTTGAATGTGGACTCCTCTTAGCCCTGACCCGGTTCCCTACTTCTCTCTCTGCCTCTGTGCTCTGCCCCTCTCTCCCTCGCCTTTCTACCATTCTCAGTCCCCAGAGGAGGGATTTATAAAGCTCAGCTTTGTGACCCTGGCCACCAGCTGTGCCCCCCTGGAAAGGTTGTAAAACTCATTTCCTGACTTGAGAGGCATGAAAACAAGAGGTAGGATCGAGAGTTTTAACAAGCTGTGAAAAGCTGATTCATGTCCTCCGGTAACGTCTGCAGTTGGAAATCCAGAGGGTGCAAGGACAGGCAGTGAGGTCAGAACAGGGACCCTTCTGGGTCCCCTTGTGCTAGGTCACTCAGAGACAAACAACCCGTGCTGGCATTGGAGCAAGGGGAAGAGGCCTCTGGCGTCTTCTCCTGGGTTTGTTGAGCTGTCTAATTCCTGACAACATTCACAGATGAGATTTCGGGGCTGTTTTCTCTCCCTGGTGACCAGAACATTCTGCTCCTGCAGAAGGCTTTGTCTGCTGATGTTAGCCAGGACAGCCGAGCATCTACCCTACGCAAAGCAAGAAAATTCACACACAGCCGAAGGCGGAAGATGCACACAGACCTGAGTACCTCTCCCTGCAGAAACACGGGGACTACCAAAACTGCCAAGCAACAAAACAGAAACACACCGCTGGCACCAGCGACCGCCCCTACAGCCACCACAAGGGCCCTCAGTACTGTCACAGCACAGCTGTGGCCAGCCAGAGACCGGGGCCAAATTAATGGCTGGTCAAAGCCATGAATTTTTCTGCCCTTCCATCGGGGATGAGACCCCGTGATTCAAAACCGTTCAGAGCTTATCTGAACCTTCTCCCATCACTGACCGTGGCCACACCCTCTCTGCCAGATGAGCCTAGTATCTGTCACGCACAAGCTCCAGGCGGTTAAACCTTCCGCCCCGTTTGAGCAGCAGGGCACCTTTGTGCTCCTGGTTTTGTGGGTGCCCATCCCAAGTGGTTGCTCAAGGCGGCTCCTACATCCTGCCCAGGCATGGGTGTCTGATGGCCTGATCTGCCCTGTCAATTCATAAGGCAAGAAGGAAGTCATAAGCCTAGGATGAATTTGTAAGACGTACGAAGGAAATCGGGAGCCTAGGATGAATTTGTAGCAAAAATAACCAGAGACAAAAGAACAAATGATCCTTTGAATACACTGGAAGCAGGAAGCCTGTGAGAGAACCAGCTGGTCTGCTGGATCAACAGGACATACAGGGAGCAATCATGGAAAGTAAGGCATTGCTGAGAAGCGACACCATTTCAGCCGTGGCTGGAGCCCGTGGCGAGTGTGGGGAAATGAGACGTCCTCTCTGCCCTGCTGGGGAGTGCAGCACGGGCACCTGGGGGAGTTCAGTTGCTGAGACTGACCGGGGCTGGCGCTGGATGGAAACTTGGCCCCACCGCTTCTCAAAGAGGAGCTCCAAAAGGTCCTCTATCAGCATCCCCCTAATAGGGGTCGGCAACCTTTGCAGGTCCCCGTGCCAGCCCCACCACCCCAACCCGCAGCAGGTGCCAGGGGCGGGGCCAGCAGGTGCCGGGGGCGGGGCCAGCAGGGGCAGGGGCGGGGCCAGCAGGGAAAAGGAGCCTGCATGCGCGGTTCATGCAGCCCTCGGCCTCACTGGGGGTGGGGCCAGCGGGGGAGCAGCCGTGGCGCCACAGGCTGAATCACACTGGCTGAGCTAACCACCTAATAGTCTGTCTTTATTATAGCAACGGGTGAGCTGGGTGCAGAGTTAGGTGAGAGACACAAATACACAGCAAGGGCATGGTGTTGACTCATGTCCAGGTTCTTGGCCAGTGTAACCCCCAGATCCCTTTCTGCAGAACTGCTGCCTGGCCAGTCGGTCCCCAGCCTGTAGCAGTGCCTGGGATTCTTCTGTCCTAAGTGCAGGACTTCACACTTGTCCTTGCTGAACCTCATCAGATTTCTTTTGGCCCAATCTTCTAATCTGTCTAGGTCACTCTGTTTCCTGTCCCTGCCCTCCAGCGTATCCACCACTCCCCCCAGCTTGGTGTCACCCACAAACTTGCTGTGGGTGCAATCTTCCCCATCCTCCAGATCATTTAATGAAGATGTTGAATAAAAGAGGCCACAAGATTGATCCCTGGGGCACTCCACTTGTAACAGCTGCCAACTAGACATCAAGCCATTGATCGCTACCCGTTGAGCCCGATGATCTGGCCTGCTTTCCATCCACCTTACTGCCCATGCATCCAACCCATGTTTCATGAACTTGCTGATAAGAATACTGTGGGAAAGTATCAAAAGTTTTGCTAAAGTCAAGTTATATCACATCCCCCGCTTTCCCTACATCCACATGGCCAGTCATCTCATCAGAATCAGAGAAACTGGAAGGGCCAGGAGAGGTCATCGAGTCCAGTCCCCTGCACTCATGGCAGGACCAAGTCCCCTCTTACACCATCCCTGACAGGTTGGTAAGGTTTGACTTCTGCTGGCTGAATCCAGGCTGACTGGTCCTCATCACCTTCCTCTCCTCCATGTGCCTCAGAACGGATTCCTTGAGGACCTGCTCCATGATTTTTTTAAGGGGAGGTTGACTGGTCTGTAATTCCCTGGCTCCTCCCTCTAACTTTTTTTGAAGATGGGCATTATATTTGCCTTTTTCCAATCACTCGGGACCTCCCCCAGTCATCACAAGTTTTCAAAGACAGTAGCCAATGGCTCTGCAATCATTTCGGCCAATATGTCCCTTGTTACCCACCATGTCCCTTGCTAGCCCGTTCCGTTATCCTTTGGCCTTCCTGATTTCACTCCTGCATGCTGGAGCAGTATTTTTATATTCCTCCCGAGTCATCTGACCCGGCTGCCACTTCTTGGAATCTTTCCTTGTGTGTAACCTCACCAAAGACTTTATTAAGCCAAGCTGGTCCCTGCCACATCTGCTGTTCTTTCTGTACGTGGGGATCATTTGGTCCTGTGCCCTCAATGAGGTTTCTTTAAAATACAGCTTATCTGTTAGTCTTTAAAAGTGCCACAGGGCTCCTTGTTAACAGCTCTCCTGGACTCCTTTCTCTTTCATATTATCCTCCCAGGGGTTCCTGCCCATCAGCTCCGAGACGGGGTTAAAGTTGGCTTTTCTGAAGTCTAGGATCTGTATCCTGCAGTTCTCCTTTCTTCTGTTCATCACAGTCCTTAACTTTACTGTCTCATGGTCACTGCTGCCCAGGTTGCCTCCCACTTCTACATCTCCTACAAAACCTTCCCTGTTTTTGAGCAGCAGGTCAAGAGGAGCTTGACCCCTAGTAGGCTCTTCTAGCACTTGCACCAGAAAGTTGTCCCCAACACCTTTGTGGATTTTCTGTGCTCTGCTGTGTTGCTCTTTAAAGCATGTTTGTTTGCTGGAAATACCTCAGGGTCCTGTTTAGTGCCATAATGGTGCCCTTCCCTGTGGTATCTGAGCACCCTCCACATGGAATTGGTTAGCGAATACAGCAAACGATAGTATCTGGGAAGCCGAACAGGGAATGCCGGCCTTACTGACAGAACAGGGGCTGTACCCTAAAAAGCAAGGACTCTGAAAAGGACTTAGGGTCCTAAGACACAAGTGGCTCCCATGAGCTCTCCGCACGATGCTGCAGCACAAAGGGTGCAAAGCTGCAGATTACAAACCTCCATCGTTCAAGGGTTTTGGCAGGGCCCTGGCAGGGATGGTTTAGCTGGGGTTGAACCTGCTGTGGACTAGATACCTCCTGAGCTCCCTTCCAAGCCTCATTTTCCAGATAGAGTCTAAGTAGGAGTGGTGAGATGTGATGAAATGGGGATACTGTTGGGATTTTCTTTGGGTACTGTGTGCGTGCCTCAGTTTCCCCACGTGCGTTACTTCTGTATTTCAGTGAGGGGACCTGGGTGTATAATCATTGCAGAGACCACTGGAGGGTGGATGGGCCTTTCCCAGCCACATGGAGAGAGCCCTAGCCACCCTCTGCCTATGCCCTGACCAGTTGTCCAGGTTGGGGAAGGTGAGGATTAGGGAATGACCACTTAGACTGGGAAGGAGACAAAGGACTGGGAGGAGCTAGGGTTCTGGTCGGGGTGATGGCTTGGGGGAAGAGGCCAGCCCTCCAAGAGGGGTGCAGCAGGGAGGAACCCCCATAAGGTCTCCCGGGTGGTCGCAGCTGCAACATCTAACCCAGCCCCCCTGGAAGGATGTGGGGAGGTGGTCGCTGCTGTAACTCCTAGTTAAGCTGCTAGCAGAGTCCTTCCGCACTGTGATCCTGAGAACTAATAAACCGACTGCACACTGGCCAGGAATCGCTCTGACTTTTCAGGCAGAGTGCATGGCCCGTTGGGTCATGGAGGGATTCCCTGGGACCCTGCTTGGGGGAACCCCTGACAGAGCAGGAGCCCTGAACCCTCCGGGGTCAGATGGAGGAGACGGTTTCATGGGTGTGAGAGCCCGGGGCTGGCAGACACCTCGGGTGCCGAGGTGTCTGGGGAGGGGATGGCACTGCAGAGCGAGACCACAACCCCGTGCCAGGCGTATAGGGCAGTGGACGGGGATGGACCGCAGCGGGAGGGAGCCGGAGTGGCTATAAAGGCAGTCCCCAGGGCCTGCTGCGGAAGGTGCAGCTGGAGGCAGGAAGCGGCAGGCAGCCGGCTGGCAGGGCGAGAGCAAACACCATAAACCCCAGGAAGTGGTGGGATTGCTGTTTTAGGCAGCAAGGAGGCCTTGGCTCTCTCTCCCACCCCCAGCTTATTTTCTCTCTAAACAACCAAAATGTCCAAGTTATCACTGGGCTGAGCTCGGCCTGCCCAGCGCTCCCCGGCCCCTCCGCTCCACGCGCCCTCCAGAAAGGGTCCTGAGGGGAAGCCATGGCGCCGGGGCTCGCTCTAGGGCCAACACAATCTGTGCGGCTCCTGTCTCTTCCTTACCAGCTCGGGAAGCCCCTGGCAAGTGCCATTGGCTCCTGGCTGCTGGCCTGGGCTCAGCTCTCCCCTTCGCAGCCGTGCCAGAGGCTGCCGTGGCTCCTCTCCTCCCTCCGGCCTCCTCAGCCCAAGAACCTCTGTCCTGCCCATTGTCTAGTCTTGAACTCCGGGATCCCCCTTAACGAGACTGCCTCTCTCCCCGGGCCAGGGACGGGCTGTGTGCACGGCACTCCCTTGCACCTGCTTGTGTTGCAAGGACTGTCCTCAGTGGCTTCACTTTGCCAAGGGCTCTTTTCCCCTCCCTGCCCGCTCTCTGATCCTGGCTCCCCAGGCCTTTTCTCCTAGGAAGACACCCGGAACTGAACCCAAACACCTGGGGGAGGTGGCCCTGGGGACCTGTCATCCCCCTGCTTGGCCCTTCACATGCCATGACCCTGCCCTGCTACCACATCCCGGGGCAAACTTCTGTCCCATGCCCTGCCCTCTCCCGCTCCGGGCCCCACAAGCCATTCCCACACCCCAGCGCCGTACTACTCATCAGCTGCTGTCTCTTGCCCGGGTTTCTGATCTCCTGAGGCTGTCCCTCGGGCTCCTGCTGCCCCTCCCAGACTGCCACTCCCCTTCGTCTACCTCCTCCTTCCCTGCATCTTCCATTGATGACGGACGTTTGGACCTCGAGAAGAAGGAATGCAGGCCATTGCTAGGACAGGGGCCCCTACCCTGGGAAGCCGTGGCTCTGGAAGGGTCTCGGGGTCTGTGACGGGATGCACATCTGTGCAGCCCTTGGGCGTGACCTGTATAATCTTTCTGTTCAGTTTTGCAGTGTAATTGTGTTATTTGATGACAATTACGCTATACCAGGTTCCTCTGTGAATGCTCAGAACATGTGCCACGTGATTACCAGGGTGCCATGTTCCCTGCTGCAACATGTATGTATAGATGTGAAGCATGTTATAGGGTTCAGACTCAGGACTGTCTCTAGCACAATGGCTGAAGATTTACACATCAAAGGGAATGCTAATGCCCTCCCCTGCTCAGGTAGAAGTGAAGAGAATCTCACAACAGGATAGTGAGGGGAGGGGCTGTCAGCAGGGTTAAAACAAAGACACAGAGACTGTGAGGAGGGAGAAGCTGCAGGCTTTCAGCCTGAGAAGACACCATCCTGCAACCAACTTCAAGCAAGATCGGGGCCCTGCCTGGGAACAGGCAGAGAATGGCTGCAAAACATCAGGCAGCCAAACACCATGTGCATAATCTTGGACTCTGAGGTTAGTTTAGGTGAAGATGTTAGAGTAGTATGCGGTTTATACCTTTTATTTGATAGTGGTCACTCCTGACTCATTTGTAACATGTTGCTGCCTTGATTGGCCATATTCTCACTTGAAATCAGACTCTGATCAATAAACTAGTAGTTGTTTTACCTAAAGCTGTGTGGTCTTTAGAGGGTGTGGATGTGGGAGGCTGGGCACAATCCACTTCTTTGTTAAGTGGACGGACTGGAGACTAAGGTGATTGGGAGTGGGTCCCAATCCCTGTAAGGCAGTGGCTCCCAGTGTGGTGTCTGGGGCTGGGTGTGCTTGCTTGGGGACCAACGCCTGTGTGGCTAGTGGATTTACACCCACTGCCTGGGACCAATTACACGCTGGTGGCTGGTGTGGACTGACTCAGGAGTGAGTGGTCACCCAGCAGAGCGGGGTAAATTGGGGTTCAGGAGTGGGGTTCAAGCGGTCATAGCAGCACACCAGACTGGATTTGGGGAGCAGCCTGTCACAGGGTCATAGTGAACAGACAAGTCAACCTGAGCAAAGCTGCGGCACCAAGTGTGATGCCAGCCTTGGAAATCTAAACAGGAATAGTGAATAGGAACGGGGGGTGATTTGACTTTGTACACAGCGCTGGGGCGACCGCTACTGCCAGCTCTGGTGGCCTCGTTTGTGCAGGAATGTCGGAAAACAAGAGGACGCTGCAAAGAGCCACAAAATTGGTCTGAAGGCTGGAGAAAACTGGGAGTGAGAGAGTCAGTGCTCCGCCTGGTTAGCTTATTAAAAAGGAGGTTCAGCGGGGATTCATCATGGTGTGTGTAAATACCTTCCGAGGGGAAATACTGGGTCCGAAAGGGCTTTTAACCCAGCCGAGACAGGCAGGACAAGAACCAGTGGCTGGAAGCTGAAGCCAGACTCAATCCCAGTTAGAACGAAGCCACCACATTTTCAGTGCAGCTGAGGAACCACTGGATCGCGGTTCCAAGGGCAGCGGTGGATTTTTCCATGTGCTGGAAGATGCTTTAGCCAAAAAGTAATTTGACTCAGTGCAGAGATAACGGTGGGGCCACACTGTTCTGCTCCCATTAGAGCTCCCACAGCCATGTCTCCATCCCCTGCCCTGGGGTGACGAAGGCCCAAGAAGCAGGCGGCATGGGTCTTCCTGCTGTGCAGAGCCGGAGAGACGGTGTTTGTCTGCAGGGCTGCACGTGGTCTTTTTGTGCATATGACACCAGTGCTGTTTTCCTCACTGTGGCTGGACCTGGGCTCCTCGACAGCCGGGTGTGTGTTGAGGGGCTGGGGAAGGAGAGCTATGGGGGCTTGATTCTCTTCTAGAAAAGTTCCCCAGACAGACTTCGTAGCAGCTTCCCCCGCGAGATGGGAGCATTTTGTGTCTGGAGCAGAAATCCAGAGCCACTGGCTGAGCTCTCAGCCTGGAAAATAGCCCATGGAGACTGTGCTGGCCTGAATGCTGGGCCCCCCCGCCACATGCCAGGGCCAGTCCAGGGGTCACCATGCCAGGGACCCATCAGCCATAGCTCCATAGCTCAGGACCCTCAGCCAGAGCCAGGCCCCTTCCCACACCAGCAAGGGGCCGTGTGGAGAGAAGGGGTGTGGCTGGCTGCTGAGCTGCAGGAGGGAAGAATCCAGTGAGAGGGAATAATTTTTGCCCCCGCCTGCACCCACACTAGATGTGAATACAGATGAGCTCTTTACTTAATCAGATGAGAAATACACAGCTCTGCGGAATAGCAAACCTGCCTCAGTTCCTCACCATCCAGGCAGCCTTTGGGCTGAGCTCAGCCAAAGGCCTTCTGCAGCATGTCTTCTCAGGCATGGAGCCTGCATTCTGTGACCCTGCTTAGTCCTGCAACTGAACTCTTCCCCCAGCTAGGAAAGCACTCCATTTCTTCTCCTGCTGCTCAAGGCTTCCTGCATATGTCTTTGAGTCTTCCCCTTCAGTTTATCTGCCCCACCACAAACACTGCTTCCCTTCGCTGCCGCTAATCATCTTCCGTTCTCCAGCCCCGTGGACAAGCTGGAGGAAGTGGCTTTTCCCAGCTCCAGCCAACCTCCGTAGCTACCTGTTGACTGGTCAGAGTACTCATTAAGGTTACTGTCCCTAGTCTGGTGTGCACGCACTACAGGCCCTGCCAGCCCATGGTGGATGCCCGGACACACAGAGGCATTCCATTCATAAATTGCACTGACAGACTCCCCAGCTCGTCACAGGCCCCTCCGGGGGGACCAGCCCACTTCAGCAGCATGTGTGCTCTGTTCTACGTGCTGTGGATGGGGTGTCTGGGGCCCAGCCCTTGTCAACAGCTGCAGCTGCTGGCTTCTGCCATCTTGACTGTAAACTTGGAAAGGCCACAGGCAGCCAGTACTGGAGATGTGGGTAATGCGACCTTTTGACCCTCTGAGTCTTCCTGTGGCCCAGGCAATCTGCCCGAGCAGATCAGAAACAAAGGAGTAAGTAAATCGACTTCATCGTGTCTCCATAACAGGAGACTTCATGGAACAGGCAGCTTCCTTAGTCCCAGACCTAACATTCCCAGGCTCACCATAATGGGCTAAAAACAACTGGAAAATGAAATCTGTCCATCATTTGCATGAGGGACTGGGCAGACCCAGGGACAGATGGGGCATGAATGTATGGATGGTAAACTAAGGTGATCATGGAAGCGTGTTTAACCCATTGGGTCGTCTGCAGGTCATATCTCACAGGAGACGAGGGTTGGAAGGGACCCAGGAGGTCTCTAATCCAACCCCTGCTCACAGCAGGACCAGCCCCAGCTAAACCATCCCAGCCAGGGCTTCGTCAAGCTGGGCCTTAGCAGTCCACACACTATGCTTTCCCAGGACGATAGGTAAGACACCCTCCCCAGAAAAGACAAAACTTGGAGGAATGCAGTAGAAAAAAAGACCTGAGGCCTGGTGTAAAGGGACTGGAATGAGGCGTAAAGTCAGGCCCTGTTGATAGAAAGCAACATTAGCGAGAGCCAGGCCCTGTTCGCAAAGTCACTGAACTCACCTTGCAAGACCAAAGCCACTCCTGAGAAATGCCAGGCACGATTCGCTCTCAGAAATGTATCCTGGACAGGTGGCCGCAGAACACCCCGCTACAAGCGTGGTGTAAAGACACTCCCCGAAGATGGCCCTGCTGGAGATAAGGTCCCACCACGCACTGCGGGAGTGTCTGGGGAGCCCCGTGAATTGCTAAGGAGTGTGCTACGTCGTAGCACAGCATGTAGGGACAAATCGGAAAGGCTACGGCACCAAGTGAGTTGATGATGTGCAGGGCCGGCCGTAGCGGTGTGCAAGCTAGACAGCCGCCTAGGGCCACTGATTTTAGGGGCCGCCTAATTTCTGGAATGCGTCCCGGGGCCCCCAAATTTGACCAGTGAGCGTCCCGGGGCCCCCAAAATAAAAACAATCGGGTAGAACACGGACCCCATGCTTGTCCAACCTGCAGGCGCAGTCCGCAGTCTGCCCAGAATCTGGCCCGCAGGATGCTGGGAGCAGCAGCCAGGCTGGGGAGTTTCAGATCTCCCGTCCTGAACATGCTCCGACAGCGTGTGCTCAGGGCAGGAGCGGCCTGGCCAAGGAGCGGGTCTGCCGGCCACACCTGCAGCTCCGGCCAGGTAAGCGGAGGCAGGGAGCCGGGGGGGACGGACAAGAGGGTTGGGGAGCTGGTGGGCTGGGGTCCGAGAGGGTCAGGGCCTGGGCCCAAGCCCAAGGGTGGATCGGGGAAGGGGCAGTTGGGGAGCCGACAGACCGGCGGGGATGGGGTCCGGGGAGCTGAGAGGATCAGAGAAGGGGTGCGGGGTTGGGGAGCTGGCAGGCGAGGGAGTGAGAGGAGTGGGGAAGAGGGCCGGGGGGGGTGAGAAAGGATAGGGGAGCCAGTGGGGAAGGAGCCGGAGGGCTTGGTGGTGGGGGACCAATGGGGGGGCAGCAGAGGGGCCCCCTTGGGGAACGCATTGAAGGGGCCGCCAAGAATAAATTTGCCCAGAGCCGCCAACCGTCCAAGGCCGGCCCTGCTGATGTGGTGGGTGTACAAACCCCGCACTGCACAGCAAAGAGCTGTTCTGGGCTCAGGAGCCCCCACCCCGCCACCCTTACTGAGCATGCTCCAATTGGGTTTAAAAGGGGGCCGGGCACCTCCATGGGGTGCAAACAGGGCAGGGAGGAGGACCGTCAATGAGTGCAGGCCGTGCAGGCCAGAGTCTGGTGGGCAGCCTGCAGAATTGCACTTAAAGGAACAAAGTGCAGCACACTGTAAGAGAGAGGATAGGAGGAGATCCAGGGAGGCTGATATGAGGCGCCTGGGGGTGGAAGGGCTGCAGAGGGCTCCCAAGACCCTGAGTCAGAACCAAGTGGAATGGGAGGGTCCAGGTTTCCCCACGCCTCCTCCAGCAGCCATTAGTTGGGATGGATGCCAGGGTCTCCGCCCATGCACAGATGTCAATGGTTCTTTAAATACAGTAGGAGCGAGAAAGACCGGGAAAGGAGCAGGTCCTCTACTCAGCAGGAAGGGGGCTGATAATGAGGGAAATGAAGAAAGCTGGGCTGTGTAATGCTTCTTTTGCTCAATGTTGGCTAAAAGGCTTAATGGTGAGCACCCGCTCAGTTCAATCCACGTTCACGAGGGGGAAGCCAGAGCAGAGAAAGAGCAGGTGAAGGGATATTTAGAAGAGTTAAAGGTATTCAAGTCAGCAAGGCCTAATGGAATTCATCCTAGGATACTTAAGGAACAGACTGATGGGTGACCTGATAACAGTCTTCACATAAGTTACGGGATCCTCTAACGAGGACTGTGGTCAACTGTTCTGCATGTCCGCTGAAGTTTGGGCCAGACGTAAGGAGCTAGATCTGCAGCAAGGAGATTTAGACTGGATATTGGGAAACATTTTCTAACTCTCAGCAGTAAAGCTCTGGAAAAAGGCTTTCCGGGGGGTTGCGGAACCCCAGCACTGGAGGTTTTTAAGAGTAGGTTGGGAAAACCCCTGTCTGAGACGGTCTAGGTCCTATCGAGGTCCTTCCAGCCTGATATTTCTAGGATTCTGGTCATGGGCCTTCAGCACCACAGCTGGATTTAGCAGGGCACACGCTTTTCATTCTAGTCCCGCAGCCTTGCGGCTGCCCAAACTTGTATTCTGTGTCCAAGTGTCACCCGCCCCACCTGCCCCGGCCCACTCAGGTGCAGTGGTGCTGGTCTCTCTCTGAGAGGTTTCTGGGGTGCTCCTGATGCCTAGTAGAAGGCACTGGGGACAGCCGCCCCATCGGAAGGGGCAGAATTCACTGGTTTTCTTTGCTGGTGGTAACGTGCTGCCCCAACAGCACAGCTAATCTCTCTCTAGAGGGAGGGGAAGACCAGACCTTCCTGTCCTCACTGCTTTATGGAGCCACATTAGGTCTCTGCAAATATGGATGGGCCCATATTTCTCTGAACAGGCCCCCTTGGGGTACCCCACCATTGGCTCAGCATAGATAACTCCATACTGCCAGAACCTGCACATAAAATGCCCTCCTTGTGTCCAACTCAGGGAGCCTGGTCCGTCGCCATGTTCATTTCTGCAGGAATGCCTGCAAGAGCCTGTGTGACGTTACCGGCCCGGCTCAAATAATACACAGGTTAGTTCCCATGGTGTTAGTTCCCAGCGCCACCATACTGAAAGCTGTGTCGTGGATGTCGTTCCCAAGTCCTCTAAAATCAGTGTGTTTCGTTGGATTCATCTGAAATTCGCAGAGCCTCAAGAGGCTCTAGGACTAGCTGGCCAAATCAGAGATGGTTTGAGCCACGGGCTGTGGAGAAATAGGTCCTGGAAATAAAAGCCATCTTTCAAAACGGTTCTCGATGGGGCTTTTGCGCAGAGCTAGAGATCACGCTAAATTGCTGCGCTGCGGATCTAGTGGTCTCAGTCAGTCAGGTTTTACCCAGGGTCATGCCTGACACCCACGAGTCTTTGGGGACCTGGCCTGTGAATGGGATTTAAAAACGTTCCCTTCTTGGCTTGCACAGATGTGCAGTCTGGAAGGAGCACAGCCTGCCTGCGCCAATAAAATAAAGTGAGATGGTTTCTCTGGCACCACTTTAGCTTGCCTGGTTAGTTCGAGGGAATGTGCTGACGCTGTTTCAGATCGTTCTAGTCCGAACCGTTGCACACCTGTGCAGCACAGAGTGAATAGCCTCACTTGCTTTCTACAAGCCGTCTCCCTTGCGATAGTTTATGGTTGCCATGGCCAGCGGGTGATCTAACCACGTTTTCCTTGTATCGGGGGGGGGGGATACTGAAAGCAAGAGGGGGGGCCTTGCGGAGGGGGTGGCAAATAAAGGCCGACTGCAGGCAAGGCTGGGACTGTTTGGAAAATCTGCATGTGACTAGCTGGGGGGATAGGACAAGCTTCTACTTCCTGATCGGGGGGTAGATTAATGTGTTTCCAAAGACGCATAGCGGGAGGCGCCGGCACCTTGATCACAGAGCAGCCAGCGGGTGGATTCTGGGTGGTTCTTGAATCACAAGTTTGTGGGAGAGCAGGGACGGCACCGTGACGTGTGTGAGGAAGGGGAGAGACTCTTGGGATTGTCTCGGGGTGTTATGTGCTGTGCCTCAGTTTCCCTTGCTGTTCTGTTCATGTATTCTGGTCATGGGACCTGAGTGTGTGATTAGTACAAGGACACTGGAGGACAGATGGGCCGTCCCCAGCCACACGTAGGCAGACCTGGCTGGGACCCACCCCTGCCCAGCCAGTCACACAGGTTGTGGTAGGTTACGACCAAGGAGTGGTGCCCACCCAGCCCAGGAAAGAAACAAAGGACGTGGGGAGGGATCTGGCGAGGGCTATGGCACTGATCTAGGGCAGTGCTTTTCAAACTTTTTCCCTCAGGACTCAATTGAAAAAATCCTTTACGCCCACGACCCAACAATTACATCTTGGAGCAACGCATTCCAGTCTTTCGGCGGTGGCAGCGGGGGGTGCCGCGACCCAGTGGCGGAGGGACTGCAGCCCAGTCCTGGGTCCCGACCCTAAGACTGAATAGGCCCCACGATCCCCCGGCATTGTGGCTGTAACCTCTAATGAATCTGCTAGTCAAGTCTTTCTACGCTGTGATCCTGAGAGCTAATAAACCCTTCGGACTCCCACCCTGGCTGAGAAGTGCTCTGACTGGAGAGCGGGGTGCTGGGCCTTTGGGCTATGGAGGAACTTCCTGGGACCCCAAAGGGGAGCTCCAGGCAGAGCAGGGACCCTCTGGAGGCTGCATTTGGGAGCTGGCTGCATTCCTGTGTGAAGACTCAGGTGACCTGGGGCAGATTTCACCGTGGCAGAGTCCCGATCAGCAAGGAGCAGAGAGGACCCAGCCATGATTCCTGGGAGGCTCCATCACACATGGGGATTGCTGACTACAGGCCGGTTTGTGGGTCTCATGTACACTGCAGCTTGCAGGTCTGTCACTAGTGGGGCAGGCTCCTGCACCACCAGCTCTGCGCTGAGTGCAGAGCCTCCTCCGCCAGAGAGATGCTCCAGGTGTGTTCAGTGAGTCTCTAGCCTGCGTACGCCAGGGTGGGCGGAGCTAATTCAAAGAAGGTCCATTACACTCGGCACCGCTCATTGGCTGGACAGCGCAATACAGTTTAGCATTCAGTTGCACCTCTCTTCAAGTTCTGTGTTCCTGCCATTCCCAATATTTACATGATCATGCTGTCTCTGACGGTCTGTACAGATCAGACCACTGAGTGTCTGAGTCACACCGGTTTTCTAATTCTGCCACCCAAATGCACAATCACCCAGTCATCTGGCTGTCCAGTAGTTCCAACGACTGGCTATAATCAGTCTGGAATCGCTGAGTCTTCTTCGTGTTCTGCATCCACCATCTGGAGTTTGCTCTGTCTGTTTTTCTGAGGAACAAACTGTAGATGTTGATAGTTTCTGTTGTTCTGTTGGTCTTGATCCCACATTATCTGGGTGCTGAATTCTTTTTCTGCACCACATCTAGCGTCGTCCAACCTGTCTCTCTATCCAGTTTGAGACAAATATGGTCCCCAGGTTCCAGACTCAGCAGTTCTATGGCTGATGTCTGTTGTAAAAGCGTTAGAAACTAACTCTGCCTTTTAATCCGATTTGGCTGCTCTCTGCATGTCTGGCCACATTAGAGACAGGTTCTTTTCCGAAGTGGGAACTGTCATTCTGAGTTGTCTGCTCTCTGCATGCCTGGCTGTTGCCTGGTCTCAACACTGACTGGTCAGCCTTTTCACAGCATTTAGTTGTTCCTTGATAGAATCATAGAAACTGGAAGGGTCCAGGAGAGGTCATCGAGTCCAAGGGCCCTCTTAAGCCATCCCTGACAGGTGTTTGTCTGACCTGCTCTCAAAAACCTCCAATGATGGATACTCCACAACCTGCCCAGGCAACTTATTCCAGTGGTTAATCCCCCTGACAGTTAGGAATTTTATTGTCCAACCTAAACCTCCCTTGCTGTAATTTAAGTCCATTGCTTCTTGTCCTATCATCAATGGTTAAGGAAGATAATTTTTCTCCCTCTTCCTCATGACAACCTTTTAGGTCCTTCATGGATGAGGTTTAGGAATTTTTGTCTCCTATTGTTTAGAATTATGATGCAATTACCTTCAATTATGAGTCTATTTGACTAGCTTAATTGTCTTTGTATCACACAGTAGTCCCTTGTCACTTCCTTAGTGTCCTTCAGATGCCTGGGTCAGGTGCCTCTAATGTAACTTAGAACTGCTTCAAGTTGTGTGTCTGGAGAGATTGCTTTTCATAGATGATGTAGAA
Source organism: Pelusios castaneus (assembly GCA_007922175.1). Taxonomy (NCBI): domain Eukaryota; kingdom Metazoa; phylum Chordata; order Testudines; family Pelomedusidae; genus Pelusios; species Pelusios castaneus. The sequence continues at coordinate 319,084 of ML686015.1, read as the reverse complement.
TCTATTCTGAAACTTGTCTGTATACATCTGCAGAATCCAAGTATGCTTTTACCTCCTGTTCAACCTCACAAGTAGTTATGTGCAATGCTGGGCTCTGTGACGGAGCATCTGCTGCTACAAGACTGTTCCCAGGAACATATTTAGCGATTGGGTTAAATCACATTAACTGTAGCAATAGATGTTGGCAGCTCCGCCACCTTTTCCTTTGACAGTAATTTATGGTCTGTTCTCAGTGTAACTGAATCCAGAGCACAGAGGTACCTATAAAGATTCTCACATGGCCATGCACTTGCCAGGTACTCATTTTCAATCTGCATGTCATCTTTCTGCTTCTGGGAGTGTGCAAGGGCAAAATGCACTGGCTTGCACTCTGAGCCATGATGTTGCACTAATACACTACCTAGGCCAGGGGTATCAAACGTGGCGCGTGGGCGAATGCGGTCCACAAACCTCTTCCCTCTGGCCCATGACTGCACTCGCTGGGACCACACTCTCTCCCTAACAGAGAGAGAGCGTGGTCTCGTATACCCACAATGTCGTGAAAGTATCAGGTCTTGCGACATCACAGAGCGCGGGGTATACGAAACTGCGCTCCACAAGACCACCTCCTCTCCCTAAGAGAGAGAGAGAGCAGAGCGGAGCGCAGTTTCACATACACAGCACTCTACAATGCTGCGAGAGTGCTGTAGTATTTCAATTTATGGTATGTACGGCCCACTTGAGGTACATTTAAGTCCAATCTGGCCAGCCACAGCAAATGAGTTTGATGCCCCTGACTAGACCATAAATGCTTCTATCTGCACTGAGCACGATGGGTTTCCTCACATCACAGTACTTGAGAACTGACACTGCTGAGATCATTTCTTTTACCTTTTTGAAGGTAATGTCTCAATTTGGCCCCCATAGCCAAGGTGTATTGGACTTCAACAATTCATGTAGTGGTTTTATTACTGCAGAAAAGTCTTATAGGAGTAGGCATCAACCAAGGGTATTGACCATTCCACGTGTGTCTCTGTTCTGACATAAATTAGAGCATTCTAGAGACAACTGTTAGAGACTGTCTGTTACAGACAACTAACAGAAGTTTCCAGATCGTCGCAGGCCCTGGTTCTTACGGGGGACTTCAATTATCCTGATGTCTGCTGGGAAGATAATACAGCAGTGCACAGGCAATCCAGGAAGTTTTTGGAGAATATTGAGGACAACTTCCTAGTACAAATGCTGGAGGAACCAACTAGGGGCCTTGCACCTCTAGACCTATTGCTCACAAACAGAGAAGAATTGATCAGGGAAGTAGAAGTTAATGGCAACCTGGGCAGCAGTGACCATGAGATGGTACAGTTCAGGATCCTGATCAATGGAAGGAAGGAAAGAAGCAGAACACACACCCTGGACTTCAGAAAACCAGATTTTGGCTCCCTTAGGGAGCTGATGGGCAGGATCCCTTGGGAGGCTGATCTGAAGGGGAAAGGTGTCCAAGACAGCTGGCAGCTCTAGATTTAATCCTGAGTGGAGCGCAGGAGCTGGTCCGAGAGGTA
>ML686015.1:253276-292546 GCA_007922175.1 Pelusios castaneus | reverse complement strand
TGACCCAGTACGGCCTTTCTTATGTTCTTATGTTCTTATGTTCTTAATAAAAGGACACCTTGCCCTGGTAAACAGGCTGATGGGGGCCAGGTATTAGAGAGGGCAAAGGAGCCTTTAATCTCTTCTTGATCAGAACTGTATCTGGTAGCCAATTCACTCATAAACAACAAACATGGGCGGGCTAATTACACGCTGTATATTGAGTAGAATCTAATCATGTAACCTGCATATTAAAGACACTGAAACCACACTGGGATTTAGGAGTGATGTAACTTGTTGCATTGTGTATATTGTATTAGCAGGTTAGAAAGGTAGATATACCATGTGAACCCTGGATTCTCGGCTTACTTAGACGGGTCCAGGAGCAGTTGTGCTACTTCCCGCTACTTTGGATGTATCAGGGGAACAAGTAGTTTGATTAAACACACCATCTACCCATTCCGCTCTTGAGTGGACCTGATCCTTTCTTCTAACATAGGGAAAAGGGGGTAAGACACAAATGGCTAAAGCAGTGGTTGGAGACTTGGGAGATCTGGGTGGGGATCACTGTTAGGTCCTGAGTTGTTCGACTCAGCTTTCAAGCAGGTGAGCAAAGGGTTGGGGAAGCTGCCAGGATGGAAGAGCACAGAGAAGTGAGCCCAAGGGAAAAAAAAAGATTGAGCTTCTTTAGTCCCTCAGTGTCAGACAGGTTTTCCAGACCTTGAATCATTCTTGCAGCTCTTTTCTGAACACTTTTGAAGTGGTCAACATTCTTTCTGAAGTGTGGACACCAGAACTGAACACAAGATTCAGTAATGGTCACATTGATGCCAGACATTTCCTGCTCTAATGCGATATTCCTTGTTCAGACACCCACAAATCACATTGGCTCTTACCCACTGCATCGCACTGGCAGCTCATGTTCAGACTAATCCTAAATCCTCTTCTGCGTCCAATAGAACGTCAGCATTCCAAACCGACCAGTCACCCACACACCTCGTTTGGAACCAAAGTGCAGCACAGACGAAAGTTAAAGCAGCACTTTTTTTTCTTTTGCATAATACAATTTCAAAACTGTAGGAAGTCAATGTTCAGCTGTAAAGGTTTGAAAGAACCCCTAACTTTTTGTTGAGTTACAAACATTTCAGAGTTATGAACAAACTGCATTTCCGAGGTGAGGTTCTCCTGTGCCAGCTTTCTAGAATACACACCCCCAACCTACATGTGACCTACATTCACAAGAGAGATGACTTTGCATTTTGCTTTATTAAAATGCATTTTGTTCTTGGGAGCCCAGTTTATGCAATCTAGATCACATTGTAGACTTGACGTGTCCTTACCATTATTTACAATTCAGCTAATTTTTGGCATCTGCAGATTTTATTGTCAATGATCTCACGTTCTCTGAGAATATTATGAGGAAAAATTTGTTCTGCAGGCACATTTTAGGAGGTTCAGCAGGCAATGCATGTTTACGGACATGGAAAGGGAAAGTTAATGACAGAAGAGTCAAGGCAAAAAAAAAGTTCTTAGAAGGACAAATGATATCTTTGATGGATCAAAAAGACAAAGATATTTGCAGAGGTTTGGACAGAAAGGGCTACTCTGGTTACAAAGCTCCAATAATGGAGATGCCCCATGAGATGGGGGCCTCGTGGGATAACCTCCTGAATGTGCAAAAATCAGGGCAAGCTGCAAAACTAAGAGCCAAACTCTTCCAAAAATCACTGATGAGTGGTACTTAAACCAGACTTCCAATCAACCACTAACCCTGCTTCTGATTCCCCACACTGGTTACCATGAAGCATAACACAATAGAAACACCCCTTTTATTGCACTTCAGTTCCTCTGGCTCCCACCTCGCCACACGGTCCATTAAAGAAATAAAGTTCCAAAAGGGGCAGCCGTGTTAGTCTATTGCAGAAAAACAAACAGAGTCCTGTGGCACCTCTAAAGACAAACAGATTTATCGCATGAGCTTTCATGGTAGAAGATCCTGCTTCATCATGCAATAAATAAATCTTTTAGTCTTTAGAGGTGCCACAGGACTCTGGCTATGTACATACGATCAGATTTAAACGCAACATGGCAATAACACTATAAAAAATACGTGACCTTTATTGCGGGATAGCACGTACACACGTCGCTCCTTGCAACGCAACAGAATTCTTTGCAATATTGCGGTGTAGTGCAATGAATTCTGGGCACCTATCCTATAGTTCAATTTTCCCTCAATCGGCGCTTGGAATCCTGGGATGAAGGAAAGGAACACAAAGCGCCATGGGTAAACTCTCAGTTTCCCGTGGTGCACTGTGTTCCCCTTGCGTCTTCCTCGTTGCCAATAGCAACTCGCGCCTATTTTCAACAGTGCAGTGACGCACCACTTGCGAGCAATCACAACAGCGACAGCACGGATCCTGCTCTGATCTCCACTGTCGCCTTCAGCATTCTAAATACATCTTGGCTGGTTGCTCAGTACGCAATGAGCTCCGAGTCAGACGAGGACGCTGAGGAGCAGGGGCTGATCAATGCCCTGCAGAGCAACAGCACCGCGTTGCTCAGCTCCTTCACCGATCATCTGCACACGGTACAACGCCGTTTCTGGTCGCGAGAGACGAGCACCGAGTGGTGGGATCGCATTGTTATGCAGCTGTGGGATGACGAGCAGTGGGTACAGAACTTTCGAATGCAGAAAGCAACCTTTCTGGATCTGTGTTCAGAGTTGGCCCCTGCCCTGTGACGTAAAGACACCAATATGAGGTCAGCCCTAACCGTGGAGAAGCGTGTTGTGATTGCTGTCTGGAAGATGGCACTCCTGACTGCTACCGGTCGGTTGCAAACCAGTTTGGAGTTGGGAGGTCCACCGTCGGATTAGCCCTCTCACAAGTGTGCCGAGCCATCAATCGTGGTCTGCTACGGAGGACGGTGACATTGGGCAATGTTCTTGAGATTGTGGACGGCTTTGCCGCCATGGGATCCCCTAACTGCGGGGGAGCCATAGATGGCACACATATCCCGATTTTGGCTCCAGACCATCTCGCGACCGAGTACATCAACAGGAAGGGCTACTTCTCCATGGTGCTGCAAGCACTCATGGATCACAAGGGGCGTTTTATGGACATCAATGCTGGGTGGTCGGGAAAGGTGCATGATGCCCGCATTTTCAGGAACACTGGTCTGTACTGGAAGCTGCAAGGGGGTTCCTTCTTCCCAGATCAAAAAATTACTGTGGGGGATGTGGAGATTCCCATAGTCATCCTTGGAGACCCAGCATACCCACTGATGCCATGGCTCATGAAACCCTACACCGGGAACCTAGATCGCAGCAAGGAGCGGTTCAATTACAGATTGAGCTGCTGCAGAATGACTGTGGAGTGTGCCTTCGGCGGTTTAAAAGGGCGCTGGCGATGTTTGTATGGGAGGCTGGACTTGGACGAGGACAACATCCCTGCTGTGATTGCGTCGTGCTGTGTCCTTCATAACATTTGTGAAAATAGGGGAGAAAAGTTTTCCCCGGGGTGGGCTATGGAGGCACAGCACCTCAAGGAAGCATATGAACAGTCAGCCACTAGAAGTATTAGGGGGAGCCAACGAGGAGCTGCTCGCATAAGGGAGGCACTCAGGGAGCATTTCAATGATGCCCTCCCATAGTTTACTTCAAGGACGCATCAAGTGCACCTTATGAGATTTTCACTGTGTACAAATAAAGCCACTCTTCAAATTTTTTGTTACTGTTTTTATTAAAAGATGAAAGGGTGGCTGGGAGCTGTTGCAGGTGGGTGGAGCTGCGGGTCTCTAAAAAGTAGCTCTGTGAGGGACTGGATGTTGCAGTATACCAGGGGGACGGGTGGCCTTCAAATGCTTTGAAGGACTACGGGGTGTGGGAGGCAGACACGGCTGAACTGTCTGGAGTGGAGCCCGTACATTAATCTCCTGGGTCTGCAAAGCAATCATGCTCTTGAGCAGTTCTGTTTGCTCCTTCATGACGTTTATCAGTTCATCCCTGTGTTTCTGCCTCCTCTGTTGGGATTCCTCTCTCCAGGCTCGATTCTCCCTCGTGGATGCCTCTGTTGTTTTCGTCATCTCCTGAAACATATCCGCCCTGTTTCTTCGAGCATGCCGCCGAATGTTTCTCATGCAGTCAGCTGGGGTAGACACCGGCCTTGTGAAGGTCGAATCTAATAAAAAAAAAAAAAAAATAAAGCTATTGTTAACACATAGCCTAGATAACCAGTGTAACCTTCCAGTAGCACATTCCACTGGAAGGTACAGGGCAGTCAACATCCTGTGCTTCGCTGAAGTGGACAAGATACATCCTAATAGAAAGCTTACTGGGGGCTAACATTCTGCACAGGGCACACAGATGGAACCCGATATCTCTCTCCTCAGAGTGCCCCTGCCAGCTAGAATACATATCCTACATGCCACCGGATGCCAGCCGGGACCGTATGCTGCTGCATTGTGTGCTGCCATGGTTCCCAGAGCTGTGATTTGCAGCTGGCGAGGCCGAGTATTCTTATACGGGAGCATAGACACATATGCTCTCCCATCTAACCTGAGTAGGAGGCTCTGGAGGTACATCGAGGAAACCTTTAGTGACCTAAATACAGATGATTTTTTGACAATCACTGCTTGTGTTGATGCACTTCTAATGAATGCATAGTAAAGAGCATGCACAGTGGGGACCGAGACTGCAAGCACCCCTGCTCCGGGCAATGATATTTTAGCAGGAGCCATAGCTGCATGAAAGAGAAACTTACCTGAACCCCCCTCTGCCGCCTCAGAGGTCACGCTGCAATTCATGTCTTGGGTAGACGTCTCAGCGGGGGTGCAGAAGAGCTCCTGGCTACACGCTGTTGCGCTCTCCTCCAGGTCATCCTCCATCTCCTCCTCCTCATCGATCACATCCTCATCCTGCTTGGCTCTGGCATTCAGTGGATGAGGGGGGTCGATGTGTCCACAGGACTCTTTGCACTGGTTGTGGAGCATCTTTCTATTTATCTGCTCTATGGGTCATTGGCCCTGGCCTCTTAAACAAGCTGTTCCCCTGAACCTGCCCTGAACTCATGGAACAGCACAGCTGCTGCATTACCCACATTTTTCCCTTTCAAATATTTGCCTCTGCTCCATTTTTTCCGTAGTTGGCACATACAATCCAAACACAAACAAGGAATCCTTCATGTTACCATGACACTAAGGGCAGAGGAAATCCATAAATGCAAAGGTCACCTCATGTGCAGGAATCTATCCCCATGGATTATCTCATGCCCAGGCTCATGGCACTGCACATGTAGCATGACCCATCCCAAGATTCAGGCCTGTCCAGTTTAACAGACTTTGCTGGCTTTGCTTCACCCATGTTAACCTTCATCTTCTCCATCTCATGCACTGAGGTGTGTCAGGGTGTCAGGAAAGGGAGCCCAATCAGAAGGTAGTCACAGTCTCCCCATGAGCTGAGTTCTTCCACAATGGTTCCATCCTGATGGCTCTTGGCTTCCCCTGGAGCTGCCATTTGGCCAGAGACGTGGGTGGAGGATGGGTCTCATGCCTCCAAAGATGCTCTTCTACTGAGTGAGTTGCTGTTTCTGGTGGTGGAGTACGTCATCAGCGTGAGGGTCTGGACTGGGATCCAGTTCAATTTGGTGGGACTGGGCCCACTTACCCCCGATGTCCCACCCCTGGTGTGACAGACTCTACTCTACAGGCTTGATGCTCACTCCTGCCTGAGCGCCTAGACTGTCTTGGTACTCATCCCAATCTGAGAGCCCTAATTGTTTGCTGCCCACCCAGCCAGAGAGCCTGGGTTATAGACTGCTGAGGGACTGCCTGGTTGAAGACCAGAGTCCTCACTGTGTGCCTCCTTGCCCTGCCAGAAAGGCTGCACACATAGACTGCCACTAACCCACCCCCTTCTGTCTCTGGAGACTTCCTATACCACGCAGACTATAAGGAGGCGTGGCCTCCGCTAGAGACCAACATCAAGGGTTGGCTGTGGCTCTTTACATGTGGTGGAGAATGCGGGCATCATTGGTCCCTGACACAAAAGGGGGACTGCCCTGGTCTGAAGCAATCACCAGACAATACCCAAAATGGAGTGGGATAAACTGGCAGGCCAAGAGCCAGGAATAGCAGCAGGCTGCACAGCTCCAGCAACAGTTGCTGCAACAGCTACGGGCCTAACAACAACCACTCACCTGAGACTTGGGGGCCAACCATAGAAGCAACAGCAGCAATACAGCCAATAACTGGCCTCCTGCCTGCCCACTGGCCTGGTCTCTGGAGACATGACACCTACTCCAGCTCCCAGATTACCACTCTACCTCACTAAAATGGGATTGGGGGATGAGCCTGGTGTGCTCCTGATGACCTTTGAACATGTTTTCTCTGCAACTCGATGGAACCCGGCACTATGGGCCACCCTCTTGGCCCCTATCTGGCAGGAGGCACCTCAGCATCTTACTATTCTCAGGCCTGTCCCTGGAGGTGGGGCGAGCGGGCAACCATCCCGGGCCCTGTGTTTCCACGAGCCCCCCACTGCCCCGCTGCCTTCAGCAGAAAGCCAAAGCCAAGGGGAGGGTGTGCCGGGATGCACATCCGTGCAGCCCTCGGGCATGTATAATCTTTCTGTTCAGTTTTGCAGTGTAATTGTGTTATTTGATGCCAATTACGCTATGCCAGGTTCCTTTGTGAATGCTCAGAACATGTTCCTCGTGGCTGCCATGGTGCCATGTTTCCTACAGCAACATGTATGTACAGATGTGAAGCATGATACAGGGTTCAGACTCTCAGGACTCTCTCTAGCACAGTGGCTGGAGATTTACATGTCAAAGGGAATGCAATGCCCTCCCTTGCTCAGGTAGAAGTGAAGAGAATCTCACAACAGGACAGTGAGGGGAGGGGCTGTCAGCAATTTGTAAAAACAAAGACACAGAGACTGTGAGAGAGAGAAGCTGCAGGCTTTCGCCTGGGAGACACCATCTTGGAACCAACTTCAAGCAAGATCTGGGCCCTGCCTAGGAACAGGCAGAGAATGGCTGTAAAATATCAAACAGCTGAACACCGTCTGCATGATTTTGGACAATGAGGTCAGTTTAGGTAGAGATGTTAGAGCAGTATGCAGTTTATATCTTTTATTTGGTAGTGGTCACTCCTGACTCATTTATAGTATGGTTCTGCCTTGATTGGCCATGTTCTCACTTGAAATCAGACTCTGATCAATAAACTAGTATTTGTTTTACCTAAAGCTGTGTGGTCTTTAGAGGGTGTGGATGTGGGAGGCTGGGCACAATCCACTTCTTTGTTAAGTGGACGGATTTGAGAACAAGGTGATTGGGAGTGGGTCCCAATCCCTGTAGGGCAGTGGCTCCCAGTGTAGTGTCTGTGGCTGGGCGTGCTTGCTTGGGGACCAACGCCTGTGTGGCTCGTGGATTTACACCCACTGCCGGGGACCAATTACACGCTGGTGGCTGGTGTGGACTGACTCAGGAGTGAGTGGTCACCCAGCAGAGCGGGGTGAATTGGGGTTCAGGAGCAGGGTTCAAGTGGTCATAGCAGCACACCAGACTGGATTTGGGGAGTAGCCTGTCACATTGGCGCAGCGATTCTAGGGTTTTGTGCCCAGGCCTGATACCTTCATCGAGTGATTTCAAGTGAGTTATATGCATAGTACCTGAACGGTCAGGAGGCCACTGTTTGTTGTTTTCTGTTTGTTTATTTCGAGTGAAGGAAATAGACACAGGGAAAGTGAAAGATGTCTGACACAGCTGCAAAGCTGGAGTTAGCCCGTTTGGAAGCCCAGGAGAGAGAGAAAGAACGCGAATTCGCGAGATGGCAGACAGAGGTGAAAAGGCAAGAAGAAGAGCGGGCCAGAGAAGCCGAGGAAGCCGCCCACAGACGGGCCAGAGAGGCCGAGGAAACTGACCACAGACGGGCCAGAGAGGCCGAGGAAGCCACTCACAGACGTGCAGTGGAACTAAAGCAGCTAGAGGAGGCGGCAGCAGCGAAAGAGAGAAAACATCAGCTGTTGATGCTGGAGAAAGAGGCCCCCCCACCAGTGGGCCCTGCGCCCACCACATATAAAACAACCAGCTATGAGAAACTGTGCCCAACGTACCAAGAGACAGACTGCATTGAGGAATACTTCACCACTTTCGAAAGACTTTGTGAACTGCACAAGATCCCTGGGGAGCAGAAAGTTCCTGTGATCGTGGCTAAACTATCTGGAAAGCTAGGGCGGTGTTTATGAAATGCCAATTGGGGAGGCTGTAAAGTATGATGCCTTTAAGAGGGCTGTCTTACAGAGGTTCCAGATCACCCCTGAGATGTACAGAATGAGGTTCAGAGATCTCAGGAAGCAGGCTGGCATGACTCATAGTGAATATGCTCATAAGTTGTGGGATCTGCTGAACAAATGGGTTATGGGTAAAGGGGCCAGCACCTCTGACCAGCTCCTTGATTTCATAGCACAGGAGCAGTTCCTAAGGGGATGTACGGACGAGGTCCGAGCTGGTCTGTGGGACAAAGAGAAGGAATCCGTGATGGAACTGGCCGCAGTGGCGGATGTTTTTGAGCAAGCCCAAAGATATATGGGTCACAAACCCCAGAGGGAGGGAGGCCAGGGAGGGAGGCACACGCCCTCTGCGAGCCCTGCCTCACCTAGGAAGACCCAGCACAGCCCTCCAATGAAGAGGGGAGGGGACTGGGGTGGCAGACACATGCCCCCCAGAAGCCCCATATCTTCTACGAAAACCGAATACAGTTCCCCTGAGGGGGAGGGGAGCCTGAGAAGGTGTTTTCAATGCAATTCCCCTGAGCATTTGAGGAAGCAGTGTCCGAGGCTGGCAGGGGTTAATTCTCCCCCAGCTCAAGTGCTTTCTGTGATTGTAACACCTGAGACTCCTGAGACACAGGACACGCCCCCTGTTTATGTGACTGGCTTTGTAGGTGTTGTGGGGGACAGGGGGAATGAGGAGTTTCTAAGAGATATCAAGGTAAATGGCCAGAAGGCTGTAGGATGGAGAGATACCGGTGCACAGCTATCCCTGGTTAGGCCAGACTGGGTCCCCAAGAGAGACAGGTTGCCCGGTCAGGTAGCATATCTTGAAGTGGTGGGAGGTGGAAGGATCCATGTGCCTCTCGCCATGGTGCAAGTGCAGTGTGAAGGCATGGAAGGGAACATCATGGTGGGGGTACTAGATGAGATCCCTGTGCCGATGTTAATTGGGAATGACTTCCCAATAGGGGTTGGACCTGTCAGGGAAGAGACTGGTGCCAGACTAAAAGGCCTGGTGACAACCACGAGGGGTAACGGTGAAGCCCCTGAGTGTGCGCAGGAGGAGGGCTGCATGTCTCCTGGTGAGGAGGGATCCATGGACACCTCCTGCCTGCCAGAGAGGAGTGACACGGATCCCATGGCCAAGGAAGTCGTCCCCCAGACAGGATGCCTACAGGTTCCGACCATGTGAGGAATGGGTCCCCCTCAGCAAACTAGGGTAGTCGCTGTCCCAGGGTGGGAACAAGAGATGGAAGCCAAGGAAGAGTTAGTGGGGTTACAGGAATGTCCCCCCACTACTCACTCAGGAGAGGGAGGTGAAACCCCAGGAGTTACAAGAGAAGAGGCCAGTGTGTTTCCTGGTGGGGTGAGGGTGGAAAGTGACCCTTACCCACTGCAGGAGACAGCACTCGCTCTGGACAGTTGTGTCCCAAGGCAGGAACCAGATGTGGAAGCTAAGGAGGAATTAATGGGTGTGCAGGAGTGTCCCCCCACTACTCACTTGGGGGTGTGTGCCCAAGAGGGAGGGGCTGACTCGGGGTCTCTGCACCCAGACACTCAGCCTGTGATTTGGATTTTTGGAGGGGATTGTGTTTATCCAAAGGTGTTGATGAAAATTAACTTTGCCTTGGCAAGCCAGCAGGCTTTGGCTTCCAGCAGGGAAGGGGGTCCTTGTGACTACTCCATTCTGCCTGCTGACAGGGAGGAAGGGCATTTTCACCATGGAGGTAACATCGATGCATTTATGCTGAATACACTAGCTGCAGAAATGAGCAGCCCAGAGAGATCACATGATAACCTCTTAGGAGATGGAGGGGGAAAGGTATCCAATGCTGTTCAGGGGAACCATGGAGTGACCCCAAGGAGGGAGAAGGACTTCCTACACATGTATAGTCCTGGAGCTGGGGAATGGATCCATGAGGGGCCAACTGGCACGCAGGATTCTTCCCAGATTCTTGTTACCCCTGACCCTGGGATTCCAACACCACAAGGGGCCAGGAGAATGTTGGTGAGGGCAAAGGGTTGAACCAATCAACCCTGCAACCAGACTGCCTGAACAAAGGGTGTGGTATGAACACATACTTGTAAGCATCTTTGGCAGCTTAATATTGATGTAAAACTAGATAATAGTGATTCAGATATGCATGTAACCTTTGTAGTTAGATGTGTGGTGTATTGATTTTTGGTAAGCGTTCGTGAATGCAGAAAATGGAGAATGGGGAAACTGAGGCATGTGGCCTCACCATATTGATGGCATGATTTCGCAAGAACTTTAAAGAGTCTGCCTCCGGATTAGACAGTGCCTAATCCTCCAGCAGTTTAGAAAGAGGGGAGATGTGACAGGATGCACATCCGTGCAGCTCTAGGGCATGACCTGTATAACTTTTCTGTTCAGTTTTGCAGTATAATTGTGTGATCTGATGCCAATTACGCTATACCAGGTTCCTTTGTGAATGCTCAGAACATATGCCACGTGGCTGCCATGGTGCCATGTTTCCTACAGCAACATGTATGTACAGATGTGAAGCATGTTACAGGGTTCAGACTCTCAGGACTCTCTCTAGCACAGTGGCTGGAGATTTACATGTTGTGACGCTGTCAGGATTTAAGGAACCATTTATGATATTATTGTGTATTAATATTTTATAATTGTTATAATCCATAGGAACTGTGCCATGTTTGATGTCAATAGAAAGATAATAATTTGTGGGAATGATCATATAGTTTGTGTAGGATTTGTATTCATATTAGAAGTTAGGAATGTGATTGTTATATTTTAACTTGTGTAAGGTTGGGAAAATGCCCCAGACTGAATGTCTGCCCAGCCATTGTCTCCTTAAGGGCCTATTAAGGAAGCTCCTCAGATAACAGGATAAAGAAGAAAACCTGTTGAGCCACTAGGACTTAAACATGTGACTCAACTCCAGTTTGATTGGAGAGACCTGCACACAGCATGGAGAAGGCCAGAGGTGATAAAAGGCAGCAACTCCAACTCCATCTTGCTCTCAAGTCCCCAGTCTACAGCCAACACCCATCTCTGGAACTATTCCTCTGAGACTGAACAAAGGATTGAGGCCCACCCTGATGCTGGGTGTTTACCAGAGGAACAAGCCTGCAAACTGCTTTTCATGAACTTTAAATCATTTGTATGTATGTGATTCGCTTTGACCCTTTAACATCTCTCATATGTTGCTTCTTTTCTTCTTATATTAAACCTTTAGTTGTAGTTACTAAAGGATTGGCTACCAGTGTGGTATTTTGGGTAAGATCCAAACCCATATTGTTCTGTGTGCTGTGGCTGGCCCTTTGGGGTCAGGAGAACCTATATCTTTAAGGGATCGTGCGGCTAGGTGGGAGCCAGAGGAGCTGGAGTCCAATAAAGGGGCTGTTTCTATTTTGGGCAGATTTCTTGGTACCCAGTGCGGGGAACCAGAGGCCTGTTTGTGACTGATAGGGAGACTGGTTTAAGTACCACCCATCAGTGTGTGGGGAGTTTGGCTCCTGGTTTTGCAGCTTGCCCTGATTTTTGCACGTCCAGGAGGGTATCCCAGGAGGCCCCGGTCACACATGTCAAAGGGGATGCTAATGCCCTCCCTGGCTCAGGTAGAAGTGAAGAGAATCTCACAACAGGACAGACAACAGAGTCCTGTGGCACTTTTAAAGACTAACAGATTTATTTATCGCATGAGCTTTCGTGGGAGAAAATCCCACTTCGTCAGACGCTTTGAAGATAGGAAAGTTACAGAATGGGAGGAAATTAAATGCAGGGAATGGTATGACATAGCATCAGGTCAGGCTGTAACAGCAAATCAAAATAGGTGTTAGGATTCAAAACACTGGGGAACAGCACATAGAGGAGGGGGAGGTCAATTCACTTGATGTAATGCGAGAAAAATCCATAGTCCCTGTTTAACCCCAAGACAACTGAGTCAAATTTGCATATAAGTTCGAGTTCTGCAGACTCTCTTTGAAGCTGTGATTTGTTATTCATCTGTTTCAACACAGCTATTAACAGTGTTGAAACAGATGAATAACAAATCACAGCTTCAAAGAGAGTCTGCAGAACTCGAACTTATATGCAAATTTGACTCAGTTGTCTTGGGGTTAAACAGGGACTATGGATTTTTCTCGCATTACAACAAGTGATTTGACCTCCCCTTCCTCTATGTGCTGTTCCCCAGTGTTTTGAATCCTAACACCTATTTTGATTTGCTGTCACAGCCTGACCTGATGCTATGTCATACACTCCCCTGCATTTAATTTCCTCCCATTCTGTAACTTTCCTATCTTCAAAGCGTCTGACGAAGTGGGATTTTCTCCCACGAAAGCTCATGCGATTAATAAATCTGTTAGTCTTTAAAAGTGCCACAGGACTCTGTTGTCTTTCTACAATAGACTAACACGGCTACCCCTTTGGAATTTCACAACAGGATAGTGAGGGGAGGGGCTGTCAGCAGTTTGTTAAAACAAAGACACAGAGACTGTGAGGAGGGAGAAGCTGGAGGCTTTCGGCCTGAGAGGACACCATCCTGCAACCAACTTCAAGCAAGATCAGGGCCCTGCCTGAGAACGGACATAGAATGGCTGTTAAACATCAGACAGCCAAACACCATGTGCATAATCTTGGACTCTGAGGTCAGTTTAGGTAGAGATGTTAGAGTAGCATGCGGTTTATACCTTTTATTTGATAGTGGTCACTCCTGACTCATTTATAGCATGATTCTGCCTTGATTGGCCATGTTCTCACTTGAAATCAGACTCTGATCAATAAACTAGTAGTTGTTTTATCTAAAGCTGTGTGGTCTGTAGAGGGTGTGGATGAGGGAGGCTGGGCACAATCCACTTCTTTGTTAAGTGGACGGATGTGAGACTAAGGTGATTGGGAGTGGGTCCCAATCCCTGTAAGGCAGTGGCTCCCAGTGTAGTGTCTGTGGCTGGGCGTGCTCGCTTGGGGACCTACGCCTGTGTGGCTCGTGGATTTACACCCACGGCCGGGGACCAATTACACGCTGGTGGCTGGTGTGGGCTGACTCAGGAGTGAGTGGTCACCCAGCAGAGCAGGGTAAATTGGGGTTCAGGAGTGGCGTTCAAGCGGTCACAGCAGCACGCCAGACTGGATTTGGGGAGCAGCCTGTCACAGAGGGGAGGGGTGAGAAAGCAACGCCCGGACTCTAGTCCAGTCCAGTCCAGTCCACCCCCCTCTGCCTCCCACAGCATGGGGAGAAGCAGGGGCCCTGCACAGACCAATTGGCCCTGGGCCCTGCCCCCCCCCCCCCCCAGGGATGGTCCAGGAGCGGGAGCCCATGATTAATGAACAGCGAGATCCTGCATCCTTGATGTGCTGGATATCATCTTAAGACATTTCAGAATTGCTTTCGGGGAAGACATACCTGGCAGGTGCCTGACCCCGCAAGTTTGCGTGAGAACTGAAGGACACACACTGGTGCAGGCTACAACCAGACCAACAGCTCACCACCGATGTCACCAAACAGGCTGTGGTTGATCAGTCCCTGCACATCTTCCCCTCCTCAGGCCAAATCTAGGTTATGAAGCTCCGCCCTACCCCCTGGGACACCAACATGCAGTTGATGAGCCCTTCCTGGCAGCCGGGAGTTTGATGATCCCTGGAACGACCTTAGGGGCCTGAAGTCCTAGCCCTATGTGACAGCCCTTTAGCTCTTGAGTGATCACCCAACTGACTCCACCCCATGGGGACGGACACAAACTAGCCCATCCCCCAGGCCTGTCCTCAGACTTCCCGGGCCACCCCTATGTCAAGGGGAAAGCTGGAGGACCCTGAGGCAAGAGACCTCCACACACTTTGCAGGCTGGTGCATTTCTGTCACCTGTGCATATGGTGTGACAGGCTTCTCCCAGAATCTGGTCCACTATGCCACTGTGACCCCCTGATTTTCGCTCCTGACCCTGACTTACCCCACTTTGCCAGGTGACTACTCACTCCTGAGTCAGGCTACACCAGCCTCCTGTGTGTAATTGGTCCCAGGCAATGTGCGTGCGCCCACTAGGCACCTATGGGACGGTCCCCAAGCGAGCACCCTCAGTCCCCAAAAACCACACTGGAAACCCCGTCCTACAGAGATTGGGACTCACCCCCAATCACCATAGACAAACATTCATCCATTTAACACTGAAATGGATTGGCCCAGCCACTCTCATTCACACCTACTAAAGTTCACACAGCTTTAGGTAAAACAACCACTACTTTATTGATCAGGATATGATTTTAGGTGAGTATATAGCAAATCAGTGCACAATCATTTAATAAAGGAGTCAGGAGTTGCAACAATCAAAATTAAAGGATATAAACCACATGCTGATCTAATGACAATGTCTAGGATCACACTTTAGCTTATTCCCATTGTTCTTACCCACAAGACTGGCTGTTTGATAGAGTTCAGCCAGCCTCGGCCCTCCTGGCCATGTGGGTAGTCTGAGTGTCTTGCAGTTACTTCTAGATAGTGTTTCTCTAGCCCAAGCCAGCAGCTTTTCCCCAGTTGAAGTGTCCCTCTGTTTTCAGTCTCCTCTCAGCCGCTCCCTCTCTGTGCTGCTCTGTTATTTCTTTTGTCCCACCTGAGCTAGGCCATTGAATTCGCATCACCTTTGTGATGCACCTCTCCAGCCTCTGTGCTGGTTATGTGCTGCTGGAAGAGAGTTCTGTTTGTCTCCTCCTCTCCCAGCCATGTAACCTGCTTCACATGGGCACACATACATGATGCTGCGGGAAACATGATACCATGGTAATCATTCAGAATATGTTATGAGCATTCAGAAAGGAACCTTGCCTGGCATAACTGGCATCAAATCATACAATCACAGTGCAAAAGTGAACAGAAAAATTACACAGATTATAGCCCATTGTGCATCACGCGACACATGACTATCATAATGGTGTGTGTTCAGCAGCAAGGCAGGAGAACCCTCCAGCTATTCTTCTCCCTGGTGTCTCAACTTCTCTCTGATGGGAGGCAGCAGCCAGTAGAGACATAAGCAAACAGGCTTTGCCCAGTAGGTGACTGGCTGGTGTCTCATGCTGAGGCACTACAGCATGAGAAAGAGCATCTTAACCTCAGTTTTGCTTGCATTGCTGGACCCCTCAGGCCTCTCCAAACTAGACACGGCCCTGCCAGAAACCTGACCCTCCTCATTTCCACTCATCCTGCTACGTCTCCCCATTATAAGCCCATTAACAGCTGTGATTAGTTCCCATGAGGCACCCTGGCGCCACACTGACTATCACGTACTATGGCCAGACTGACACCCATCCTGACCACATTCAAGCCCATGCATTGTCCCTGAGATAATGTGTGGGGTCCTCAGGGGCGACCCCAAAACATCCACCCCCCCATTCTCACCCATTTCCTCATCTGGCAACCTAGAGTCTTTTCTCACCCAGCCTCTTTCCCCAGTTTCATTCTGGCAGGGCCCTGCTCCAGCATTTGCCTTTTCTCCCTTTCCGGCTCGTCGTGTGCAGCGCAAACCCCGCGGTACAGGCAGCTGCCTGTGTGCTCGGGCAGGACACTAGCACTTGGCTCAGTGCTAGCCCCAGCACCACTGGCCCTTCCAGACGAGCCCCCCTGTTTTCCAATGCTTAGAACTTCCTTTTCAAGATTGGCTCTTGGGGCTGACGTTGCAGGCATTGCTCTCGGGCCAGCGGTGAATTTGTTTGGCATGTTTATATAATTCATTAGCTTGTTTTATGGAGATCCCCAGGAGGTGGAAAAAGCATTTTCACCAGTTAAACAGTTGGAAGCGTTTCAGAGTCTTGGCTTGTTTTTCCTTTGTGAGAACCCAGAAAACAAGATGTCTTATTCAAGAAGTTCCCACCTGTCTATCTGCCGGCAGGTGGGGCTGCGTTTTTGTCTTTGCATGGCCCCATGAACGTGCATGGTGCTTCCAGACATACACAATGCCTGTGCACAGGGCTAGATCCTGGAACTGGTGCTGCAGCCCCAGCTGTGGAGCGTCTCTAGGAGGAACCCTTCAGGGTGCCATGTCTCTAGGGCTTTCTCGCTTCCTCCAGCATAAGCCACGCGGCTCCACCACCTCCTGGGATGGAACCCTGCTTCCCACTGTGAGCTCCATTCAGCGTGTCCAGCCGAGACAGACTCTGATGAAAATGTGTACAATCTTCAGGGACTAATGCCCCCCGCAGCATTTGCTGCAACACTAACCCAGGGCTGTCAAACCAGCCAGGTGTATTCGTTAACTGGACAGCGTAAGAAGTCCTAGGTTAGCTCAGAGCTGAAGGTTAACACACGCACCACCCTCGTGAGCCAAGTGCCAGCCAAGCTCTAGGGATGCCATTGTCTAAACTCTGTCTGTCCCTCTCTCTGACCTCTTTCATCCGAAGCCCAGGTCAGAGCCCCCAGCGCCAACCCTTATCCCCCCCTCACACCTTCCCGGGAGCTGCAGTTTGTGTCACAAAGGAGAGGCGGGGAATCCATCTCTCTAGTGAGTTTACTATTGCCTTTCAAAGGCTCCTCTGATCTGGGGACCCGGCCCAGGCAGCTGACACCCATATCTATGTCTCTTCTGCTGCCCCGAGGGCAAACAGTTCTCTTCCACCCCAGGGAACCAGCTGGCACACTGGGGAAACTGATGCCCCTGCAGCGTCATAAAATTCCCACTTTGTCACGATGACAATCATGACCCCTGCTGTCAATGGCTTTGTCCTGCAGTGAGCTCTGCGTGGCCTGTAGCCACGAGTGAGACTCCACTGGTGCAACGACTTCTGTGTAGTCACCAGGATCGGGGCTGAAGGGTGGTATAATATCAGGGTAAGGACAAGCAGAATGGGGGGTGGGAGCTGGGAGAGTTGGGTTGATCACAAAGCCAAACATGAATGGTAATTTAGGCAGAAGCGATTCACAGCTGAGTGGCAGTCAGAAGGGTTTATTAGCGCCCAGGATCACAGCGTAGAAGGACTTTGCTAGCAGTTTAATTGGAAGTTACAGCAGCGACCGCCTCGGGGGATCCCCATTCCCAGGGCTCCCTCCCCATCCATCCCTCATGGGGGACTGCCTTTCTTTCTCCCAGCCATTCCCAGACCTGTCCCCTCGTCCCTCCCCAGTCCTTTGTCTCCTTCCCGGGCTAGGGGGCCACTCCCCTTCATCTTCACCTTCCCCCACCTGTTACAACTGGCTGGGTCTGCCTATGTGTGGTTGGAGAAGGCCCATCCACCCTCTAGTGATCTCTGAAGTGTTTGCACACTTGGGTCCCATCACTGAAAGACATGAATAACACATGTGGGGAAACTGAAGCACACACAACACCCAAAGAAAACTCCAAGAATATCTTCACTTCATCACATGGATCAATACCATTATCAGGATCATTTTTGTTCCCAGTATATTCAAAAAAACTTCTTATTGTCCTTAACTCTGGCCACAGATTTTTCCATGAGTAGCTTTGCTTCCCTTATCAATTTTCTACAATTCCTAACTTCTGATTTATAGTTATTACTATACTCCTCCTCTTTCTTCCATTTTTACATAGTTCTTTCTTTTTTTTTTTTTTTTTTATAGCTGCCTTCAATTCCCCTCTAAACCAGGTCAGTTTTTTAACCAGCATGGCCTTCTTCCTCAGTTGTGTGTTTGTGACTTTTGGGGAATTTCTGTCATTTTTGAGTAATGTGTTCAGGAGTAACTAACAAGGTTCACACAAATTCCAAAGGGGTAGCCATGTTAGTCTATTGTAGAAAGACAACAGAGTCTTGTGGCACTTTTAAAGACTAACAGATTTATTAATTGCATGAGCTTTCGTGGGAGAAAATCCCACTTCACTTCAAGGTTCACACAGGCATTGAGAAGGGCACTCACAGGCAGCCTGGGGACGTTGTCTCAGCTGATGTATGTCAGTTTATCCTGAAGTGCTCCAAACACAAACCCTTGTCCACTTCGAAACAGTTCTTTAACCAATCATATCCCACCACTTTAGTTGATTTAAATATTGCACAATAATAATGCAACAGACAGAAACAATCACGGAAGCAGACAGAAACTGTTCAGACAAACACTAGAGAAGCGGGAACCATAAGACAGAACCATAAGACGTGTAGATTTTACAAGCATGGCTGTTGACCAGTGATTCCTTGCCAGACAGAACGTATCGAACGATCCCTTTAAGCATTCTGGGCTGTGTTTCCCTGTCTGGTGGTGGCAGGCACTATGAGGACAGTAACGCCTTCCCCCATCCCAGTAGATCACTGTCTGATGTCATTTGGCTGAGGGCTGAAGATGTGGCCATGTGCTTCTCAGATCTTCACTGCTGTCTGTCCTAATCTGGCCTCTGCTTCCTAGCCAAAGAGCAAAGCCCCAGACCTCACCCGTCTGAGCCAGCCCTGCTCACTAACAGCGTGTCTCCGCCCCGTGCAAATGGCAGGGCAGGGCAGGGGCCAGGGGAAGTGGCTCCCCCATCCCTCCCCATCAGGCGCCTGTCAGGATGATACAGCCCAGTCCCGGCGTGCGGTAGAGAGGCTCCACACAGCTCCCGGGACCTGCGCTGCCATTTCAGTGCTGTCTGTGTAACAGTGTCCCCGGCTGGCAGCCCCTGACCGCGCCCCCGAAGCCAGGCTGATCATTCGTGTTGTCGTAGCCCTGGGCTGGTCCCGCTCCTCTTTGCCAGCTTCACTGCAGACTTGGTCAGTCTGTCCCCTCACAGCCAGTCTGTCCTGCTGCCCCTCCATATGGCCGTGAGCCCTGCTCTCCACCCTGAGCAGGTGCGGACAAAGGGCAGTGTGCCCCTCCCGTGACTTCGTTCTGGGTGGAGAGCACACGCCGGGCGCTGCAGCCTGGCAGGAAGAGTTTCAGCATGATCCAGCGCTCAGCACAGGCCAAGGGCCCGGCGTGGAGCATGTGACCTGCCCCCCACAATTCATGGCATGCTAGCACAGCCTCCCTGGGAGAAAGAGGAACCAGACCTCACCATCAAGTGCCCTGGAACTGAAAGGCCACACATCTGTCTGTCCGTCTAACTCGGGTTTGGTCTTCCTCACTTTGGGACAGAATATAACCGCTGCAAGAGAGACAGTTTCCTGCAGTCTCCACTCCCTGTTTCTGTGCAATCTCCCTGCACTGGGCCTAGGGAGCTGGGATTCTGCCCTCGGAAGGTGAAAGCTGTGCCTAATTTGTACCAGGGCTGAGCCCCCGCACCTCGGGTCCTGGCGGTTCCCAGCCCTGGCACTCAGGGTCTGGCGGTTCCCAGCCCCGGCACTCAGGGTCTGGCGGTGCCCATCCCCGGCACTCAGGGTCTGGCGGTGCCCAGCCCCGGCACTCAGGGTCTGGCAGTTCCCAGCCCCGGCACTCAGGCTCTGGTGGTGCCCAGCCCCGGCACTCAGGGTCTGGCGCTTCCCAGCCCCAGCACTCAGGGTCTGGCAGTGCCCAGCCCCCGCACCTCAGGTCCTGGCGGTTCCCATCCCCGGCACTCAGGGTCTGGCGGTTCCCAGCCCCGGCACTCAGGGTCTGGCGGTGCCCAGCCCCGGCACTCAGGGTCTGGCGGTGCCCAGCCCCGGCACTGGATGGCCGCGGACCCGGAGCAAGAGGGAGCTGTGGCCCCGAGGGGGGGGCAAGGGGCAGCTGGGGCGGTGGGGAGCCGAGGCTGTGGCTCTGGGGTGGTGGGGAGCTGAGGCTCAGGCCACCCGCTTGCCCGCCTGGCGGTGAGGAGCCGGCCCCAGCCCTGGCCATGCTGAGGCCGAGGGCCAGCCCCGGCAGTGGCCAGGGACCCATCCTGCCAGACCGCATGCGGCCTGGCGAGGGGTGCGGCCCTGGGCAGGGAGCAGCAGGCCCGGACCCGCACACCTGCCCCACCCCTGGACCTTCCTGCTCTGTCCTGGGCCGGGGAGGAGGAGGGCCGGCCCAGGGGCCAGGGGCATCTCTCCCCTTCGGCAGCAAGGAGTTGGGTGAAGTGCTGCTGTGGGGGGGCCGCGGTTACATGGGCCCCGCGGGGCCCTGGGCCCCGCGGGGCCCATGTAACCGCGGGGCCTGGGGCGATCGCCACGTTCGCCCCCCAGGACGGCCCTGGCTGCATTGGTTATGGAAGTAAGAAAATTGCTCGAGCCCTCGCAGCTCTTTCCTCACAGATTCAGCCCCGGGCGAGTGGATCTCCTTTGGATGAGCGGTCGGACAATGTGCAGCCAGACCGTGTGTCTGCTCCTCTGGGCTGTGTGTGTAGGAGCTAGTGGCTCACTTTAAGTCCCAGAATGAGCCCAGGGCTTTGCGCAGATCAGCTTCGTCCCAGAGCCTCCCAGGCTGGGCTTAGCTCGTCACCAGCCCTGCAGGGACCCATAATGACCAGGCTGTCGGCAGGAAACCCATTGGAACCTGTGGCTCAGCGCCAGGCATAGCCGTCTTCCCTGGCGATCTCCAGCAACGAGCCAAGGGTGTCTCCTTAGCTTCTCCAGGCTTTAGGCCTTGCTGGCCTCTGGATGCCACCTAGGCCAGCTCAGGTCAGCCGCAGCACTGAGACTGAGCCACCCTCTGCCCAAAGGAGCGTCACATTCCCCCTGCCCTGCACCCATTGCATTTCCACAGGCCCTCACAGTCCTGCCCCATTCAGCTGGCCATTCTGTGACGCAGGAGGAAAGCGGGGACCAGCGCTGGAGTGGATGTGCTAGGGGGACCAGCGCGCTTGCTGTGACACTGTCTGGATTTAGGGCACCATTTATGATACTATTGCAAATTAATATTTCATAACTGCAATAATCCATAGAGCTATGCTGTGTTTGGCACCAATAGAAAGGCTGTAATTTGCTGGGAATGATTGTATGGTTTATGTGGAGCAATTGTATCTCTATTAGAAGTTAGAAATATGTTTGTTATATCTGTATTTCAACCTGTGTGATTCCAGGAAACTCCCCAGACTGGATGTCTACAGCCATTGTCTCCTTAATGGCCCATGAAGGAAGCTCCCAGATACAATGGGCCCAGGGAGAAACCTGCTCAGTGCGTCATCTGGACTGACCATGAAACTCAACTCCATTTTGTCTTCAGTCTCCAGCCAACACCCATCTCTGGAACTATTCCTCTGCGACTGGACACAGGACTGAGGCCCACCCGGGTGCTGGGTGTTTCCCAGAGAAACTGATTGTGCCTGCAAATGGCTTATTCTTCCAAGGACTTGCTTTCCGTAGACTCTAAATCATTTGTATGTGTAAGACCCGAACCTATATTGTTCTGTGTGCTGTGGCTGGCCCTTTGGGGTCAGGAGAACCTATTTCTTTAGGGGACCGTGTGGCTAGGTGGGAGCCAGAGGAGCAGGAGTGCAGTAAAGGGTCTGTTTCTATTTTGGCAGACCTTGTGGGGAATCAGAAGCAGGGTGTGTGGCTGATTGGGTGTCTGGTTTAAGTGCCAACCCTCAGTATTTTGGGGGAGTTTGGCTCTCAGTTTTGCAGCTTGCCCGGATTTTTGCATGTTCAGGAAATTATCCCAGCAGTCCCTGGGACCAAGTTGTACATGGAGACCCCAAACAGAGGAGGCCTGCTGTTGTGTTACCGGGTCCCAGAGAGAGCTAACACCTTCCACCTTTTCTCTCTCTCTCTCTCTCTCTCTCTCTCTCTCTCTCTCTCTCACACACACACACACACACACACACACCCCTGCCAGCCCCACCAGAGGCTCCTCAGTACAGCCTGAGGGCTCCTTGCCATAAATAGCTATTCTCGCATTGGCCACCGGGTGGCAATAAACACAACAAATGACCACAACATCGCTCTCCCCCTCCAGCAATAATCGACTTCAACCTTTAACATTACTAGAAAACCAACCCCCTAAGGACGAGGTTGGGACAGACTCTCCTACCCCTCAGCTATCTACAGCTCCAGTCTCTATCCAGGTTGGGGGGTTTCGTGGAAAGGCTCGGTGGAAACACCTGTGTCCCGGAGAGATCACCAGCACGGAAGGAGAGTTCTTTGCCGGCTTCGTGTCCAGGTCCAGTGCAGTGGGTGGGCAGAGACCCTCAGCAATCTCCCTCTGTCTGGGTGCAGCAGTTGGCTGCTCTAACGATGCCATGCCGCCTGGTGCCTCCAGACCAGAACAAACTTCTCTGCGGATAAAAAACGAGAGTCCTCGGCACCTTAAAGATTAACAAAGTTCTTCAGGTATAAGCTTTCGTGGGCTCCAACGCTCTTCGTCAGATGCACGAAATGGAAACAACAGTAGAGAGGTCTATATACACGCCAGGAGGAGTCGCATAGTAATGGGAAGTGCTGACAAACGCAGTTCAGTGGGGCAGGTGAGGCTCATTCACACCAGTTGGATAGAAGGTGAGAACGTCTGAAGACCGATAATCACTGTTTGTAGTGTGATAACCGTTCCACATCCCTGCTCAGACCCAGTATGATTGTGTCAAGTTTGCAAATGAGTTCCAGCTCTGCTGTTTCACGCTGGAGTCTGCTTTGGAAGTTTTTTTGCAGTCTTATGGCAACTTTCAAGTCTGCTGCTGAGTGTCCAGGGAGATCGAAGTGTTCTCCTACCGGTTTATGGATGTTACCATTTTTTATGTCGGATTTGTGTCCATTTATTCTCTTGCGTAAGGAGAGTCCGGTTTGGCCGATGTACATGGCAGAGGGGCATTGCTGGCACATAATGGCATATACATCATTAGTGGATGTGCAGGTGAATGAGTTCCTGACTGTGTGACTGATGTGGTTGGGATCTGTGATGGTATCACTAGAGTCGATGTGCAGGCAGAGTTGGCATCGGGGTTTGTTGCAGGGATAGGTACCCAGGTTAGTGTTCTTGTAGTATGGTGTCCGATTGCAGGTGAGTATTTGCTTCAGGTTGGGGGGCTGTCTGTAAGCAAGAAGAGGCCGGCCTTGCACAGCTTGGGAGAGTGGGGGATCATCTTCCAGAATAGGTTGCAGATCTTTGATGATGTGTTGGAGGGATTTTAGCTGGGGGCTGTAGATGGTGGCCAGTGATGTTCTGTTGTTTTCTTTGCTGGGTCTGTCCTGTAGGAGGTAACTTCTGGGTACCCGTCTGGCTGGGTCGATCTGTTTGCTCACTTCCCCAAGTGGGTACTGTAGCTTTAGGAATGTTTGGTAAAGATCCTGTAGGCATTTGTCTCTGTTATAATTCCTCTGGCGACTGCAGAGGAACCTGACTGTGCTTGTGGCGAAGCGGGAATATTTTGGTGATTTTCTCAGGCAGCGTGTGAGTGCCTCAGTTCTGCAGGGGGCTGTCCTGTTGTGACCTGGGGTGTCCTGTCTGGCTTCAGAGGTACCGTAGACCATCTCCTTCACTCCCTCCACTGTGACTCACAGAGACTGCTCCACTGGGCCTTTGAGGGAGGGTGGCAGGGTGTAACTCTAATGGGCTTGTTTGTAAAAAATTCCTGAAATGCAGCATTAGTGATGTTAACCCCCACGGCACTCTGAAAATGGAAACAGCCAATTGATGGTTCCCAGGCGCAGATTCGGCTGCAGAGGGGGCCGCTGAGTGAATATGCCTCGGTCCCTTCTGAATGAGCATCAATGATTATTAAAACCATTTTCCCGCAGCATCTACAGGAAGCCTCAGCCAGCATCTCTGGTTTGATGGGACAGTCCAGTTTGGCAATTGACTGATCTTTGGCTCCTTGTAATAGATGTGCCAATGGCCTGTGATGGGAGGGTAGACGGGGAGGGATCTGAGTTAGTACAGAGAATTCTTTCTTGGGTGTCTGGCCCTGCACTGCCTTGCCGCCCCCCGCCCCCGCCCTCCGGTCAGCGCTGCTCCACTCTGGGGCCACCAGGGCCGGCACTGCGCCACCCTCTTCCACTCCCCCAGGCTCTGCAGCGCTCTGGGGCTAGGGTCAGCGCTACCTCCTTCTGCCCCCCACCCTGGCCGGCGCTGCACTGCGCTCTGCCCCCTTCCGCTTCCCCTGGCCAGCGCTGTACCGTGCTGGGGCTGGGGCCAATGCTGTGCTGCTCCAGGGCCAGTGCTGTGCTGACCCATTCCCCCACCCCCCCACTTCCGGCTTTCCTTCAACCCCCCCTGCGCCCCTCCCCAGCTCTCCCATTTCATAGACTCATAGAACAGGGCTGTAAGGAACCTCACGAGGTCATCTAGTCCAACCCCTGCTAAAAAGCATTTCCTCCCCTGCTCGCCCCCCAGTTCCTCCCCAGCCAGCACTCCTCGCTTCCCCACCCCGGCCCCAGGCTGGGTCTCCACTGGCACCAGGAGCCCCCGCTGAATATTATTGCCCACCCCTGGACTAGATGGTCACTTCGGTCCCTTCTGACCTTAAACCCTATGAATCTCAAAGAAGAGCAGTTATAAAAGCCAGTAATGGTTCATTCTTTCTCACCCCGCACCTGAGATTCCCCTGCTCCATGCATCCCAGGGTAGCACTGACCAGTCTGGCCACAGCATCGCACTGGGAGCCCATGTTCAGCTGATTACCCACCACAACCCCCAAATCTTTGTTAGAGTCACCACTCCCCCCCGCACGTTCAGCCTGCATTCTGCATTCCTACTTCTGCACATTTACACTTAGCCTCACTGAACCTCCCATTGCTTGCCTGCCCCCGCTAGCCAGGAATCCATACTGCTCTGGATCAGTGGCCTGTCCCCTTCATTTTTTACCCCTCCCTCAAACTTTCTCACTGATGCTTTCATGGCTTTTTCCACATCACGATAAAAATGTTAAATAGTGTAGGGCCAAGAACCAATCCCTGCAGGCCCCCCTAGAAGCACCCCACTCAGTGATGATTCCCCATTCACCATTACGTGGGGAGAATATCAGCCATTTTTTAAGCCATTTAATGCATGCCATATTAATTTGATCCCCTTCTAGTTTTTTAGTCAAAATGCCACGTAGTACTGCAGGGAGTTTGTTATTTTATTAGCTTAGTAGCTGGCCACTGGACTTCTTAGAACTCAGACCTGTTTGCAAGCTGTGACACTCTGGTGTAAACAAACCCCTTGGCTGGAAAGCAACACGTACAAGTAACACAGGAAAGTTAAGTGGAATGAGTCATTCTACAGTGGTGGCCCCACCAGAAAGCCATTACCTTCCTCTGGTAAACAGGCTGACGAGAGCAAGATTTCAGAGACAGCAAAAGAGCTTGTACATCTCTTTGGTCAGAACTGTATTTGGTAGCCAGATAACTCATAAACAACAAACAGGGGCGGGCTAATTGCATGCTGTATATTGAGAATAATCTAGTCATATAACCTGCATATTAAGGACAATGAAACCACGCTGGGATTTAGGAATGAAGTAACCTGTTGCATTGTGTATATTGTATTAGCAGGTTAGAAAGGTAGATATGCCATGTGAACCCTGGATTCTGGCCTTACTTAGATGGGTCCAGGAGTTGTGGCTACTTCCCGCTAGGTTGGATGTATCAGGGGAACAAGTAGTTTGATTAAAGACACCATCTACCCATTCCGCTCGTGAGCGGACCTGATCCTTCTTTTCTTCTAACAAATACCAAGTCACATGCATGAACATTGCATCACCACCATCGCCTTTATCAGCAAAACTCATCAGCTCATGAAAGAAAAACATCAAGTTAGCGTGACAGCATCTGTTTTCCACAGCTCACGTTGAATGGCACTAATTACATTACTCTCCTCCAGTCCTTTAACAAGCGAGTCCTAGATCAGAAGCAGACCAGGGGAGGGTCTCCAGGAGGAAACCCTGAGAGTCAGCAGCCAGTCCTGGGGTAACCTGTGGCTGGAGGAGAACCTGGGGGTAGAGGAGGGGCCAGGGACACAGTTGCCTGACTGATTGCAGCCAGGGCCCAGACATGCTAGTCCCACAAGAAGGTCATGGTCACCGGTGAGCAGCAAAGCGCTGCCCTGGCTCAGAGCCAGCTGCAGAGAAGAAACGATCTGTCCCCAGTGTGACGCTGTCTGGATTTAGGGAGCATTGTGATTTTATTTCATATCAATATTTCATAATTGCAATAACCCCTGTTGGGTACCTATAGAAAGGCTATAATTTGCTAAGAATGAGTGTATTGTTTATGTGTAGCTGTGGCTCATATGGTTTATCTGTAGTACAAGTTAGGAAGATGTTTGTTATATCTGTGTTTCAATTTATTGGCTCCTGGGAAACTCCCCAGACAGGGTGGCTACTGCCATTGTCTCCATTAATGGCCCATTAAGGGAATCCCAGGTACAATGGGCCCAGGGAGAAACCTGCTCAGTGCCTCACTGGGACCGGCCATGTGACTCAACTCCGTTTTGTTTCTGAAAAACTCCACACAGCATGGAGAAGGCCAGAGGGGATAAAAGGCATCAGCCCCGACTCCATCTTGTCTTCAATCTCCAGTCTACACCTGCCTCTGGATCTATTCATCGGCAACTGAAGGTGTAGAACAAAGGCCTGACGCCCGTGCAGGTGCACTCCAGGGGGACTGGACAAGCCTGCAAGCTCCACATTCTACTAAGGACGTGATTGACGTGGGCCTTTAATCACTGTATGTCTGATTCGCTCTGCTCCTTTCACATCTCTCATATTTGGCTTCTCTTTCTTTATTTTAAACCTTTAGCTGTCGTTACTAAAGGATGGGCTGTCAGTGGGTTACGTGAGGTACGACCCAGACCTAGATCATTCTGTGTGATGTGACTGGCCCTTTGGGGGCAATTCAGGGGCCTGCATCTCTGGAGCCTCATGCTGCTCTTTGGCTGCGCCCCAGCAGCTCTGGGCTCCCCCCACACTGGAGTACCCCATGAGCAGCCTGCACCTGGTTACGTGCCCCCCCCCCTCCTGCAGGGGCTCCCTGGCCCAGCTTCTGCCACCCCCCACCAAGCAGCTACACCCATTGCAGCTCTCAAAACACTCAGGTATTGAAGGAATTATAAAAAATGGTTCTTCTTATCTTTCGGGTTGCTGGCCCCAGGGTCAAGAGAACCTTTTTTGGGTAAAGAGCCTGGCCTCTTTAAGTAACCTATCACTTTACTAGACCCAGTGGCTAGTGGGGAACCAGTGGCTGAAATGCAGTGGAGGGGGCTGAGTACATTTTGCTGTGCTTCTTGGTAACCAGTGTGGGGAGGCAGAGGTTTGTACCTGGGGTGGGAAGTCTGGCTTCACTGCTACCCATCAGTGCTGAGAGAGTTTGCTCTCATTTCCCAGCGTGCCCTGATCTTTGCATTTTCATGCGGTTATCCCACAAGGCCCGGGTCACAGCCAGCACTGCCCAAGCGTCTGGGTGATTAGCAGGTGACTTGGTTAACAAAGCCTGGGGGAAGCCGTGAGAACTCCAAAGGGCCCTGGAACAGCGAGGGTAAAGAGCCAGTGCACCAGACTGGACTGGCCAGGATTCGGTGCCCAGGGAAGCAAGCTTGGCCTTTATTAACTGGAGCCGTGCAGGGGAAGGACCCAGCAACAAGTGCGGGAGCCTCAGGCAAGCCTTGCTCTGACCTCCAGCTGCGGGCAGAGACACGGGCATGCTGGGAGAGGGACACTGACTAACCCAACACCCCTGGGTTGTCCTCCCCTGGATGCCTGATGTTAGCTGACCACCCCGCCACAACGCCTGCATCGAGCTAGCACCTCATGGGACCTATGACTGGAGCAATAACCAGCTCTGTCCACTCACTCCGCCCCACCCTGCCTTAGGGCTCTGAGCTCCTTCCTGCCACAGGCATGTCCTGTCCTCAGGAGGCTCCTGTGGTTTAGGGACAGGCAGTTCCTCACACCCCATGCACACCCTCTGCTAGAGAGATCCCAGGGCTTTGTCACCCTGGCACCAAACACACTTGGGCCAGCCCCGCAGCCTAGGCTGCACCCTGTACGCTGCTTGCCTGGACTAGGGGGCCTTCAGCAGGAGCTGAGAAGTTCCCTACATTGTGAAGGGGATTCCCGGCTGTTGGGCCCAGTGCTGTTCTGTCTCCACAGTGAAGGGCCAGCAGCTTTGATCCAGGGAGCCCAGCCCAAGGCAAGGACCAGGGAGGGCTACCAGAGCCCTTAGCATGTGCCTCGCAGACAGCAGGGACTGAGCGAGGTGCCAGACCTTGCCTGGAGCAGAGTGAAGATGATACATTATTGTGGCTGCAAGGAGTGGGAGCCAGACTGGAAAGTGACACATCTCCCTTGCAAATGGGTCTCCGGCAATCAGGCTGGATGTACCTGGGACAGTCTGTGACAGAGTGTGCATTGAAATGGGAGGTCTGGGGAAGTCGTGATTCACTTGGCTGATGAGACGAAGGCAGGTGGGGCACTAAGGGAGTTAGCCAGATGAGGATGGCAAGAAGGTAAGTCGGTTTGCTTTTTTCCTTAATTTGCAGGTAGTCTATAAGGAAGACACCTCAGCAGGAGGAAACCGGGTGTTTCCAACACCACCAGTAACTCTTCCTCTCACTCCACTTGTGGATGCAGACAGACCGGCATCCTATCCCTGGGGGCTTCCAGCTAGCTGTGCGTGTTGACTTGCTGGGTGTGATGCACCCCCTGCAGTCTGGACCAGTGTGTGGCTGTGTCACCTCAATTCCTCACTCCTGGCTTCTGATTTACCTCACTTGCTGTGTGGGCCCCCACTCCTGGGTCAGCCCACACCCAGCCCTGCATGGACTTGGTCCCTCACCCAGTGATGGAGTGCTTCTAGCTAGTTGCTCATGGGATAGAGCCCCAGCAAAAATCCCCAGTCCCAGATGCAACCCCAGGGACTGATGTCTTACAGGGTCCAGCGCTCCACACTGCACCCTGCAAGCTCATTACATTTGCCTGTCAATTTGTCAAAGAAATTGCTATGCACCAGCTCTGCCACTCCAAGCGAGGTCTCTGCACACATCCAATCCATGTGCACTGCTTCATGGAAAACAAACAAATAAGTTCATTGACCACAGCAAGATTTTAAGTGATTATAAGTTAGATTAATGTGAATCAAGGATTTTATCACAATTAATTAATGGGTAACTCACATCCTAAACTAAGCTCAACACATCAGTAACTTTCCAGTCCTTGCTCACAGGCTGGCTGAGATGACTCCTGCTTCCAAGGGAGCACCCCAGAGACAAAGATGTCTCTGCCTTTAACAAATTTCCTCGACACCCCTGGGGTCAGGTGATTGGCCATCCCTGGCAATGGGCATGATTACCTCCACTTGGGTCAAATGAGCCCTGCCTGATCAGATGCTCAGCCCAACCCATTGTTCCTGTATGCATACCTCTGCGAGGTGTGAACCCTCGCTCAGCTTTGTGTTGGTCTGCGTCCATTCAAGCCATCTGGGACACACTTTTGGGAATATGACCTAGCAGAGTTTCATACCTGTACCTGTGTGACATTGCAGGAAACAAGCCACCACAACAATCATGTTCAGTATATCACAAACATCCCAAAAACAATCCACATCCGTATTTTGCACCAGACCATCCACAGTTACACCGGAAGGATGAGCATGGATGATACACAGATCGCACCACAGGGGTGCACATGGAGGACAGCGTGTCACACCAGGACTGCGGCCTGCATGTCCTCATTGACGGAAGCCAAGTGGAGGAATCCGCCGGTGCAAGAGGCATCAGTGGAGTCCCTGAGGGAGCTGCAGAAGGAGGTCGCTCATCTGTATTGTGTCTGGGAACACAAGGACTTTGTCGGCAGGGCGCATGTGGAAGAATTTGGAACAGAGCGTGAGAGCAGCACCTGAGCAATGGGAACTGACTGCCACCAGAGGCACTCGGCATTGCCCCACACCCATCCATCGCAGTCCCAAACCGTATGCTCTACTGGCAACAGCAGGTGAAGAGCGGCCCCAGGTGGCTGATAGGAGAATCCACTTGCCCCCAGGCCCAGAAGCTCATGGCCACTGCATCCAAGAGGAGGAGATGAAGGGTGCTAGTGGCTGGGGACAGAGACACCCATCTGCTGACCTGACCTGACATCCCAGGAGCAGTGCTGCTTGCCTGGATCCCACAGCTGAGCCATCACGTTCTGCCCGATTTTTCTATTTTTCGGGGCCCCAGAATGCTGGCCTGCCAAATTTGTGGGCCCCAGAACGGTGTTCCAGTAGGTTCCAGTGTCCTTTAACCTCTGGTGAGGCTCATCAGTCCTTCTGAGCATGCCCCCATGCTGCTCATCCACACAGGCTGTGTCAGTACTGGCCCTGAGCAGATAAGCAGTATCCGCAGGGCTCCGGAGTGAGGGTGAAGGTGCCGCGTGCAGCCAGTGTTCTCCTCCATCCTGCCAGTTGCAGGTAAGGGCCCGGGAAGAGGAGCACTTGGCTGCACAGATGGTATCAAGGGGAGGACTTTGGCTTCCACAGGCAAGGATGCTGTTCTGGGGAGAAGGGCTGCTGGGACGAGGGAGGATCCACTTGAATCATAGAATAATAGGGTTGGAAGAGACCTCACGAGGTCATCTAGTCCAACCCCCTGCTAAAAAGCAGGACCACTCTCCCTAAATCATCCCAGCCAGGGTTTTGTCTAACCGAGCCTTAAAAATCTCCAAAGATGGAGATTCTACCACCTCCCTAGGTAACCCATTCCAATGCTTCACCACCCTCCTAGTGAGAAAGTCTTTCCTAATATCCAACCTTGACCTCCCCAGCTGTAATTTGAAACCATTGCTCCTTGTTCTGTCCTCTGTTACCCCCGAGAACAGCCTAGCTCCCTCCTCTTTGGAGCAATCCTTCAAGTAGTTGAAGGTTGCTATCAAATCCCCCCTCAGTCTTCTCTTCTGTAGACTAAATAAGCCGAGTTCCTTCAGTCTCTCCTCATAAGTCATGTGCCCCAGCACCCTAATCATTTTTGTTGCCCTCCGCTGGACTCTTTCTAATTTGTCCACATCCTTTCTGTAGTGGGAGCCCAAAACTGGACACAGTATTCCAGAAGCGGCCTGACCAGTGTCGAATAGAGGGGAATTATCGCATCCCTCGATCTGCTGGCAATACTCCTACTGATGCAGCCTAATATGCCATTGGCCTTTTTGGCAACAAGGGCACACTGTTGGCTCATATTCATCTTCCCGTCTACCATAACCCCCAGGTCCTTTTCTACAGCACTGCTACTTAGCCGATCGGTCCCCAGCCTGTAGCAGTGCGTGGGATTTTTCCGTCCTAAGTGCAGGACTTTGCACTTGTCTTTGTTGAACCTCATGAGGTTTCTTTCAGCCCAGTGTTCCAATTTGTCCAAGTCTCTCTGGATCCTGTCCCTGCCCTCCAGAGTATCTACCATTCCCCCCAACTTAGGGTCATCCGCAAACTTACTAAGCACGCAGTCTATTCCATCACCAAGATCATTAATGAAGATGTTGAATAGAACCGGCCCCGGGACCGACCCCTGGGGCACTCCACTCGTTACCGGTTGCCAACCAGACATTGAGCCATTGATTCCTACCCGCTGAGCCCTTTGATCTAACCAGTTTTCGATCCACCTTACGGTCCACTCGTCCAACCCATACTTCCTTAACTTGCCGACGAGAATGCTGTGGGAAACCGTATCAAAAGCCTTGCTAAAGTCAAGCTATACCACGTCAACGGCTCTTCCCGCATCCACAAATCCAGTCATCTCATCATAGAAGGAAATCAGGTTGGTCAGGTACGATTTGCCCTTGGTGAATCCATGTTCACTGTTCCTGATCACTCTATTTTCCTCCAAGTGTTTCAGGATGGATTCCTTGAGGACCTGCTCCATGATTTTCCCAGGGATTGAGGTGAGGCTGACCGGTCTGTAGTTCCCCGGATCCTCCTTTTTCCCTTTCTTACAGATAGGTACTATATTTGCCTTTTTCCAGTCCTCCGGGTCCTCCCCCGTTCGCCACGAGTTCTCAAAGATAATGGCCAGCGGCTCTGCAATCACTTCCCCCAACTCCCTCAGCACCCTCGGATGCAGTTCATCCGGCCCCATGGACTTGTGCACATCCAATTTCATTAAGTGTTCCCTAACCTGACTTTCCATCACCGAGGGCCACTCTTCTCTCCATTCCGCGTTACCCCGTGTGGTAGCCTGGGAGCTGGCCCGCCCTGTGAAGACTGAAGTAAAAAAAGCATTGAGTACTTCAGCCTTTTCCGCATCATCCTCCACGAGGATGCCTGCCCCATTCAGTAAGGGACCTACACCACCTCTGATCCTTTTCTTGTTGCTGATATACTTATAGAACCCCTTTCTGTTATCCTTCACATCTCTTGCTAGCTGCAACTCCAATTGCCCTTTGGCCTTTCTGATTTGATCCCTGCAGTCCCGAGCAATATCTTTATACGCCTCCCTTGTCATCTGTCCAAGCTTCCACTTCTTGTAAGCTTCCCTTTTATGTTTCAGCTCCCCGCAGAGTTCCCTGCTAAGCCACGCTGGGCGCCGTCCACATTTGCTGTTCTTTCTGCACATCGGAATGTTATCTTCCTGTGCCTTTAACAGGGTTTCTTTAAAATACAGCCAGCTGTCTTGGACACCTTTCCCCTTCAGATCAGCCTCCTATGGGACCCTGCCCATCAGCTCCCTAAGGGAGCCAAAATCTGCTTTTCTGAAGGGGAGGAGCATCTTCCCGCACTGACACCGCCTAGGGAGGAGACTGGAAACTGGGTTCAATGGGCAGGTGACAAAAATCCCAGCTAAGCAAAGCAGAAAAAGGCAAATAAGAGGCTCAACCCTGGGGATATGGGAATGACAGTAGGGTCCTAGGAGCAATGTGACAGGGCGGAGGGAAAGCCCCTTCCCTGCCTCTCTGAGGCAGGCCTGGAGTTCGGGCAGTGCTGGCAACAGCTGGGGCCCTGATTAGGCAGAGTCAGCGCCCTGCCCAAGCGGGGAAGGGGAACAGCTGCTAGCCTGATGCCAGGGGATAACTGGGCCGAGCAGGAAGCTAAGGAGGAAAGGTGTGGCCAGCAGGGCAGGGGAGCCTCTGAGGGGGGCTGTTGGCAAGCCAGGTGGGACCTACAGGACACAAGCCTCTGGGGCCCTGAACAGAGCGCCTGGGGCGGGAGCTGAGAACACTGTGAAGGAGGGCACTGGGGACTGCAGCAGGAGGGAGCGGGGAGTCCTTGTGGGTCACGAGGAGATGGGAATACAGGGGATGACATGTACCAGCACCAAGGAGGACACAGAGGGGGAACCTGCTCAGCATTTTCAATGTCTCCAAACAAACGCCGGGAGCACAGGCAATAAACCAGACCAATGGGCAGTATTACCGCCCTGCTAAAACGTGACCTAACTGGCTGGGACACACGTTGGGCTGGGTGGTTGGGGGGGGGGAGGGGGGGCTTGTTGGGGAAGGACAAATGGGGAGGGGTTGCACTGTACAGCAGGAAGAGAGACGCTTGTTCAGAGCTCCAGAAGAAGGCGGGAGGCTGGCCAGCTGCTAGTCCTGGGCAAAGATAAAAGAGGTAAAAAATAAGAGTGACAGTTGAAGGGGTAAAGGAGTTGCAGAGGGCTGGCAGTTTCTCAAGGAGACAATATTAAAGGCGCAACTGCAAACTGGCCCAGTGTGAAGGAAATGTAGGAAGGATGGTAAGAAGCCAGTATGGCTCCATGGAGCCCTTTCGTAATCTGAAAATCCAAAAGGTATCCAACAAAAAATGGAAACGGGGCAAATTGCTATGCAGAGGTACAAAAGTAAAGCACGGGCTCATGGGACAAAATCAGACAGGTTCAGGCACAAAAGGACGTACGCATAACAAGGGACACGAGACAAGAAGAAGTTTGAAATGCACTTTCCTTCGTCCTTCTCTTGCTCCTAATGTGAGTCCCCCGGTGCCCAGACCGTGAGGAGTGCTCAGGGATGGGTGAGCTCCACGGAAGGAGCCAGGCCCTGCCTGGGGCTAGCACTGATGCAGTGGCAGGATGGAGCCCGGCTGGGTGAGGGATGGGCTGGGAGTCGGTGGTGCTGGATACAGCTCGGTGCAGCGCTCTGTGGGGTCGTTCCAGCCGAGCCAGCGTGTCTGTGGGGAGCTGGCAGCAGCGCAGTGGCCGTGGGGCTCTGGGGCAGGAGGGCACCACAGGCTCCTCAGGGGCTGGCTCTTGTGGTTGGACCGGGGTCCCCCGCAGCCCAGGAGGGAGCCTGGATTTCCCCCAAGGGCCACCAGGTGTCACCCTCCGATCAGCAAAGCCACCCCATTGCTGGCTGGGGACCAGACACACCCCATTGCTGGCTGGGGACCAGACACGCCCCATAGCAGCCCCGGGGGGGGAGTCCCTGCCAGGCTGGCCAGCATTGGTCGGACGTATTCCTGGAGGTTTCGTCCCAGGACACCACCTTTCATTCCTGGGGCTCCGGCCATCTCTGCAGCTTGGCAAGCCTAGATTCCCTATGGGGCTGTACATTCCCCTGCCCCATCTCCCTGCCCCCCGATGCAGCTCTGGGGCTGAGCTGGGGGCTGGGCATGCAAAGCTCTGCAGGACCTGCCACCTCCTGCGGCCACAGCGGGGCCACCCACTGTGCACTGCGCCCCCCCCCCAGGTCCTGCCTCTTTCTCCCACTGCACCCTGCCCCCCCACTCCACAGGCTTCTATGAGTACTTCCCCCCAACACTGCTGGCCTTGCCCTACCCCTGCCCCCACTCTCCTGATGGGCATTGCCCCTGCCAGGCCCTGAGCCCTCTTTGCTCCACCTCACACACCCTGGCCCTTCATACGCTGCCTGGCTGCACCCCTCCCATCCCCTGGATCTGCTGGCCAGATCCTCCCCCCCTCCCCCCCAGCTCCTGTTGCATGAATCTCTGGGGAGGGGGGAATGGTGTATCAAGCCAGGCTGCTGCTCTGGTTGCAGCCCAGGCCCCCGGGGAAACTGTGTCTGTGCAGGGTCGAGAGTGGGTCTCCCATCTGCTGCCGGCTTTACGAGTGCTGGCGGTGTGTACAGCAGGCTCTGCTCCAGGGTTGGCCCCACGGGACCATGGGGCCTGCCCAGGAATGAGAGGAATGCTGAGTGTAGTGCAAGACAGATGCACGCAGACCTGCTTTACGTTGCATGGCCCAGACCAGGCGCTGGGCACTGGCCCCAGAGCTTCCTCTCACCGCAACACAGGACACAGACTGGTGCTGGGCAGGAGCAATTGGGCACACGGCCCCCTGCGAGCAGAGCCATTCTGGTTCCCTGCTGCTCCCCAGATATGCCGAAGCCAGCGCCCTTCCCTCCAATGGAGCCTGTCTGCCTGCCTCCCCTGCGGGGGGTGGGCCAAGGCCGGGCAGGAGCTCATCCCTGCTTTGCTGGTTCTGTGTGGGATATTTCAGCCTGTAGGGCTGCAGGGCCTCACTCCAGTGCCTTCAGCTGAATCTCTGGGCCTAGCCAAGGGGCGAGGGCACAGGCTGGTACACTGGCGGCTGTTTGACAATCAGGGCACTCGAGCAGGGCCACATCTCTGGGGGCCAGGAAGGAAGGCTCCACAGCAGCTGGAGGCAATGTGTCCAAGAAGTGAGCTGCCACCCTGGGGGGGCCAGCAGCACCGGCGGGGAGCTGCTGGTAACAGCCTGAAGGGCAGAGAATTGCCTGGCAGCTCCTCCGTCCATCTTTGTTGCCTACAAGGCTCCGTTTTGTCTTGCTGGTGCCACCTTCTTCTCTGCCAAAGCCCCTCCCATCCTGGAGCCTTCTGGGTCCTCCTCCTGGCCTTGCAGCAGGGACCTGACCTGCTCCACTCCCTCCTCCTGACTGCCGTCACGCAAAGGCCGTGGTGTTCAGGTCCCTGGCCATGTCTGGGCCTTGGGGTCCTGCACTTTGAGTCCACTGGGAGGAGAAATTGGGGCTGCCCTGTCACCCACTGCCAGTGAGAGCACCTCACCTGCGCCCGCTGGAGGGAATCCGCCCAGCTCTGCGGGCAGCACAAATGCTCAGCTCTGTGCATGAGCCCCGCTCTCTCCTGCTGTAGGCTAGACATTAGTTCACCCCATTGTGCTACACCAGTACCAGCCCTTGATCTTCTGGCCACCTGCAGCCGCCCCTGAACCGCCGTCTCCATGGAAGCAGGACAGCCCAGTCCACGGGCCTCGCATCATGCTCGCCTAGCAGCTTCGTGTGCAGCGCACAATCAGAGACGTTTACTGAACAGAGCCTGAGATAAAGACCCCAGGCAGAGCAAGTGAAAGGCTGGGTAAAGAGCCACTCCCCACACGGTCTGGGCCCCATTAGTGACACAGTCCCGTCCGGCTTTGTTAGCTGCTCCTCGCAGAGCCTGTCCAGCCAGGGGCTGGGACCCACTTCCAGGCAGTCCACACATGGCGGAGCGCCACCTCCCACACTCAGCCGTTCTCTCTCTCCTCATGCCGGCGTTGACCCACTTCCCTGCTCAGTCTGTTCTTGGTCTTTGTCTGCGTCTGGGCCAGGCCAGGGCTAGGTGCAGGGGTGGCTCTCACTCGGTGGAGCTAGCAGAGACCCAGCCTGCCTTGGGTGACTTGCTTTGTCTCCAGTCGTTTGGAACGTCCAATCCTACATTGCACAGAGCGTTTCAAATATTTGCCATGCCAACGACCCCCAGCAACCACGATGCTCAGCTAGCTCCTAGTGTGTGGCAGAGACCCTGCTCTGCCTTGGTGGAGGGACAGAGCTGGTTCGAGGTGTAACAGCTCCGCCAAGCATGTCTGGGCATGTCCAGCTCATAACGGTCCCTGCAGAAGGGACACTAGAGCACCAGCCCAGCCAGAGGCTCTTCCCTCACCACCCTGCAGGTCATGCTGGCTGCCCTTCAGCGGGCGTGGAGCAGACTGCAGCCACAGCTGTGCCCTTCCGCTGCCCAATGTTGCTGCCCCCGGCGCTATGGAGGATCCCAGTGCGCAACATCAAGTCACCACTCTGTTCCCACAGAGCGCTGCGTCAATGGGAAGGTGTCGCACTGAGTCCTGTCCTGCCTGGGGGAAGCTGCCCCATTGCCAGGCCTCGGGCAGCAGCCTGCTGAGAAGAGCCAGGCAGCATTTGTCCCCCAGCTGGGGCTCAGCCTCGCCACACACCCAGTGGGCTCCCTCACCCCCCCCATGCTACGGGGACCCGGCCTGTCATGGGCTGGACACCAGCCCAAGAGTCCTGCTCCAGGGCTGCGTGCAGAGCAGGGCGCCCACCCCACTGCCGGCTCAGTGCCTCTGCTCCCCATCGCTTCCATTAACCCCATGTCCCAGCTCTGGCTCCAGGCCCGCAACAGTGACCTCGACAGTAATGTCCCCAGGAACAGGCCCAGCCCCCCGGCCCCACGCGGGGGGAGGCTAAGTGGGGCCAGCAGCTGGTAGCCCTGGGAAGTTCCATCCAAGAGCTGGACGAAGGCCTGGGAGCTGAGAGGGGGATCAGGGAGGTGCCTTTCTGGACGCACTGATGGAAGCCGGGGGAGGATAATGGGGGGATGCCGCAAGGATCTGGTTTGTGCAGGGGCTTGATGCTGACACTCATCCCCCAAGCAGGGCCTGGAGAGTTGTGGGCCCAGACCACCCACTCCTGGGGCTCCAGGCTCAGCCCCCGGCAGGTGTGGGGCGCCGTAGTGCCTAGAACAGGCAGCACCAGGGAGAAGCCCCTTGCACCCGCCATGGGCGTTGACTCTGGCCCCTAACGAGGGTAATGCACGGGGGAGCCCGCCCAGCTCTCCCCAGGGGCTCGAATTGGCCTCCCCCGCCGGCTGCCCCAAAAGGCTGTGGCCGGCCCCGACGCCCGCAGCGCCGCGCCCGGCGGGAAGGGATCCGCGGCCCGGCCCAGCCCGGCCCGGCGGTAGAGGGCGCTGGCCGGCCGGTCGGAGCTGTGCAGTCACGTCCGGAGGGAGGCGCAGGGCCGGGCCGGGGGCGGAGGCGCTCTCCCGGGGAGCGGAGCCGAGCGCGCCGCAGTCGGAGCAAGCCGCGGCCGGAGGCGGAGCCGCCCGTCCCGTCCCGTCCCCCATGGCCGCCCCGCGCCCGCTGCTGCTCCTGGCCGCGCTCTGGGCCGCCGGCCGCGGGCAGCTCGAGGGCGCGAACCGCAGCCTGAGCCTCGCCGTGGTGCTGCCCGAGCGCAACCTGAGCTACGCGTGGGCCTGGCCCCGCGTGGGCCCCGCCATCAGCCTGGCCCTCGAGGCGCTGCAGCGCGGCCAGCCCCCGCTGCTGCCCCGGCCGCTGGCCGCCCGCGTCCACTTCGTCAGCTCCGAGCTGGACGGCGCCTGCTCCGAGTACGTGGCGCCGCTGCAGGCCGTGGACCTGCGGCTCTACCACGACCCCGATGTGCTCTTCGGGCCGGGCTGCGTCTACCCGGCCGCCTCGGTGGGCCGCTTCGCCTCGCACTGGCGCCTGCCGCTCATCACGGCCGGGGCGGTGGCCACCGGCTTCACGCGCAAGCAGGAGCATTACAGCACCACGGTGCGCACCGGCCCGTCCGCGCCCAAGCTGGGCGCCTTCGCCTCGCAGCTGCACGCGCACTTCAACTGGAGCGGCCGCGCCGCGCTGCTCTACGTGGACCACAAGACGGACGACCGGCCCTGCTACTTCACCGTCGAGGGCGTCTACCAGCAGCTGGGCGAGGCCGACAACCTCACGGTGCACTCGCACGTCTACACGCCCGAGCAGGGCGCCGCCGAGGCCGCGGTGCACTTCATCAAGGGCAACGGCCGCGGTGAGCGGGGCCACTCCGGGGTGGGCGCCGCGGGCACTTCGTAGCTTGCGCCGAAAGTCCCCGGAGCTGCCGCCCTCCCTGCCGGGGCTCGCCCGGACGGACCCCTTGGCAGCGCACGGCCGGGGCAGGCAGCCCGGGGGGAGGGTCCCGTCTCCCTGGCGCGGTGGCCGGCGTTTCGGGGGCGCGGAGCGGGGCCGGAGTTGGCCCCTCGTGCGGAGCCGCGGTCGCGGGGCACAGGTCCCTCTCTGGCCGGACTCCGGAGGGTGGGGCCGGTGCGCTGAGGACCGGCAGCGGCTCCGGCTCCGGGGACAGCCGGTGGGAGCCGGCG
This sequence comes from Pelusios castaneus, assembly GCA_007922175.1. Taxonomy (NCBI): domain Eukaryota; kingdom Metazoa; phylum Chordata; order Testudines; family Pelomedusidae; genus Pelusios; species Pelusios castaneus. Next base: position 253,550 of record ML686015.1, on the reverse strand, counting down.
GCAGGAGACCAGCTAAGCTGAGCTCTGGCCCCGGCCTCTGAGACCAGCCAGAGGGGAAAGAAGAGCCCTTGGCCGAGCTCAGCCGCCCCAGGGCTGTGCCCCCGCCCCCGACTCTGTGGGTCTGAGCTCCAGGGACACCCTGCAGTGGCAGCTCCCGGCCCCTAGTTCAGGGCACTGGGTGCTGAGAACTGTCCTGCTTGGGACGTGATTATTGGTTATGGAGAGCAGCAACTGAGATCAGGGCCCCCCTCGGCTGGGTTGGCACAGACCCCCC
>ML686015.1:194659-248276 GCA_007922175.1 Pelusios castaneus | reverse complement strand
CCCACGTTCCCGTCTTCCCGCCGAGTGCCTCCCGCTCTGTGTCCCCCATGCCCACGTTCCCGTCTTCCCGCCGAGTGCCTCCTGCTCTGTGTCCCCTGTGCCCACGTTACCTTCTGCCTGGTGAGCAGCTCTGGCCATGCATCCTCAGTTCACAGTTTGAGCCGGGCTGAGCATAGGGAACAAATGACATCGAATGACGGAAGATTAGGGTTGGAGGTGTCTCAGGAGGTATCCAGTCCAACCTGCTGCTCACAGCAGGACCACCCCCGACTAAATCGTCCCAGCCAGGGCCGTGTCAAGCCAGGCCTTCAAAATCTCTAAGGATGGAGACTCCACCACCTCCCCAGGTAACCCCTTCCAGTGCTTCACCAACCTCTCAGTCAACAGCCTTTTCCTAATATCCAACCTCGACCTCCCCCACTGCGTCTGGAGACCATTGCTCCTAGTTCTATTGCCTGCCAGCAGTGAGAACAGCCCAGCTCCATCCTCCCTGGAGCCCCTTCAAGTAGTTGAAGGTTGCTATCAAATCCCCCTCAGTCTTCTCTTCTGCAGACTAAATAAGCCTAGTTCCTTCAGTCTCTCCTCGTAAGTCATGTTCCCCAGCCCCCTAATCATTTTTGTTGCCCTCCACTGGACTCTTTCCAATTTGTCCACATCCTTTCTGTAGTGGGGAGCCCAAAACTGGACACTTCCAGATGCGGCCTGACCAGTGTCGAATAGAGGGGAATTATCACATCCCTCGATCTGCTGGCAACACTCCCACTGATGCAGCCCAATATGCCATTGGCCTTGTTGGCAATAAGGAAACACGGTTGACTCATGTCCAGCTTCTTGTCCCCTGTCACCCCCAGGTCCTTTTCTGCAGACCTGCTGCCCAGCCAGTCAGTCCCCAGCCTGTAGCAGTTCATGGGATTCTTTTGTCCTGAGTGCAGAACTCCACTTGTCTTCACTGAACCCCATCAGATTTCTTTTGGCTCAATGCTCCAATTTGTCTATGTCTCTCTATATCCCACCCCTGCCCTCAACTATATCCACCATTCCCCCCAGCTTAGTGTCATCTGAAAACTTGCCCAGGGGGCATCCACCCTGTCCTCCAATCCCAGGGGCACTCCACTTGTTCCCAGCTGCCAATGAGACATTGAGCGGTTGATCACTAGCCTTTGAACCTGATGATCTAGCCAGCTTTCTGTCCACCTTACAGTCCATTCATACAACCCGCACTTCTGTAACTTGCTGGCACGAAAAATGTGGGAGATCATATTGAAAGCTTTGCTCAAATCATGGTTCTGCAGGGTCCTGGCCGCGTGTCCCCAGTGCCTGCTCCCCCCTTTACCTGGAGAACAGCTTTGACTGTGTCTCCCCAGTGCCACACTCCCATCTTCATGGGGAATGGCTCCAGCCACGTGGCCTTAGTGCTCCTGTTTTCCTCTCCCTCATGAGCAATTCTCGCCACATGTCCTTGGTGCCCACACTGCCCTCTGGGTGTGCGGGCGCATCCCTGCATTCCCCTTCACCTGCGACCGGCTCTAGGCATCTGCCCCCATCCCTGCGTTCCCCTCGGCTCTGCAGCCAGCTCTAGGCATCTGCCCCCATCCCTGCGTTCCCCTCGGCTCTGCAGCCAGCTCTAGGCATCTGTCCCCATCCCTGCATTCCCCTCGGCCCTGTGTCCAGATCTGGGTCTGTGCTCGCATCCCTGTGTTCCTCTCTGCCTTGTGACCAGCTCTGGGTGTCCCCCTATCCCTGCGTTCCCCTTAGCCCTGTGACCAGCTCTGCATGTCCCCCCCATCCCTGCATTCCTCTTAGCACTGCGACCAGCTCTGGGTGTGATCCTGTCCTGGCGTTCACCTCGGCCCTGCCAGAGGCTCTGGCTGTTGGTTTTATGGAAGGAGCTGTGTTGGGTTTAGATGTTGGACTGTGGCATTTCATGCTCCAATAAGTGTAACAGCCCAGTGGTGGCAGGGCCAGGAGTAGCCGAGAGAAGGTGGCTTTGTGCAGCTCCTCCTTCCTTCTGGCAGGGTGGGGGTTGCGTCCTGTCCGCGCCACTGCAGCAGCCAGCCCCAGTCCAACCCCATCACTTCTCTGGTGGCAGGTCAGCCCCGCATTCTCCATCTCCGTGGCCAGCACTGTTCCTTCTGCCTGAGGGGCCTGAGCGTAGGCCCTGCCCTCTGCCTGGGCTGCATCCAGTGCTGCCCCAGCCTGCCCCGGGGGACTCTCGCCGGGGTTGCACCGCTGGCTCCTAGCTATTGCCAGGTGGCGTGTTGCATTCGAGGCCTGTGGTGTCCGGCTGGTGACCACGTGGGGCTGGGTTGGGATACGTGGCCCGAGCCAGGCCCCTGTCTGCTGAGGGCGGGGTGCTGCGGGGTGACCCCTAGCTCTGGGGCTGCCTGGCTGTGGCTGGGCTGGGGAGTTTTGTACAAAGCTTTTGGGGAAAGTGCATTTGTTACCAATCCTGCCGGCTCCACTTTCCAGTCTGCGAGTCCTGCAGGCACCTGGAGCTTGCGTGTTTCTTGACTTCTTCCGGAGCCGCAGTGTCTCCATCGTCCCCCCTGCAGCCTGGCCAGGCTCCGGTGTCCCATCCCCCGGCGCAGGGCGTGGGCGCGCCTGTGTGTAGGGGTTTGGCCCACACCAGCCTGGGACATTCCTGCTGCCTCCTCCTCCGCCTCTTGCTCAATCCTACTCCTGCTAGTGGGGCTGGGGGGGGGGGGCTCTGCTCCCTGGACTCCAGCCGTCCTGCCGGGCAAGGGGGCCCCTTTGGGGAGGGGATTTCGGCTGGGCTCCAGCCCAGAGCAGCTGGCAGTGGCGCCTGGGCCGGAGGTGGCCTAGGACTTAGCCCTGGGCAGTGCTGGCAGCGGGGTGCTGGCTCCGGCCACCCCCCTTCCTGCAAGCGGAGACGCCGTCAGGGCAGCCGCTCTGTTTCCAATTAGCACCGGGGCGGCGCATGGGGCAGGGATCCAGGGACCTGCACATTCCTGCCACAGCACCACAAACCCAAACGTGTTTTCGCCCTGCTAGGAGCCCGGTAGCCCTGGTCAGGGATTCCTCGGCTGCGCCAAGCTCTGCCGCATGTGGGTGTCGGGGGCTCCTGGCCCCAGGGCCGGGCCTGAGCCCAGGAGAACAAATCGGAGCAGCTCAGTCCCACGCAGAGGGGCCTCCAGAGCAGCCAGGACTGTTTCAAAGCCTGTCCCCATCCAGGGCAGGCGCTGGGCCATGCGAGGCAAGGTTCAGCACAGAGTGGGGGTCCAGGCACCATCTGGGGCCGACGGGCAGGGCCGTGGGACAGTGCGGAAGAGGAATAGAGCTCCTGGGGCACGTGGGGCTGAGCTCTGGAGACTCTGGGGCAGACGCAAGGAGAGAGAGAGAGAGTTCCCATTCTGCTACGGGAGCATTTACTGGGGTCTGCCTGGTCCATGGGTCAGCCCTGTGTGTGGGGCTGACTGGAGGTCTGTAGGGGCTAGGAAAGGTGGTTTGTGGGGCTGGCTGGCACCTGGAGCAGCTAGGGCTCTGTGGGGAGGGCAGGAAGCAGGCTGGGGCTCACTGTGCTGCGTGTAAGCAGGGTGGTGATAGCAGGGCCTGGGGGTGACAGGCGGGGGCCGTGGGTGAGAGTTTTCTCGGCAAAGGAGCTCAGGTGAACTTTCTATTCTTCCCGTGATCTGCCTCCTCTCCCCTCCCCTCCCGGCCCCTGCCCCTCACTCCCTCCACCCCCGGCCCACGGGGCAGCACATGGAGGAGTAGCAGCCACCAGGGCAGGGTGAAGAAGTTCAGGTCGTCGGAGTGGGCCGGGGGCAGCCTGGGCTGTGGCGCGGGAGGTGGGTGCAGGAGCTAGCGTCCCAGTGCCAGCATCGCCTGGCCAGCCCATCACTCCTACCCCCGCCCCTGAGCCATGGGGCACCAGAGCCCAGCTGCAGGAAGAGATGCCCCATCTCCGCTGGTGCCCATCTGGCTGGGTTTCTCTTGTGCCAGCTCCCCGCTTGCCCCCCTCACTAGCCAGACCAAGGAGCCTTCTGCCCTCAGTCTCGTCCCCCCGCCCAGGGCAGGTGTGGGGGACGTCACAGTGGAACTGTCTCTTCGGCAGGCTCCCGCACCCAGGCTGGGTTCATTCTCCCGGCATTCGCCAGGCCCGTCGCACGATGGGCTTCCTGGAGCCGCCCCATCCTAGCTGAGATGCTGATTCTCCGTCCCCTGCTCCCAGCAGTCTCTCTCTCTGCTGGGGACTCCCCACCAGGCAGTTGGGGGCCACTGAGCACAGCAGCGCCTGGGCAGCGGGTGTCAGATACAGTGAGCCTGTGCCAGGAGCGGAGTGCAGACAGAGCTGGGCAGATCTGGCCCTGGGGCGCCAGCTCCCTGTATGCAGGATGGGCTGTTGCTGCTGGGGGGTGCTCTGCCTGCACCCCAACTGCAGCCCTGGGAGAGAGCAAAGTCCCAATGGCATCTCGGTCTGCGTGCCCAGGGCAGTCAGCTTCAGGCAGGCCGGGGAGCCGAAGCTCCCTGGGGAACCGGCTAATGGGGGCTGGGGCTGCAGCTGGCCCGGCCCTGTGCAGTGGAGGGAATTAACTGGGGCAGGCCTAGCTCTTCTGGGAAGGCAGGTAATGACCCCCCATTGGAGGGGAGTAGCCTCCTTGGTGAGGAGGAGCCGTCCTGGGGGCGGGATGCGGAGGGACCGTCCTGTGGGGTGACTCGTTGGGGCATGGTGGGGCCATCCCAGTTGGGGGGTGACTCTTTGGGGGGGTTGGGGCCATCTGGGGGTGTGACTTGGTAGGGGGAATGGGTTGCCAAGGGGCTGTCCCAGAAATGGGTGACTGTTGATGGCGGAGGGCCCATCCCGGTTCAGGCGTGTCTCTGGTTGGGTGGGGCTGGGGTGAAGGATGATCCTGGGGCAGTGATGGGACGTGCTGGGTATGGGAATATCCTGGCTGTAGTTGTAACAGGTCTGGCGGGAAGATGACACTTCGTACTCGGAGCGTGAACCAAGCTCTCTGCTAGAGACCAGGCTGAGTCAATTGGCCTAGGCTGGAGGGGAGTGTGGCGGGCAAGCTGACCCGCTCCGCCCCCAGGGACTCCAGTCGCCCACCGGGGGGAGCCAGCCACAGCCAGGACCCCAGGCTGCTGCGGCCGGTGCCCCAGCCGGAGACCCAAGGTCCCCGCCGAGAGCTGGCCCCAGCTGAGTCGGGTCCCTGACCGCATGCAGCCGTGTGGGGCAGGCTGCAGCAGGCCAACCCAGAGAGGCTGGGCCCCTGTGCACCTTTCCCACCCCGGGCCTGCTTGCTTCACCCTGGGGGCGGGGAGGGCCAGCCCAGAGGCCGGGTGTAGCGCTCCCAGCCCACCCCACTGTCTTCAGCTCGCAGCAGAGCGAAGCGCTGCCATGGGGTGGCCGTGGCACGGGCCCTGCACTGCCCTGCTGGGAGCGGGACAGCGTGGGGCCCATGTAACTGCCGGGCCTGGGGGCGATGCCCCCCCGCCTAAGGACAGCCCAGTGAGACCTGATGTGGGGCACATAGTCCCCCACCTGCTGCTGCAGGCTTGTTGCACCTTCTTCTGGAACATCTGAAGCTAAAAATGACTCAGGCCATGTCTGCCCTACAGATAATAAGTCATCGGAAGTTATGTCGACGATCGTAAGCCACTTTAATTAGCCGGGTTGTGTGCACAATCCACACAACACTCCTCGTGCGAGTGGGACGTGTCCACGCTCATTGCTCTCGCAGCAGGAGAGAGCAGTACATTGTGGGTAGCTATTGCACTGTGCAACTCGCCACTCTATGCAGCAGGGAGCTGGGGAACAGATCACGATGCATCTGGGATGTACTCGCCGTGGCAACTCCCGACCCCTGCCGGTCAGACGCAAACCAGTTTGGAGTTGGAAATCTGCCATGGGGCTATGGCGATGCGGCGTGCAGGGCCATAAATCACCTGCTGCGATGGACTGTGACTCCCGGTAACATGCAGGAAATAACTGATGGCTGCGAGGCAATGGGATTCCCCGGCTGCGGTGAGGGGATAGAGCGATGCATACAGGAATTTGGACCCCTACCATCTTATGATGCAGTACATCTGGATTGTCCAACATACAGCCCGCAGGCCAGACTCCGGCCTGCCAAGGACTCTTACTCAGCCCACAGGGCGCCTGGGAGCTGGAGCCCAGCTGGGACCTTTTTAAATCTCCTGCCCTGTGCATCTCAGACACGTGCAGTGTGGGACTGGCCTGGCCAGGGAGCTGACTCCGTGGCCCCTTTAAGATCCAGCCAGGTGATGTGCAGACGGGAAGGGGGATAGGAAGTTGTGGAGCTGGTGGCACCAGGAGGGGGAAGGGGGTCAGGGAGCCGGCGAGGCTGGGGATCGGAGAGGCACCAGGGAAACAGAAGGGAGGCACGGGGGAGTGGGAGGGGTTCAGGGGCCATCTATGCACAGGGAAGGAAAGTAGATGGGGTTCCCATGCTTCCCTGCCCTCCTCTGCCCTCCTCTGCCACATTCCCTTGGCTCCCATGCCCTGCCACGCTGCCCACACTCTCCAAAATTGGCTCACTGGCCCCCTGAATGAGAGAAGAGCTGTAATGTGGCCCCTCACCCAGAAAGGTTGGACATCACTGGAATACGTCAACTGAAAGGACCATTTCTCCATGATCTCTCCACGTTCTAGTTTCACTGTGCACTGTATCTGTTGAATGCTGCTCTTTGCGAAACATATCCTCCTAACTTTGCCTGGTTCAGCGCCTTTTCTGATGGAGGCACTCCACCGGTGTGGAGGAGTGGGTCCTCAAGGGCACATCTGCAGAAGGCAAAGAAACAATGAACAGAGACAGTTCTGTGAGTGTGTTCACAGCCATGAATCACAAAGTTACACACCCCTCTTTTTCACTGACCCTTGGATAGCACCCAGCTTGCCACGCGTCCGAAATGTGAGGAGTTTGTTGGGGGGGGGGGGGGCGGGGGGCTGGCAAGGGAGAATTGGCAAGAAGGGACAGAGGGTGATTTGTGGAGGGGGTTACTACAAGCAACTAGGGAATGTATTCTGAGAAGGTCGAGGTTGCATATTAGGAAAAACTTTCTCACTAGGAGGGTGGTGAAGCATTGGAATGGGTTACCTAGGGAGGTGGTGGAATCTCCATCTTTGGAGATATTTAAGGACCGGTTCGACAATACCCTGGCTGGGGTGATTTAGTGGGAGTGGTCCTGCTTTTAGCAGGGGGTTGGACTACATGACCTCATGAGGTCCCTGCCAACCCTATGATTCTGTGATTTTCCACAGACTAGGACAGTCAAACACAGTATCTCACCTAACGACGCATCTTCTTCCTGCCTGTGGCGTCAGACCAGCTCAGTGTGCTGCTCACCTGGGTGCCATGTGGTCCTTGCAGAAGTCATTGCCAGGTGTTGCGGCAGAGTTTCCCACGGGGGGGGGGGGGTAGAAAAAAGGCAGTTCTCCCAAGGAACCTTCAGCAGAGCATTGCAGAATATCTACATGAAAGTTTCCTAGAGTTCTCTATGGAGGATTCCTGGGACATCCCCCTGTACTTTATTTTTTCACTGAGCCCCCACTGCATTGATTGACAGGGTCTGTTAATGTTTCTCCCTTATCCCTCCTCTACCATACAACAAAGTACATGAGAGCTCTCTCTGTCTTCACCGTGCTGTATCAAAGCGAAACAAAAACCAGATCTCCCCTGTCCTGCATCCACATCGTCCTCTAGCTCCGTTTCCTCATCCAGCACTTTGTCACTGAGGTGGAGTCTGCTGGCTGCTACCCTCCAGTCCCCCAACAGTGTCCACAGGCTCTTGGCAGTAGAAGGGGGGTTGCCTTCAAGGGTGGTGTGCAGCTCCTTGTAGAAATAGCCTGTCTTCAGCACCACTCCAGACCTCCCTCGCCTTCTCGTACACCTCCCTGACCTCCTTGATCTTCGCACAGCACTGCTGCATGTCCCTCTGGTATCAAAGTTTCCACTGCTAGAGCAGGCAGTGACTGCACAGCCCCCTCACCCCCCAGATCCAGCAGCTCCCACGTGCTCCACATGGGAGAGTGCGTCTGCCATGGAAAGTCGGCGTGGTCAGCTGGGAAGATACCATGAGAACTGTGCACACTGAGCAAACAAGAACTGGAATTTCAAAAATTCCTGAGCCTTTAAACAGGGGAGGGGTACACGTCTGTGTGCTTCAGAGCAGCGGAGTTCAAACGGCTGACCAGAGCAGTCAGGATGGGCATCATGGGACACCCCCTGGAGGCCAATTAGACTGGCATAACCAAGTGTAGGTGTTTATGCCAGGGGTCGGCAACTCACGGCACGCGTGCGCCGGCTGAGCCACGTGAGCCAATTAGGAGTGCCATTCCTGCTGCTGAAAATGCTGGCTTGTCTTGGCGCTTGGTGGTGGTCTCAGTGGTGTCTCCACTTACCACCCCCTGCTGCGAGCAGCGCCTTTCTCGGTGGGGGGCGTACACTAAGGCGATGTGCAGAGCAGCGCGGCTCTTGGCAGGGGTGGGGGCAATGCGCTGAGGCGCTGCCGAATTTGCCAGCAGCTCTAGGTTTTCTTGGTGGAGGGGCTGGCCCAGGGGTCAGCAAAGTCCACCAACCCCTGGTCTATGCCGACGCAGTATCCCTCTAGCTATGTTGCAGAAAGCTCCCTGCTGCTCATCAGGAGTTACATCGGCAGGAGGAGCATTTCACATGCCCATCTCCCCTGGTTTGTCGAAGAAAGCTGACTTACTGTGTAGACAAGACCTTAGGCAAATTAGATGTCTTCAAGTCACCAGCGCCTGATGAAATACATCCTGAAACACTCAAGGAGGAAACTGAGGTGATACCTGAGCCATTGGCGACAATCTTCGAAAAGTCATGGAGGATGGAAGAGATTCAGAGACCTGGACGAGGGCAAATCTAGCCCACTTATAAAAAGGGAATAAAAGTCAATCCAGGGAATTACAGACCAGTCAGCTTAACTTCTCTACCCAGAAAGATAATGAAGCAAATAATTAAGGAATCAATTCACAAACCCCTAAAAGATGAGAAGATAAATAATAATCTGCCTAGATTTGTCAAGAACAAATCATGTCAAACTAACCTGATAACTTTCTATGACGGGAACGAGCCTTATAGATGGGGGAAGCAGCAGATATGGCACAATTTGATTTCAGTAAGGCCTTTGATACTGCTTCCTGTGACCTTCCCACAGCTTAAACTAAGCTGCTATAACGTGGGTGCATAACTGTTCCTAGAGAGTAGTTGGCATTGGTTCACAGTCAAGGATGGGAGGACATACCGCGTGGGTCCCGCAGGGATCGGATCTGTGCTGTTCTCTTCAGTATCTTCAGCAATGGTTTAGATAATGGCACAGAGTGCAGTGGTAAAATTTGTGGATGATACCAAACTGGGAGGGGTTGTAAGGACAAAGGCACGCTCGGTTGCGCAGAAACAAAATGGGCAATGACTGCTCAGAAAGGGATCTGGGGGCAGAGTGAATCACAAGCTAAATATGAGTCAACAGTGTAACACCGTTGGAAAAAAGCAAACACCATTCTGGGATGTATTAGGAGGCCTGTTTTAATTAAGGCAAAAGAAGTAATTTTCCATTCTAAACTGCTGAAAAGTCCTCAACTGGAGTATTGTGTCCAGTTCTGGGCACCTCATTTCAGGAAGTATGGGGATAAATTGGAGAAAGTCTAGAGTAGAGCAGCAAACACGATGAAAGATCTGAAACACTTGACTTATGAGTGAAGATCGAAAGAGCTGGGTTAGTTTAGTTGGGAGAAGAGGAGACTCGGGAGACATAAGAGTTTCCAGGTATATAAAAGATTGTTCCAAGGAGGAGGGGAAAAAACCTCTGAGGACAGGACAGGAGGCAGTGGGCTTAAATTTGGGCTTAAACAGTGGGCTTAAACCTGTGGGCTTAAACCTGACTGTCAGGTTCTTCAGCACTGGAATAAGTTGCCTGGGGCGGTGATGAGATATCTGTCATTGGAGGTTTTAAGAGCAAGCTGGATGTCAGGGATGGTCTAGTTCTGATGTGGGCTTGGCTTGAGTACAGGGACCGGACTAGCTGACCTCACGAGGTCCCGGCCAGTCCTACAATTCTCTGACTCTGTGATCTAGCACTGTCTGTGGTGAGGAATGGGGTCCTGGGCTGACAGATGCCAGTTTCAGCCCTGTCTGGCAGTGCTCAGGGGCCTGCGTTCCTATCCCTGTCCGGCGCCTGGGCTCCGAGTTCATTCATCATTTTGGTGCCTCTCTCGTTTGAGTCCTGCATTGCCCCTGAGCCTCACACGCCGCCCCTTCCATCGGTGGGGCCTTGTCACTCGCCACTGGATCCTTTCCAGGGTCTCTGTGGAGGGGTGACCACAGCTGGACATGGTGCTCCAGCCGAGGCCCGCCCAGCACTAAGCAGAGTGGGGCCATCACCCTCATGATTTGCATGTATGCCTCCTCCCTCAGCACCTCATCCCCTGCCTTCTGTCCCTGGGACCCACCCCACCCTGTCCCCATCAGCTCTCTGCATGCCTCTGCCCCCCAGCGACTGACACCGCTCCTGTGTTTCCCCCCACAGTCATCTACATCTGTGGTCCCCTAGAGATGCTGCACCAAATTATGAGGCTGGCCCATCAGGAAAGCCTGACCAACGGCGACTACGTCTTCTTCTATGTGGACGTGTTCGGGGAGAGCCTGCGAGCCAGCGCCACCCGCGACACCTTGAAACCCTGGCAGAACAAACAGGGTCAGGACTCGGACCTACAACACGCCTTCCAGGTACCCTCTGGGGCTGGAGGGTCGGGGTGGGCCTTCTCCAGGCCTTCCAGATATGGCCCGGGGCTGATGATCGGGGTGGGGCACACACAAGGGTGGGGAATGATCTGTAGGGTGCTAGAATCCAGGCAGGCCCCTGGCCTTAAAGACACCAAAACTGGGTCTTCATGCGCCCACGACCCCGCAGTCCCTCTGGGGCTCTGTAGCAGGGCACTCATGCCCCAGGGCCCCTCCGTGGGGCCCAGCCTCTGCTTCCCCTTTCCGGAAACCCTGCGTTAGAATCATAGAATCATAGAATAATAGGGATGGAAGGGACCTCACGAGGTCATCTAGTCCAACCCCCTGCTAAAAAGCAGGACCACTACCCCTAAATTATCCCAGACAGAGTTTTGTCTAATCGAGCCTTAAAAATCTCCAAAGATGAAGATTCTACCACCTCCATAGATAGCCCATTCCAATGCTTCACCACCCTCCTAGTGAGAAAGTTTTTCCTAATATCCAACCTTGACCTCCCCAGCTGTAATTTGAAACCATTGCTCCTTGTTCTGTCCTCTGTTACCCTCGAGAACAGCCTAGCTCCCTCCTCTTTGGAGCAACCCTTCAAGTAGTTGAAGGTTGCTATCAAATCTCCCCTCAGTCTTCTCTTCTGTAGACTAAATAAGCCTAGTTCCTTCAGTCTCTCCTCATAAGACATGTGCCCCAGCTCCCTAATCATTTTTGTTGCCCTCCGCTGGACTCTTTCTAATTTGTCCACATCCTTTCTGTAGTGGGGAGCCCAAAACTGGACACAGTACTCCAGATGCGGCCTGACCAGTGTCGAATAGAGGGGAATTATCACATCCCTCGATCTGCTGGCAATACTCCTACTGATGCAGCCTAATATGCCATTGGCCTTTTTGGCAACACGTTGTCCAAAGCAAGTCAAGCATTCCCCAGCTAGGGCCCAATTTATTCTGTCCCTTGACCCATCAGCCCCAGCCCGTGCTCTGGGTCTCATCCCTGATAATCCCAAGAACAAAGTCTTTCCAGAGACTGCGCATGCTCAGGCAGCCCCCACCCTGTCTGCAGCTGAGTGCAGTGCCTGCCTCGAGAACCTGTCCTGCCTCCGGCACCTCCCTCCTGGGCCAGTTCTGCCGGTGCCTTCTCCCCAGCTGCTGTCTCGGCCCTGCAGGAGCCACATTGGGCCATGTGTACACAGTAACGCTCAGCCGACACGTTACATCGGTGTAAAGCACTTTGGACGTGGCTCGTGCGAGTGCCTGCCAGGCTCCTTGCGCCGGCGCAGTGCATGGTCTCCAGGAGTGCCGTTAGTGGTGCACAGTGCGGTGTACCATGGGCGGGTATCCCCGTGTGAACATGCGAGCATCTGGCATGCTATCTTTTGGGAAATGCAAGATGGAACAGAAGCAACTTGTGCAGGTGGGGCTGGGACAGAGGAGTCAAGCCCTCTAGAACGCCATTCCTAGCCTGCAATTTCTGCGCCTTTCCAAGAACTCTCGCAGCCCCGCACAGCACTTCTCTCAGTCTGCTGCTTCTTACTGAGGCATCTGCCTGCACGGCTCTGCACCATTGTCACACAGGGGACCTGCCTCAGCAGGGACTAGAATGATTTCGTGGAGGATAGGTCGGCATGGCACCTATAAAACCAATTCATGGTGGTTGGTGGCCTTCGGAAAGCAGCTACAGGCGGTGGAGTGCTGCTTCTGGGCCCGAGGAACGATCAGTCGCTAGTGGCGTCGCATCACAGGCAGATCTAAGGCCATGAGCATTGGCATGTTTCTGGCTCTGTGTACTGCGCTCCAATGCAGGACGCCAGAAGGAGCGTGGCTCAGGTAGTGGAGGAGTCAGTGGCGGTCACGCTGTGGAAGCTTGCAGTGCCCCATCACTGCTGGTCAGTGGGAAATCATTTTGGAATTGGAAAACTCACAGCAGAGGCCATCCTCACACAAGCATATAGGGTCACTCATCATCTCTTGCTGTGCAGGACTCTGACTCTTTGCAGCAGGCAGGACACAGTGGAGAGATGTGCACCCAGAGGGTTCCTGAATTGCAGTAGAGCGTTAGACAGCAAGTGTGATTTTCTTCTGGCCCCGGAGCACATCAGCAGAACAGGCTGCTTTTCTCTGGCTGTACAAGCATTGGTGATCACTAGGGATGCTCCCTCAACCTCAGCGTAGGCTGGGCAGGGAAGGTGTGTGATGCTCGCATCTTTAAGACACAGCACTGTTCAGAAAGTTGCAATCAGGGACGTTGTTTCCCTGACTGGCAGATCACCACTGGCAATGCTAAGATGCCAGTAGTGATCCTGGGGGACCCAGCTTGCCCCTGACTCCCCTGGTTCATGAAGCTGTACACCAGGTACCTGGACAGCACCAAGGAAAGATTCCGCTACCAGCTCAGCAGGTGCAGAATGCCTTGGAAAGTGCTTTGGGTAGGCTGAAGGGGCGCTGGTGCTGTTTGCTCACAAGATTGGATTTCCACGAGAGAAATATTCCCATGGCCAGAAGCGTCTGTTGTGTCCTGCATAATATCTTGGAGGCCCAGGGGGAAGCACTCGCTTGGTGGGGAAGTGGCTGTCTGCTGCGTTTGCCCAGCCAGTGCCGAGGGCTGTTAGAAGAGAGCAAGGCAATCTATGCAGCTAGGGGCGGCCTTGAAGGAGCCCTTTCACAGTGAGCCCCAGGGATACGGTGTGGGGCCTTGTGCTCCACTGGGCCCTTCTGTGTCGGGGCTGTTAGGGGTCACGCGGTTTCTCGTTAGAGCCCCATTTGTCAGCATCCCTGTTAACTTGGTGGTGCTAGCTGTGCATCACTGAGGCCAGGAGTTCTGTGCCAGCACAAAGTGAAAGGGCTCCTTCGAGGCCTCCCCCCGCCTAGCTTGCCTTGCTCTCTTCTAACAGCCCTTGGGACTGGCTGGGCAAACGCAGCAGACGGCCATGTGCGGCCCTCCTACCACCTGGAACATTGGGCTGTGGGAGGAAGCTGCTGAGATGGAGTTCTCCATGGACTGCAAAGGGGGGCGAGTCTGTGCTTGTTGAACCTGTAGGCCCACGAGAGTCTACAGCCTGTGTCTGCTGCCAGAGGAGCCCACTGTGTCTTCTCTCCAACTCATGCAGGGACTCTTCTCTGCCTTTTCCTTCTTCATGCAGCCTGCAGGACCCACTCTCCATCTGGTGCAGCACTGGCTTGCAGGATCTCAACGGCTGTGTCCTCCCTTCTTTCTCCTCCTCCTCTGGCTCCCGTGCTCCGTGGGCGTGGAGAGAGAATCCCTCCAGGCTGCAATGGCAGAGCTACAGCTAACACACAGCAGTACCAGTGTCCACATAGCCACAACAGAAAGTGGAAGTTAGAGTTCAGACCTCCCCTAGTTCCCCTAAAATCTGAAACATTCTTACTGACCTGTGTTAGAGTTCTTCTGTCTGGCACCATTCCCTGTCCAAGCCAGGGTGAATATGTGTGACAGGATGCACATCCGTGCACTCCTAGGACATGATCTGGGTAACTTTTCTGTTCAGTTTTGCAAGGTAATTGTGTGATTTGATGCCAAATGCACTATACCAGATTCCTCTGTGAATGCTCAGATAATGTGCCACATGATTACGATGGCACCATGTTCCCTGCTGCGACATGTATGTACAGCTGTGAAGTATGTTGCAGGGTTCGGACTCTCAGGATTCTCTCTAGCACAGTGGCTGGGGACTTACATGTCAAAGGGAATGCAATGCCCTCCCTGGCTCAGACAACAGAGTCTTGTGGCACTTTTAAAGACTAACAGATTTATTAATCGCATGAGCTTTCGTGGGAGAAAATCCCACTTCGTCAGACGAAAGCTCCCACGAAAGCTCATGCGATTAATAAATCTGTTAGTCTTTAAAAGTGCCACAAGACTCTGTTGTCTTTCTACAATAGACTAACACGGCTACCCCTTTGGAATTTGACTCCCTGGCTCAGGTAGAGGTGAAGAGAATCTCACAACAGGGCAGTGAGGGGAGGGGCTGTCAGCAGTTTGTAAAAACAAAGACACAGACTTTTGGGGAGGGAGAAGAGATCATCTTGCAACCAACTTCAAGCAAGATCGGGGCCCTGCCTGAGAACAGGCAGAGAACGGCTGTAAAACACCGAACAGTCGAACACCTTGCGCATAATCTTGGACTCTGAGGACAGTGTAGGTAGAGATGTTAGATGTGGTTTATACCTTTCATTTGATAGTGGTCACTCCTGACTCATTTATAGTATAATCCTGCCTTGATTGGCCATGTTCTCACTTGAAATTGGACTCTGATCAATAAACTAGTAGATGTTTTATCTAAAGCTGTGTGGTTATTCGAGGGTGTGGGTGTGGAAGGCTGGGCACGATCCACCTCTTTGATAAGTGGACGGATTTGAAACTAAGGTGATTGGGAGTGGGTCCCATCCTTGTAAGGCAACGACTCCCAGTGTGGGATCTGGGGCTGGGTGTGCTCGCTTGGGGACCAACGCCTGTGTGGCTAGTGGATTTACACCCACTGGCGGGGACCAATTACACGCTGGTGGCTGGTGTGGACTGACTCAGGAGTGAGTGGTCACCCAGCAGAGTGGGGTAAATTGGGGTTCAGGAGCAGGGTTTGAGGGTCATAGCAGCACACCAGACTGGATTTGGGGACCAGCCTGTCACATTGGTGCAGCGATTTTAGGGTTTTGTGCCCAGGCCTGATACCTTCATCGAGTGATTTCAAGTGAGTTATATGTGTAGTACCTGAACAGTCAGGAGGCCACTATTTGTTGTTCTCTGTTTGTTTATTTCGGGTGAAGGAAATAGACAGGGAAAGTGAAAGATGTCTGACAGCTGCAAAGCTGGAGTTAGTCCGTTTGGAAGCCCAGGAGAGAGAGAGAAAACGTGAATTCGCGAGATGGCACACAGAGGTGAAAAGGCAAGAAGAAACTGCCCACAGACGGGCCAGAGAGACCGAGGAAGCCACCCACAGATGAGCCAGAGAGGCCGAGGAAGCCGCCCACAGACGGGCCAGAGAGGCCAAGGAAGCCATCCACAGATGAGCAGTGGAACTAAAGCAGCTAGAGGAGGAGGCAGCGGAGAAGGAGAGAAAACATCAGCTGTTGATGCTGGAGAAAGAGGGCCCCCACCAGTGGGCCCTGCGCCCACCACATATAAAACAACCAGCTATGAGAAACTGTGCCCAACGTACCAAGAGACAGACTGCATTGAGGAATACTTCACCACTTTCGAAAGACTTTGTGAACTGCACAAGATCCCTGAGGAGCAGAAGGTTCCTGTGATAGTGGCTAAACTATCTGGAAAAGCCAGGGAGGGCATTAGATCCCCATTGACACATAAATCCCCAGGCTCTGTGCTAGAGAGAGTCCTGAGAGTGTGAACCCTGCAACGTGCTTCCCGTCTGTACATACATGTCGCAGCAGGGAACATGGCACCCTGGTAATCACGTGGAATATGTTCTGAGCATTGACAGAGGAATCTGGCATAGTGCATTTGGCATCAAATCACAGCAAAGTTACTCAGATCATGTCCTAGGGGTTCACGGATGTGCATCCCGTCACAATATGGCAGAGTGAGGAGGGAGGGAACTATTTAGCCGCATGGAACGTACGCTCCTAGGGAATAGCTTCGAATCCTGGTGCTGCATTCCACAGGCCGTGGTGATTTTAACGGATATGTTGCTCCTGAGTGTCTGCGGCAGAACGCGCATGGTGGCTGCTGGCCCCGATGTGGCCAGCCTGTTTAGTGCGAGGGTCCCTGACTCGTCCTGGAGGGACGTGAGAAAGTGTCCTACCGCCGAGGAAGAAATCTGGTCGCCATCCCTAGGACCTTTGGGAGAGGATTGCAAAGTCCCTCCATGAACTCCGGTCCCTTCGCTGAGAGCTCTTGGAAGGGCTGAAGGAAAATCCCAGAGTACATACATAGACTACTCCACACTTGCCTGCCTCTACAGGGCAGGGAAAAGAAGATACCAACTCTCTCTTCTCCTTGTCCTGCTGCCTCTCCTCGAACGACGAGCTGAATGAGAAGTCGATGGCTGCGTGCTGGTGCCGTGTGGGTGGGTGGGGTCTCCTCTGGGATGGCAGCAGGTCGGCGGCGTGGCAGCAAGTTCATTGGTGGCCTCCCGGGGTGCCTGCCACAGCTCCTTGGCTTTCCATGGCACTGCTGGCCCCGGGGGTCCCCCTTCTCCCACATCCCGAGCAGTTGGCTTGGAGCTGTCCAGGCGAAAGTGGGTCTGCTCCAGAACGCCTGTGTCTCCAGGCAGGAGCGGTCTGGCGCGTAGCCGGCCTGCTGGCTGGGCAGTTGCACACACTGGTGGTGAACAGCCAGGCAGGAAAAGGCATTTCAGAAACTTCTGGAGTTTTTAAATAGGGATGTGGGTTCCGGTCTCCGTGGCCGTGGCAGGGGAGTTCACACCTGTGACCAGAGTGGTTGGTGCTGGGCATTGTGGGACAGCGACTGGAGGACTAGTGGGGTCAAAATAGGCTACGCTGCACCAGCCCATGTCCATCGACGGTGGCTCAGTGGTGGGACGGTGTGGCCGTAATGGGGCCTGTCCGTTGGCGGGAGACAGAGTGATGTGTCTTGCACACCTGGTTCCACTCCAGGCAGCGAGTGTCAGCCTGGCTTTGGAGTGTAGACAGGCTTCGCTCTCTGCAGACACAAGCACCGTTTCCTGCACTTTCCCCCTGGTATCACCCGATTCCTCTCGGGGCTCGTTCTGCAATCAGGTTGGCCAGCCCTAGCTCGCCAGCCGTTCAAGGGTGAGCTGCTGGTACAGCTCCCTGCAGAAAATCCAGTGGAGCCAGGCCCTGGGGGGAGCCTGTTTGGACAGGGCTGCTCAGGGACCACTGTGTTCGGGGACACCAGGCATGAGGCAGTGGTTCTTAGTCACGCAGCAGAGCGTGCGGGCGTCCCAGCTCAGCAGAGGTTACGATGGGTCATACTACTGTCGAATCCATTTGGGCCTTTCTCTGGCTTCCCTTCGGCTCTTGTGCAAAGCGTACATGCGGCACCTCCGCACGCTTCATGGGCTGGCACCGGTCCCCTTTGCTTTCCACAGCAGACAGGTGGGGGAAATTTCCTTGCACGTGGTTCTCAGCCGCTAGCTATGACTGTCCTGGTACTGGGGTTCCTTGGCTTCCCACACCCTCCGTTCACATACCTGTAGGCTGCAATGACTCTGGTTTCCAGCCAGGCTGCTTGTCAGCACCTTCTCCCTTCGCTCTCCACTCAGTGCCTAGCAACACCACGTCCAGAGGGAAACTGAGGCATGCTTGGAGATCATAAAAACATTAGCATCATTCCCACGTGTCAGGCTTGCGTCAGGGAGGGACTGGGGATTGGGATGGGGTCTGTGACAGGCCAGGTGTCCCCCCACAAAAGCCATTGCTCTCCAGTGCCCATGGGGAGCCTCACCTAGTGCCCCCACCCTCCAGGAGCAGGACACAGGGCTGTGGGACCCCACCTGTGGGGGGCAGAGAAGGATTCTGGGAGACCCCACTTCTCACCCTGTGGGTATGTGGGGTCGGATCCAGCCCCGGTACAGTCTCTGGGAGGAGAGCCCTAGGGCGGGTCACCTGTGCCGGTGTCTGTGGGGCCACGCAGCCAGCATCGGGTGATTAGTCGCCTGCCCGCAGCACAGAAACTGCTTCGTTAGCCCAGGGAACAGCAAGTTACAGCTTGGGCCGGCCCAGGCAGCCCAGAGCTCTGTCCCCTGAGCGCTCTGTGTCCTGTTCTGGTGAGTGCCCAGAGCCCACAGCAGCCAGCCCTTAACCCCTCTCCCCGTCCTTTCTTCTTCAACTGGGTAAACGCCGCTTGGCTTCCTGCTGGGAGCTGGGCTTCCGTGGGTGCTAGCTATTGAAGTCCAGAGATTGTCTTCTCTGAATAAGGGGCCTCAGCCCCAGACAGCCGGGAGCCTTCACACCTGAGTCTCCGAGCCTCTGTGGGGAGCAAAGAGCCCTGCCTATCCCCCAGTAACACTGCAGCGCACAGGGGAAACTGAGGCACAGATAGGCTTCATAAAAATACTCCTGAAAGTTCCCACGTGGTCGCCGTCAGACGCACACCCCAGCCCCAGCAGGTCAGGAGTGCCTACTGCTGCCTGAGGCCCATGGCAGGTGCTCTGCCTTGCAGACGGTGTTGCTGATAACGTACCATGAGCCCCAGAACCCTGAGTACCAGCACTTCCAGACCCAGCTGATCCTGCGAGCCAAGGAGGCCTTCGGGGTGGAGCTCAGCTACTCGCTGGTAAGTCCGTCAAGGGCACCGTCCCTGCCAGGCTGCGGCCAGGCCCATGGGGTGTGGGTCCTGGTCCTGGTCCTGATCTCGGCCGGCCTGGGCAGAGTGAAGCCTCTTCTCCCCTAGCACCTGTGAAGTCACAGGCACTTTGCACGCGCACCTACACACTTCCCTTGCACGCGCACATGCGTGCTCACGCTGCCCTTATGTGCGCTCACAGTCGGGGGGCTGGAGCAGTGGGCACGCGGAGAGCCCTGAAACCAAGCTGTGAATGCTGGCGGTGATGGAAGCAGCCGAGGATCAGCACCTGTGTTCTCACACGCCTTGCACAAACACTGCCCTTACACATGCATGTTCACACTGCTCTTACACACATGCACCACCCGTGCTCACTCTTTGTGTACCCTTACACACGCACGCTGTCTTTACACACTCCCACTGCCCTGACACCAGAGGTCCCCTAGGAGACAGGGAGGAAATGTTGTGGGGGCGCAGCAGGGCCTGGCCAGCTCCCCACAGGGATAGAAATGAAGCACCACCCAGCCCTGCTCTGCCCCCATCTCCACATCTGGGCCCAGCTTCCAGCCCCATTCCTGGGCCCAGCTCCGGGGCCCTTTTGCAGCCTCCCCCCCCCCCAAAGCTCAGTCCGTGCCCACTGCTTTGGCTCCACTCTCAGCTCCTGGGGGGCAGACCACAGAAGGGGGACACGACCCCCAAAGTTACAGACATGGTGCACAAACGCACGCTGCCGTTCTGAAACGGCTCCAGGAGCTGAATCCACACGAGCGCCGTGTTCCGGAGCCGTGGGCCAGGTGTAGCCGGGCAGCGCACTCCTTGTCTGGCCAGCAGAGCCACGTAGCAGCTGCAACAGGGGGCTCTTCTCTCTCCTGCTGGTGCTTTTCCCTTTCACGAGGGCCCCTCGAGAACAGCGTGTCTCGGCGGCGGTGTGGCCACGCGTGGGTCAGAGTTAAGGCTGCAGTGGCCTGGGATTGTGGCGCAGCCGGGAGGCGGCTTAGGGCACCCTTTCCGTGGCATTTCCTCGTTGCTGAGTGCCTGGTTCACGAATGCGCCTCCTGGCGACGCGGGCAGGCCAGGCACGCTGCTGTGGGAATGGCCTGTGCCCATGGGGCAGAGCTGCTTGCGAGAGTTTCTCCCCCTCGGGAGCCATGGGGCCAGGGAGTCGCAGCGTGTCCAAGCAGCACCACCACGCGAGCCGCCGTTTCCGTGGAGCATGAGACCAGCCATCCCCACAGTCACAAGGCTTAAAATAAAAAGCAAGGAGAGTCCCATGGCACCGTCCAGACTAACAGATTTTCTTTGGCATAAGCTTTCGTGGGCTGTAACCCACTTCGTCAGATGCATCTATCAGGTGCCCCAGGCTCTCGTTGGTTTGCTGCACACAGACTAACACGGCTCCCCTCTGGAAAAGGCTTCAAATGGAGGGGAGGGAGGATGGGCCCCTCAACAAGAGGGGGAGTGTCCCTGTGACAGCTGGATGACTGGGCACCCTCACAGGGGCTCAGCCCCATTCTGAGGGCCGGGGTCAGAACTGGACCCGACTTGGCTGCGGGGAGTCACTCCACAGCTGGGAAGGTGGAGTCTGTTTACACAGCAAAGTGAAGCCGACTCCGGATCACGGCTAGGGCCACCCTAGAGTCCTCCCACCCTGCAGGGTATGAGATCCAGGCTGCCGCCTGAGCCCAGACCCCCCCCAGCAAGGAACCAGCCCCCTGGCCTGAATCTAGTGGGGGCTTTGCTTTGCTGTGTAGACAGGCCCTTGGGGACTGGGCCACAGGTTGGCTCCAATGATGGAACCAGCCGGGGATGGCTGGGCCAGAGGCCAGGAAGCTCCAGGGCTCGGTGCCTGGGGCCCAGGGGAACGTGTGGGGTGCCCACCTGCTGCGTGCAGGCCCCAGGCAGTGCCATCCACTGTGGGGCAGGGAGCTTGGACTGCGGCACCAAGCTGGGAGGTCTCCTGCCCCATGGAGCTGGGGGGTCTCGGTACAGCCGAGAGAGATGAGCGGGTGGGGTCCTGTGCGCCCCAGCCCAAGCCTGTGCCCTGCACCTCCCAGCTTGTAGCTCTGAGAGGGGCGGATGCATCTGGCCCCTTCCCACCACACCCAGGGCAGGCAGGTCCCTCTGTCCCACCCTCTCCCCCATATGGGGGTCTCCCCAGCCCGAGCTCCTTCTCTGCATCCTTCCGAGGAGCCCTTTGTTCCTGCTGCCTCCTTGCCATGGGGCACCAGCAGATGCAGGGCCTTGTCAGGAATGGGGGCTGAATCGGCCGTGCCAGGGATCGTGGCCATGGAGGGGTGGGGTCACGTTAGACGTGGGGCAGTCTCTGGTACAGGTGACTGGTGGAGGGGAGAAGGAGGCCGTATCGGGAACCAGGGCCATGGAACTGTAGGTCCGGGCTGGGTGCGGGGCTGTGTCAGGGGTCTGGGCCAGAGTTGGGGGGCCAGGCCGGGCACAGGGCTCTCTGGCGCAGCACTGGGGCTGTGACGTCTCTCTCCAATGGGCAGATGAACCTGGTGGCCGGCTGCTTCTACGACGGTGTGTTGCTGTACGCCATGGCGCTGAACGAGACGCTGGGCGAGGGCGGCTCCCAGAAGGACGGCGCCCGCATTGTCCAGAAGATGCGGGACCGGAAGTTCCAGGGTAGTGGCTCGGGGGTGTCTTTGGGGGGCTGCTGGTGGGGAGAGGGGAGATACTGCCGAGGTCTCTGGCTGCCACAGCTGCGGCTCCACTCGGGCGTTTGCTGTCATCTCTTCCCCGGCAGCCTTTCGCCAGGACAGCCACATCCTGCTGTGCACTCGGCTCAGCGCCTGGCCTGATGCCCTTTTGCTGGGGCGGGGGGGTGACCACCCCAGCCCTGCCCAGGCCCAACTGCTGCTGTTTGGGGAGCAGGGCGGGCGCAGAGCGCTCACTGCTCAGGAGGGACCCCCACACTCCCCTCTCTACTCGCCCAGCCCAGGGGCTGCTCACACCTGCCCTCTCTTCCAGGGGTCACTGGTCTGGTGAGCATGGACAGCAACAACGACCGGGACACAGACTTCAGCCTGTGGGCAATGGGGGACCCCGAGAGTGGGGAGTATGAGGTGCGTGCAGACCTACCCAGCCGTGGGGCTGGGGCAGGGAGAGGTAGTAGGGCAGTGCCCTCGGTGGGGGGGGGTTGAGGGGGTCCTGGGTTGGGGCTGTTTGGGGGCTGGTGATCGGGGGGGCCGTGGAGCAGAGCTGCTGGCCCAGCTGTGCCTTCTCTCCGTGCAGGTGGTGGGTCACTACGTGGGCGCCGAGAAGAAGCTGAGCTGGCCGGGAAGACCCATTCGCTGGGTGAAGGGAGCACCCCCACTCGACAACCCCCCCTGCGTCTTCGATGCAGATGACTCCTCCTGTGATAAAAGTGGGTGTGATGAGGAGCTGTCTGGGCCCCCTGGGCCTGACCCCTGAGTCCCCCAGCATCCCTGCCCCCCATTCAACCTGCCCCAGGGGGTGGGGGTGGAATAGGGGCTTTGGCCTGGGAGGCGCCTGCCCCACTAGCAGGAAATGCCCGGCTCAGTAGGAGTCTCAGGGCTCCTCCAGCACCTTTTCCCCGCCAGGTCTCTGGCTGCCTGCTCTCCTTAGGGGTTGGTGCTCCCCAGAGTGTCTGAGCAGAGGACTGCTCCCCCAGACAGAGCAGGGCAGCACAGGATGGGTGCCTGGAGGTGGAAGGACTGGGAGGATGGGACCTGGGGCCCGTGGGGCAGCCCTATCCTGCTAACGAGCTCTCCGCTCCTCTTTCCAGCCCCGCTCTCCACGTTGGCCATCGTGGCGCTGGGCACCGGCCTCACCTTCGTCATCTTTGGTGTCTCCAGCTTCCTGATTTTCAGGTGAGATGAGTGTGGCTGGCTCTGGCTCCCGAGCTCTGGCCTCAGCCCCAGCCTGGGGGTCTGCCCCACTAATGGCTTGAGCTCACCAGCTCTGGGGAGGTGGCCAGTAGAGTAGAAATGAGGGACGGTGAATGGGCAAGAGGCCTTTTTTCTCTAAGGGCGTTGGTTCTGATCCAGTCCAGAGCGGGGATGGGAACCCTTCGTGTTCCTCCTCTGTGCCGGTTTCGCTGTGGTGGGCGGCATTGCCCCGTAACAGCCTTTGTGCAATGAACGGGCGCACTTGCCATGGCCAGAGGCAAAGGGGCCAGGGAGCTGAGGCCCCTGGGGGGGGGGCAGGCAGAAGGCCTGGAGTGGGAGGCAGATCTGCTGCTGCATTGGCCAGGTCAGCCTCAGGGCAGGGGTCTTGTCTGCTCTCCAGCTGCCCCTGGGGCCGTGTAAGGTGGGCTGTGAGCAGGGCTGGTCCCATCCACCGAGCTGGCCTCCAGCAGAGAGACCCTGTTCTGGGGACTGCCGGGCAAATGTCCCACCTGCCATTGCTGAGCCTGGCTGTCCCTGGTGAGGGGGAGCAGCTGTATCCCTCGATAGCGCCGACTCCCTGCCTGGCCTGCTCCAGCCCCACACTGCATCTCCAGCTGCCCCCCCTCACCAGGGTCAGCCCCACGTTCCGGAGCCACGGATGCTGCGCTGCCGGGAGCAGGGTTCCTCCAGGATTCGCTCTGCTTAGAGCTGCTGTGTTATCCCTGGAGCATCCTGCTGGGCGCTCAGCCCCATGGCCCCATTCCACAATGGGGCAACCTGGAAACCGTTCACCTGGTGCCCCTGTCTGGCACTGGCTGACTCCTTCCCTGTGTGGCTGGGGGGGGGCTGGACCAGGTCAGAATGGAACCATCTCCCCAGGTCATTTGCCCCTCACCTGGGTGCTGCGGTGTCCTGGGACAGCACCTCTTCCCCCTCCCCTTGCCTGGGGGTGATGGATGTTCACCGCTGAGCACCTGGCTCTGCCAGCTGGTGTTTGCACACCCCCGCCCCCGCCGCCCCACGGCCTTCCCACATCTCCAGGCCCCATGGCGCCAGGCCACACCCTGCAGCTCCCCGTGACCCAGAGCAGCTGGGCTAGAAAGGTCTGGTCCCTGAAAGCCCTGCCGATGCGGCCTGACCCAGGGGCGTAGCTAGCCCGTTTTCTGGCCGTGCAGGGTGGCCCAGCCAAGGGCAGCATCCGGTCATGTGGCTGGAAGCTGTGTGCACCCCCCGTCCCCCCGATGGAGGGGAGAGCCACAGCGCCTGGGCCGGCAGCAGCACGAACTTCGCCGCCACAGCCACGGGGCCGGCCAGCAGAGGCGTCGGTGCCTTGCCCGGCTTGCAGTCGCCGGCTGCTGGGCGGCCACGGGAGCCAAGTTCATGCCGCGGCCGGGCACTAAGGTGGTTACACCCCTGGCCTGATCTAACGCTGCCGGGTGGCTCTGCCAAACCCCGCCCCTCCGGTGCCTGCTCCTGAGCATTGCTGAAACACCCCGATGCCGTTCTGGGCTCTTGCCATCAGGGCGGGGACCGGGAGACCGGGTCAGCACTTTCCAGGGTTCTCCAGCAGGTCCTGGCCCAGTGTCTCTCCCAGGGGAGTGTGCTCTGGCTCCTTGCTCCCGTGGCCGGCCAGCCCTGGCACGAGCCATTTCCACCACATCTGTGTCACAGGCGTCACGTCAGGTGGGCCTGTCTCCGGCCCACGGCACAGGGGGGCTGGGACCCCCATGGGCCCCACCAGGACTCTTCTCCCAGGGATCAGCCCTCCATTCCCTCTGACGTCCTATTGGAGCGGCTGTGGTCAAGGATCCCTCACACCACGCTGTGTGTGCACACGCTCTGTGCTTCACTGCTTGCACACTGCACACACAGCACACTGCACGTGCACACATGCCCTGCACACACATGCTCTGTGCACACCACACACGCTCTGCACACACACCACACTTCCTGCACACATGCTCTGCACACACACACTCTGCCCACACACCACACTACCTGCACACATGTTCTGCACACACACGCTCTGCCCACACACCACACTACCTGCACACATGCTCTGCACACACACGCTCTGCCCACACACCACACTACCTGCACACATGTTCTGCACACACCACACACACGCTCTGCCCACACACCACACTACCTGCACACATGTTCTGCACACACCACACACGCTCTGCCCACACACCACACTACCTGCACACATGTTCTGCACACACCACACACGCTCTGCCCACACACCACACTACCTGCACACATGTTCTGCACACACCACACACGCTCTGCACACACACCACACTACCTGCACACATGTTCTGCACACACCACACACACTCTGCCCACACACCACACTACCTGCACACACGCTCTGCACACACACACACTCTGCACACACACCACACTACCTGCACACACGCTCTGCACACACACACACTGCTGTATGTGCACATGCACCACACACACGCTCTGCCCACACACCACACTACCTGCTCACACACACACCACGCAGTACAACATTGCGAAGCTCCCCAGGATGCCTGGCCAGAGCCATCTGAGAGCAAGAGCAGAAAACAGGACTGGTCCCTTCGGTTCTGGTCCCCCCAGGCAGAGGGTCAGGCAGGCACGCCCTGTGGCCAGGTTTCTGGGAGACTCCAGGCCTGCCCTCCCCCACTCGTCCCCTGTGAACAGGTGCCCAGTGGCTCTGGGGCCTCCCCTGACACGGGCGCCTGCCCCCTCTGCTCCCAGGAAGCTGATGCTGGAGAAGGAGCTGGCCAGCATGCTGTGGAGGATCCGCTGGGACGAACTGCAGTTTGGAAGTGCCGAGCGCAACCACAAAGGGGCAGGCAGCCGGCTCACCCTGTCCCTGGTGAGAACCGCCCCCCGTGAACCCCTAGAGCACCTCCAGAGCCCTCCACCACTGTCATCCCTGTGTGGTCCGGACCTCCGGGCATAACCACCCGAATATGAAAGATCAGGGCAAGCTGCAAAGCCAAGAGCCAGACTCTCCAAGCCCTGATGTCTCCCAGTGAAGCCAGGGTTCCCAAGAGCCAGAAACCCTGCTCCTGATTCCCCACACCGCTTGTCAAGAAACACCAAGAGAAACAAACAGCCCCTTTACTGCATTTCAGCCCCTGGGTTTCAGTAAAGAGGCAAGTTCCTTGAAATTCCAAGCTCTCTACCCGAAATAGGTTCTCCTGACCCCAGAGGGTCGGCCACATTACACAGAACAATCTAAGTTTAGATCCCACCCAGAATACCACACTGAGAGCCAATCCTTTAGCAACTACAACTAAAGGTTTAATATAAAAAGAAAAGAAACAAACTATGAGAGATGTTCAAGGATCAAAGTGAATCACATCATACAACGATTAAAAGTCCGTGGAAACCACCTCTGTGGTAGATTTTGGAGTTTGCAGGCTTGTTCAGATCCTCTCGTGTGCACCCAGAGCCTGGGTGGGTCTCAGCCCTTCGTTCAGTTGCAGATGAATAGATTTAGAGGTAGGTATTGGTTGGCTGAAAACGACTGAAGACTGAAGACAAAATGGAGTTGAGCACAGCTGTTTTTATCATCTTTGGCCTTCCCCAGGCTGTGTGAAGTTTTTTACAAACCAAAATGGAGATCAGAGTCACATGGTCAAATCCTAGTGGCTCAACAGGTTTCTTCCTAGGCCCACTGTCCTTGTGAGCTTCCTTAATGGACCATTAAGGAGACAATGGCTGTAGACATCCCGTCTGGGGAGTTTCCCAGAATCAGATAAGTTGAAAGAAAAGATGTAACAAACACATTCCTAACTTCTAATACAGATGTGACGCGTACACATGAACAATATCATCATTCTTAGAAAATTACAACCTTTCTATTGGTACCAAACGTGGCATCGTTCCTGTGGGTTATTGCAATTGTGCAAATATCGATATGAAATACTATCATAAATGGTCCCCTGAATCTGGACAGCATCAAAACCCCCATGCAAAGTTGATGCAGAAAGGGGTGTCACCTAGACACTGCTGCATGCGTCACACAAAGGGTTTCATAATTGCTTGAATACTGCAGCTCAGAACAAGTTTCAAAGACTAGAAAATATCAGGCACATGGTTTGTTAATGATGCCAAAGAATGGAAAACATATCAATTCAAGAGTTAACAGCAGCGTTAATAATAATAATAAATAACATTAATACCAAGTTAGCAGAAGAATGTGTTTACAATGGTTTCTATTATGTAATGGCTTCAATCCAGATAGTTTGTTCTTGGGGCAGTTTGTTTAATCCCCTTTTGGATTTTTGAACACTCCCCCAGTTCTTGGTGGTTTTGGAAACACAGGGTTTTAGTTTAACTACATCCTCGGTGTTTGGGTGGCTCAGGGTTAAGCCCAGCCTTACACTCACAGGGTAAAGTTTTCCCCTTTCTATTTTCTTCCTTGGAGGTTTGAAACCTGGGCTCTTTGGCAACAGGATCTGTTGTTTGGCTAGGTGTGTCTCCTTTCTAAGAGCCCTGAGTTTGGGCAAATCTTTCCACTCCACTCAGTCCGGTAAATTTCATTAAGCCACCCACTAGCTTGTTTAGCAGTTTTTCAATTTTCATCTGTGGCCGATTTCAGGTCCGGACTCTGTCTCAAAGATACACCGAATATCCAACCTAGGATCTCACAAACGGTTCTGGTGTTCTTCCGTTTCTATACTCACTCCACACGGCAACAGCTGTATCTGAGTCCACAGAGACCAGGCGATATTTCTACAGCACGTAGGGGTAAAAGCTTGTTTACCACCCCTGCATCTCCCAGGGATGCACTGCACAGCTCCTGCTCTGTAGCTGCCCAATTTCCCTCTGATCCTGACAGCGTCTGTTCACTCACTGAGTTAGCGTCATAGAGCCAGCCAGGTCTTACCATCGCTGTCTCTCCAGTACAGCCCCTCTGTCGGGACACGCTACGGGGCAGCCACACAGTGGGAAGTGCATTGCGGCGATCTGGGCTGGATTTGGCCTGGGGCGGGTGTGTCCCGTTGGGTCACAACACGTTGCCAAGTGCGTCGCGACCCACAAAAGGTTGAGAACCTGCTCGAATATACTGGCCAGGCACGGCCGCTTGGACCCAGGGCTTTACCTTCCCGGTCACTTTCACTCCTGCGACCTTCTCCAAGGTGTCCACACTGGATCTTTCTGAAGCCAAGTCAGTGAGTGCATCCAGATTTGAAAACCTCTGCCCTTTCAAAACTGAACCACGTCTCTTAAAATACAGACTGCTGCTTGCTGCCTCCCGGGAGAGTTCACCCAGAGATAACCCAGCCAATTTACTGTCACCCGCTCCAGCTTCAAACTGCTTCCCAAAGCCATCTGGAGCCTGTACTCCTGTTGGGGCCGTCTCAGGCACCCAGCATTTTCCACGGAACTGTCCTTCTCTGAATAGAGACACGTGAACAGTATCACCGGCCTTCGAAACCTACAGCCTTTCCACTGCTACCGAACATGGCCTAGGTCCTCTGGGCTATTGCAACTGATAGGAAATACTATCATAAATGGTCCCCTGAATCCAGACAGTGCCACACCCCGTACAAGGACCTGCCCCTATAGCGCCCCCTACACCTCCGTTCCTCCCCTATAGCGCCCCTACACCTCTGCCATCCCGGTACAAGGACCCTGCCCCTATAGCGCCCCATACACTTCAGTTCCTCCCCTATAGCGCCCCTACACCTCTGCCATCCCGTACAAGGACCCTGCCCCTATAGCACCCCATACACTTCAGTTCCTCCCCTATAGCGCCCTGCACCTCAGTTCCTCCCCTATAGCGCCCCTACACCTCTGCCATCCCGGTACAAGGACCTGCCCCTATAGCGCCCCATACACTTCAGTCCCTCCCCTATAGCGCCCCTACACCTCAGTCCCTCCCCTATAGTGCCCGTACACCTCAGTCCCTCCCCTATAGCGCCCCTATACCTCAGTCCCTCCCCTATAGCGCCCCTACACCTCTGCCATCCCTGTGCTATGGCCCCTCCCCCAACGGCTCCCCATCCTTTGTACCGTGCCCCGCGTGCTCCTCCGCCATCCCCCAGAGAACTTTTATAGGTGGTCGAAGTCTCCCCAGCATCCCCCGAGTAGCTCTTATAACCGTCCCCCCGTCTGCCATCCCCTGCCCCTCTGAGCAGCCTCCCCTCTGCCGTCCTCCTGCCCCACTCTCTCCTGACTGTCTGGTTCCCTCTAGCGCGGCTCCAGCTACGGCTCCCTGATGACAGCCCACGGCAAGTACCAGATCTTTGCCAACACGGGGCACTTCAAGGTGGGTTGCTGATGCTCCAAAGGCCCCTGCCCTGGCACCCTGTGCCGCTCCCCTCTGCCCGCTGGCGTAGAGCCCCCGTGCATGCTGACCTTGTCCCTGCCCTCCAGGGGAACGTGGTGGCCATCAAGCATGTGAACAAGAAGCGAATCGAGCTGACGCGGCAGGTGCTCTTTGAGCTGAAACACGTATGTACTGGGGGCGAGCTGGGCTGGACCAGTGCCAAGGGCAATGGGGAGCTGGAATCCGTTCAGGAGCAGGGCTGTGGTGACTCTGCTGGGGTTGGGAAGGTCACTGGCTGAGCTCCGCGTGGCTTGCAGCCTTGGGCTGCAGACTTTTCACCCAGCCACCTTCGTTTTACGCCCAGGTGCCTTGCGGAGCCTGGTGGGACCCACCTGAGACCCCCTAGGGCCATGGGCATTCATGGGGAGCAGTGCGCACACGGCATTGCGTACACACAGCTGCTCCTGCTCCAGCCAGGACTGCGGACGCTCCCTTTTATCATCCAGCCCAAACCCACGCCAGGAGCAGCCATCATCATAGTCCCATGGAGGGAGCCTCATGGCCCTGGGATCAGAGTGCCCACACCTGGGGCTGTGCAGTGGCTGTCCCAGTTGCCAGGTGCCCGGACGGTCCCTTTCCCTCCACGCCTGGTAGGGTGGGGAGCCCAGCCTTGGCTCTGATGTCCCTGCTTCTGTTTCTGGCCCTAGATGAGAGACATTCAGTTCAACCACCTGACCAGATTCATTGGCGCCTGCATCGACCCACCCAACATCTGCATCGTGACGGAGTACTGCCCACGGGGCAGCCTGCAGGTGAGGGGTTGGGGTGGGCCCTGGCTCGCCCACCACTGGGCGGGGACTGCTGGAGAGCCTGGCCCGGGGGAGGGCTGGGGGGCTGAGCAGGCACTTCTCGGCAATGTGTGGAACGAAGAATAGGGTCACCAGGCGGCAAATAGGAAAAACGGGACGGGTTGGGGCAGGGGTCGGTGACCCGAAAGATAAGAAGAGCCATTTTTAAAAATTCCTTCAATAACCAAGTGTTTTGAGAGCTGCAATGGGGGGAGCTGGGCCAGGGCGCTTGCTGTGGGGTACCCCAATAGTGGGGGGAGCCTAGAGCCTAGCGTGGGCTCCCTGCTGGGTCCTCCAGAACTGCAGGTTACAGACCCCTGGGTTGGGGGAAGAGATCTGGTCACCCTCCCCGTCCCTTACCAGCACCTTATGCCCTGCAGCTGCCCCATCCCCTTATCATGTCACAGTGCGGACCCCTCATCCCCCATGGCTTTCTCCCCCCAGCACCAGCGGCCCGTGGTGACCAGGAAGCCCCCAGTCCCCAGCAGTCCCCTGCCCCCCCTTCTCTTCCAGCATTCGTGGCTCCCTGGTGGGCAGGCACCTCTCCACCATGGCTCCTCCCAGCCTCGCACCCACACTCGCCAGTGACAGCTGAGGCAGAGAGAGCCTGCAGCGCAGCAGGGTTTCATTTCCCACCCAGTGCAGCCCAGGGGATTTGAAATGGCTCCAGACCGGCCCCCACTCCCAGCTGCATGAGGAGCCAGAAATAAACTAGAAAGTTAGGACATGGGGAAAGGGGCTAAAATGAGGGGCTGTCCCTTTAAAAGCGGGCCATATGGGCACCCTGAAGGAAGAGCTGCATTGCTGGGGCTCCCGCAGTCGGGAGGGCTCTCAGCCAGCAGACCAAGACGGTTAATGTTTCTAAGGGATCCGCATGGTGAGTTTCTGTCACGCCCAGCCCAGAGAGCTCTCTTGTGGGCCCCACAGCAAGGGGTCCCGATGAGCTCATCCGTGGGCTGCAGACGGCTGGCTGCCCAGGGACCAACGGGGCCAAGCACCCCACTGCGCAGCCAGCAGGGACTCTCCACCAGCGAGGTGAAACGGTATATCGTCACTGGGAACAAACCAGGACAGAGCTTGTTAGCACCGACCGGACAGACAGACAGACAGACAGCTGAGCCATCTCAGGGGACCCAGAGCCTGGGGTCCCCCCACGAGACCCAAACCAGGATCCTGACCCGCTTCCAGCAGCCCTGAGTCACACCCAGCCGCCCCTCCTCCAGCCTTTGTCTCTTTGCCCAAACACTGGCCAGCTGCTCCCCACCTCCCTGGTCTCCAGCTCCTCCGGCTAGGTCTCGCCAGGGACGGGCCTGGCCCAGGTGCCAGGGCACAGCGTGTCGCCCATTGTCTGGGCCAGGCAGGCAGGTGGCTGTTCCCTGCTCTCCAGGGTCGCTGTGACACTCACACACCCAGGTACTTGTGCAACACAGAGGGGAAACTGAGGCACGCACCCAGTATTCAGACAAAAAGTTCTAAAAGTTCCTACTTTGTCACAACAGTCCCAACCAGCGAGCTCAGTATTTGCTGCTTCAAAAGGGCTTCTCCCAATGCAGAGGAAAATTCTGCGGGAAATATATTGGGAGGAAAAATGTGAGTGAAAACTGAATTTTTAAAGCAGTTTATCGACTGGCCAAAAAGCCAGGAGCCCACAGTTGTGCAAGAGGAGAATGCGGCCAAGAGCCCATCCTGTGTCAGTGGTGCAGGGGAGGCAGCAACTGGAAATGGCCCATGGAGAAGAGGAAACAGGCAGCAAGCACTGTGGATCTGAATACGTGAAGGGACGAAAGTGGCTGTGTGCATAGAGGTGAAGGCTGGAAGGAGCCAGTAAATGGCTGGTCTGACAGTGATCCCTGCAGAGCCCAGGCCAGAGTCATGGCTGGGACTGAAGACCGGCTTTTGGGGCCAGTCTGAAGGCTCCAAGAACCAAAGAACCTGTTCCCAGGGCTCCTCAGCTGCTTGTCCAGTGTCAGCGCCTCATTTCCAACTTGCATTTGTCTGGCTTTACCTTCCAGCTGGTGGTGGTCCTGCCTTTCCCTTCCAGATTAAAGATTCTCCAGCGGCCGGGGTGCTCTGTCGGAAATGATGTTTGCACACTGCAGTCACAGCAACTCGCCACCTGCTTTGGATAAGCTAACCAGGCCGATCGCTGTCTGGCATTTTCTGCAGCCTCAACTTTCCTGTCCCAGCTCCCAGATCCTGTTTAAAATCTGGACACCAGAACTGGAGACAGGCTCTCGTCTCTGAGAATCCTAGATGATGAGCACTGGGAGGGACCCCACGAGGTGTCTAGTCCAACCCCTGCTCAAAGCAGGACCAGCCTCTCCTAAACCATCCCGGCCAGGGCTTTGTCTGCTGGCCTTAAAACCTCCAAGGATGGAGATTCCACCACCCCCCTAGGGAACCCCTCCCAGCGCTTCCCCACCCTCCGAGGGGGAAAGTTCTTCCTAATATCCAGCCTAGACCCCCATTCCCCACTGCAACATGAGACCATTGCTCCATGTTCTGTCCTCTGCCACCACTGAGAACAGCCCAGCTCCCTCCTCTTTGGAGACACCCTCTGCCCCCGCCACTTCAGGTGATTAAAGGCTGCTATCAGATCCCCCTCAGTCTCCTCTTCTGTAGACTAAATAAGCCGAGTTCCTTCAGTCTCCTCATACGTCATGTTCCCCAGCCCCCTAATCATTTTTGTTGCCCTCCGCTGGACTCTTTCTAATTTGTCCACATCCTTTCTGTAGTGGGGAGCCCAAAACTGGACACAGTACTCCAGATGCGGCCTGACCAGTGTCGAATAGAGGGGAATTATCACATCCCTCGATCTGCTGGCAATACTCCTACTGATGCAGCCTAATATGCCATTGGCCTTTTTGGCAACAAGGGCACACTGTTGGCTCATATTCATCTTCCCATCCACCATAACCCCCAGGTCCTTTTCTACAGCGCTGCTACTTAGCTGATCGGTCCCCAGCCTGTAGCAGTGCGGTCTCTTGCTGTCTACAGAGTAAAATCACCTCCCTGCTCCATACCAAGAAGCAGACTGGGGGGCGACTGGCCTCCGGTGGATACGTATCTCCCCGGCAGCAAGCTCTGGGCTCTGATGGGCTCGTCAATCTAGCAGAGAAAGGCTGAACAAGAAACAATAGCTGGAAGTTCAAGTTGCAGACACAGCATAAATGCGGAGCAGTGAGGTGACTGATGGCTGGAGCAGACTGCCAGGGCCGCGGGGTTTCTTCATCTCTTGGGTGTCTCCAGTTTCAGGGAGGCGCTTTGCCAAAGGAAGTGGCTGGGCTGAGTACCTGGGTGAGCTGGAATGGCTCTGCACACGCAGCGTAGATGAGCCAATCTCATGGCCCCTTCTGACCTTGCCCTGTGACCCTATGAAAGAGAAAGCCACGCTGGCCCTGGGGATTGACGTGCCCTGGCTCTGTGGGGGGCTGTCCGGGGCCATGCAGGAGAGGTTTGTCTTGGTGCAGGTGAATAAGGTGGGACACATCTGCCTGAGCCCACCCTGACACACTCCCACTCTGGCCCTCTCAGGACATCCTGGAGAACGAGAGCATCAACCTGGATTGGATGTTCCGTTACTCGCTCATCAACGACATTGTGAAGGTAGGCGTGTGAGGCAGGGCCCCTGCCTTGCAGCTCATGGGTGGGCCCCTGCTGGCCCTGGGGGGAGAGGAGCACCCTTGGGGTGAGCGAACTCCATGGCCAGACAGTGTCACCACCCTGAAGGCTGAGGGGTTGGTGCTGGGGTGGAGGGGCTGACCCCACACACTAGGAGACACACCAGGGAGCCAACTGTCTCTGTTCTTGGTGTCCCAGAGAGGCTTCGCCCCACAGGCTGCTGTGGAGCCCCATGGTAGCATCCCCCTAGCCTGGTGCACTCTCTGAGATCCCTTGATGGCTATTGTGACCGGGGCCTCCTGGGATAACCTCCCGGACGTGCAAAAATCAGAGCAAGCTGCAAAACTGGGAGCCAAACTCCCAAACAGTGATGGGTGGGACTTAAACCAGTCTCCCTATCAGTCACAGTCACAAACAGGCCTCTGGTTCCCCACACCGGGTACCACGAACTGCCAAAATAGAAACAGCCCCTTTATTGCCCTCCAGCTCCTCTGGCTCCCACCTAGCCGCACGGTCCCTTAAAGATATAGGTCCTTCTGACCCCAAAGGGCCAGCCACAGCACACAGAACAATATAGGTTTGGATCTTACCCAAAATACCACACTGATAGCCAATCCTTTAGTAACTGCAACTAAAGGTTTCATATAAAGAGAAAAGGAGCAAAATACTAGAGATGTTAAAGGGTCAAAGTGAATCACACACATACAAATGATTTAGAGTCCATGGAAAGCAGTTTGCAGGTTTGTTCCTCTGGTAAACACCCAGCACCCGGGTGGGCCTCAGTCCTGTGTCCAGTGGCAGAGGAATAGTTCCAGAGACGGGTGTTGGCTGGAGACTGGGGATAGGAGACAAGATGGAGTCAGGGCTGCTGCCTTTTATCCCCTCTGGCCTTCTCCATGCTGTGTGCAGTTCTTCCCAATCAAACTGGAGTTGTCACATGTTCAAGTCCTAGTGGCTCAACAGGTTTCTCCCTGGGCCATTGTACCTGGGAGCTTCCTTAATGCACCATTAAGGAGACAATGGCTGTAGACATCCGGTCTGGGGAGTTTCCCAGGTTGAAATATAGATAACAAACATATTCCTGACTTCTAATACAGATGCAATTCCTACACATAAACCATGTAATCATTCCCAGTAAATTACAACCTTTCTATTGGTACCAAACAGTATAGTTCCTATGGATTGTTGCAATTATGAAATATTAATATGAAATAGTATCATAAATGGTCCCCTAAATCTGGAGAGTGTCACAGCCATGGCTGGTTTGCAGTACCTCTTATCCCCCCTGGCTGTCTGGGCTCTAGTTTCTGTCCCCCCACCCCCTCCCCCAGGTCTGGCTGGGGTAGGTCAGGGCTGTCTCCTGGTCCTGACGCCCTTTGGTCCTGACGGGTGATGTCTCAGCAGTCTGTTTGTCTGGGCAGGGCATGGCCTTTCTGCACAACAGCATCATTGGCCACCATGGTAGCCTCAAGTCCTCCAACTGCGTGGTGGACAGCCGCTTCGTGCTGAAGATCACTGACTACGGGCTGGCCAGCTTCCGCTCCAGCTGCGATGCTGAGGACAGCCACGCACTCTATGCCAGTGAGTGTCTGCCCCCGAAGGCCCCTGCCCTCCACCCATCCCCTGCTGCGCCAGGAGCTCCAGTTCCGTCCCCGCCAGCCATGGGCATCGGCTGATCCTGTCTCAGAGCAGAGAAGGGGCCCGGGGGATGGAAGCACTTCCCACGTGTTCTGCAGCCAGTGGCCCCAGCCCCTCAGTCCTGTTTGCCCGGCAGCCCCAGGCTGGTTGTGCAGGGGCCAGACCACCACACTCCTGACCAGCTCCACTGGTGGGGGCTGGGGCTCTGGGTTGCTGGCTCCTCTCAGCACAGGGGGGGACAGACCAGTGGGACTCCAGTCAGACATGTTCTGCTCCTCCCACCCCCAGAGAAGCTGTGGACAGCCCCAGAGCTGCTGCAGAAGGGACACCTGCCCCCCCAAGGGATGCAGAAGGCCGATGTGTACAGCTTCAGCATCATCCTGCAGGAGATTGCGCTGCGCAATGGCCCCTTCTACATCGAGGGCATGGACCTGAGCCCCAGAGGTGAGCGGGGCAGGTCCTGAGTGCGGGTCCTGGGGGCAGGGCTGGGTCCCGAGGAATGGGCAACATGGGCCTGACCCCAGAGATTAGTGGGGCCGGGTCCCAAGTGCGAGTCCTGGGGGGCAAGGTCGGGTGTGGAGTGCAGATCCTGGGGGGCGGGGATGGGTCCCAAGGGATGGGGCCACATGGGTTTGAGCCCCAGAGGTGAGTGGGACAGGTCCTGAGTGTGGGTCCCAGGGGGCAGGGCCATGTCCAAAGTGATGGAGCAATACAGGCCTAGACCCCAAGTGTGAGCCCTGGCGGGCAGGAATGGGGCTCTGTGGGATAGGGAGCTATGTGGGCCTGGACCCAGGGAGGTGAGCGTCCTGGAGGCCGGGGCCAGGTCCCTAGGGATGGGGAGCTATGTGGGCCTGGACCCCCAGGTGCGAGGGCTGGTCCAGCCCAGAGCGAAGGCACCCATTCAGCCATGGGTCTGAGCCCCAAAGGGTGAGGCCAGGCTGTTCATGTGACAGGCAGGGCAGTGATACCCCAGCCTGGTGACGCTCCCACGCCCACAGAGATCGTGCAGAAGGTGCGGAACAGCCAGCGGCCGTTCTTCCGGCCCTCCATCGACATGGGACTGCACAGCGAGGAGCTGGCCGTGCTGATGGAGCGTTGCTGGGCGCAGGAGCCTGCCGACCGCCCCGACTTTGGCCAGATCAAGATCTTCATCCGCAGATTCAACAGGTGGGGTCCCCCACCAGGCGGGCCAGGGCCAGGGCCACAGACATGGCCTCCTGTCAGCCGGGAGTAGAGCCCTGCAGATCTCCCGAGAGCCACTGGGTAGTTGCTCCCCCAGATGCGGACATGGCTCTCGCCGGGACACCTGGGAAGACGGGCACTGGTGGAAGGCGTACGGTGTTGCACAGCTGGGAGCAGGCAGGCTGTGTGATGGAGCTCACATGCTCTGGAGCAGGAGCAGGGGGAGGGAAGGGCAGCGTCACACCCCAGCACCCCCATGCGTGAGTCAACAGGAGGGAGTATTACGGTATCACGCACGGCCCCTCTGGGAAGGCTGACATGGGGGGTTGGGGTTATGTGTCGTGCACATGGTGGGGGCTGTGTGTTCTCTGATCCCCACCCCCCCATCGCACGTTCTCAGCTGGGGACTGTTTCTTCACCGCCCCGCTGGGGGCCCTCGGCTGGTGTTGGGGTTTTGGCCCTTCCACCGAATGGGCGCCTGCCTCGGCCAATCTTCTGTAACGTCATTCATACCCGTGGGTCAGGCTCCCTGAGAGTCCCGTGCCTCTCCCCCTCCCCCCAATGCTGACATCGAGGTCACAAAACAGGCTACAGCATCTGGGCTCTGTGTGGTCACATGCCTCGCCCCCAGCTAGCCCCAGGGTGCACTGGGGAGTGGCCCCCGTGGGGTGGGAGCGCATCACAGTGCCCCGGTGTCACGTGGCCTCCTGTGGCCTGTCCGCAGGGAGGGCAGCACCAGCATCTTGGACAACCTGCTGTCCCGCATGGAGCAATACGCCAACAACCTGGAGAAGCTGGTGGAGGAGCGGACACAGGCCTACCTGGAGGAGAAGCGCAAGGCCGAGAACCTGCTCTACCAGATCTTGCCCCAGTAAGAGGCTCGTGTGCTGGGGGAGGGACAGGCCGAGCTCCCCCACGAGTGTATGCAGGCACAGGGTGGGCATGCAAAGCACCTCCAGTGTATGTGGGGGGCAAGAGGCAGCCACTGCCCTGAGCCGGCAGAGCAGGAAGGGGCAGAAGCTCTGCCATGTCAGGGCTGGGGGTGGGAGGCTCAGATCTGGGGGGATTTTCTGGGGAGGCGGGTGTCCAGCAGCAGGTGACTGCGCACCTCATGGGATCGCCCTATGCCCCACTGGGGCCTCACCAACCCCACCGGATCCTTTGCCATTCACTCAGAACCCCCTGCCCTGGCCCCACAAGGCGAATGGGCAGAGCAAGCTGTGGGGGGCAACGGGGCTGCTGGGGTGTGTCATTGCTTGGTCCTGCATTGCGTACAGGGGACTGGCCTCGATGACCTCTCCTGGTCCCTTCCAGGTCTATGACTCTGCGATTGCTGAGTCACAGAAATCTGCCTGGGGCACCTGGGGGCAAATGGCCTTAGTGCTGCTCCCCGCACATGGTGTGCGAGGTGGGGGCAGGGACCTAGTGTTCCTGTTTTGCTCCCATTTCGCCGTGGGGGGGCAGCATGGAGACTGACCTGGCACCCCCCACCCCCCTAGCTCCGTGGCCGAGCAGCTGAAGCGCGGGGAGACGGTGCGGGCTGAAGCCTTCGACAGTGTCACCATCTACTTCAGTGACATCGTGGGCTTCACCGCCCTGTCAGCTGAGAGCACCCCAATGCAGGTAATCAGCCGGGATGCCCTTATATGGATAATCGGAGAGCAGAGATACCCCATGCAGGTAATCAGCAGGGTGTGCCCCATATGAATAATCATGGGTGTGACTGGGGCCTCCTGCGATAACCTCCTGGACATGCAAAAATCAGGGCAAGCTGCAAAACCAGGAGCCAAACTCCCCACACACTGATGGGTGGGACTTAAACTAGTCTCCCTATCAGTCACAAACAGGCCTCTGGTTCCCCACAGCGGTTACCACGAAGTGTGCCACAATAGAAACAGCCCCTTTATTGCACTCCAGCTCCTCTGGCTGGGGACTGGAGACTGAACTAAAAATGGAGTTGGGGTGGCTGCCTTTTCTGGCTTTCCCCGTGCTATGTAGAGCTTTTGCAAATCAGAAGGGAGTTGAGTCACATGGGCAAGTCCTAGTGGTTCAACAGGTTTCTCCCTGGGCCCCTTGTACTTGGGAGCTTCCTTAATGGGCCATTAAGGAGACAGTGGCCGTAGACATCCGGTCTGGGGAGTTTCCCAGAATCACACAAGTCAAAATATAGATATAACAAACATATTTCTAACTTCTAATACAGATGCAATTCCACACATAAACCATATAATCATTCCCAGCAAATTACTACCTTTCTATTGGTACCAAAAATGGCATAGCCCCTATGGATTATTGCCATTATGAAATATTAATATGAAATAATATCATAAATGGTCCCCTAAATCCGGACAGCATCACAGGGGGCAGATACCCCCATGCAGGTAAGTGGCAGGGGTGTGCCCCATATGGATAATTAGGGGGCAGAGCTACCCCGTGCAGGTAACAGGGGGAGGTGGAGAGCACCCCCATATAGATATCCAGCTGGCAGAGGTGCTCCTAGTCAGGTAGCAGGGCAGGTCTATAGGGAAACAGCTGATGAGCAGGTTCCCCCAGCCCAGGCCCTGGGCTCATGATGTGGGCTGGCCCATGCATGGGGGGATGTAGCCCTGCCGAAGTGCACAGACCCCCCCTATGTCCCACATGCCCCAGTGGTGCCTGCCTTTGGCCACAGCTGCAGCGGGCGTGGCTGGGGCTCCAGAGCAGTGCGTGGTCTAGGAGATCAGGCACCTGGCATTCACCTGTGCTCCCCAACCCAGGTGGTGACCCTGCTGAACGACCTCTACACCTGCTTCGATGCCATCATTGATAACTTCGATGTGTACAAGGTGAGACGCGGCCGGCCAGCCGCCGCACATGGTGCCAGTGGGGTAGGGCAGCCCTAGATGCACATCCTCGGGCACATGGGGTGGGAGCCAACGCTTGGGCTCTGGAGGGGCTGGAGCCTGTGGGGGAACGGCGAGGGTGAGTCCTGGAGGGGGTCTCTAGGGCCCGGCTCTCAGCAGGGAGGGGAGCATGACTCACGCCATGGGGGTCAGGTCTTTCTTCTGGGAGTGCTGCCCTCCCTGGGGCTTTGTCCCTGACTCTGCTTGGCCCCAGGTGGAGACCATCGGAGATGCCTACATGGTGGTGTCAGGGCTGCCGGTGCGGAATGGGAAGCTTCATGCCAACGAGATCGTCCGCATGGCGCTGGCGCTGCTGGAGGCCGTGAAAACCTTCCGAATCCGGCATCGGCCGAACGACCAGCTCCGGCTGCGCATCGGCATCCACACCGGTGAGGTGGCCACGGAGGGGCGGCCGGGGGGACGCCGTGCGTGGCATCAGCAGGGCTGGGGCTGACGCTGCCCCTGGGGCAGGGAGCGTGGCTGAGGGAGGGGGTCCCTGGTACGGTGTGGTGCTCATGGCTCTCCCCCCGGCAGGCCCTGTCTGTGCCGGGGTCGTAGGGCTGAAGATGCCCCGGTACTGCCTGTTTGGGGACACGGTGAACACAGCCTCGCGCATGGAGTCCAACGGGCAGGGTACGTGTCCTCCGCCCACCAGCACACCCAACCCTGGCACCAGCAGGGCAGCTGTGGCGTGGATTCTGCTGCTGTGGCGTTTGCCACGGCGGGTCTCCACACCGCCGTGAAGCCAACTCCTGGTTCTAGCCTCGGGGGCCAGCCCCCACGACACTGCCAGTCCTAGGGTGCCACTCCACCTTGGAGGCTCCCGGGGGATTCCTTCATGCCCCAAGGGCGGGCACCTGCCTTGCAGGCAGAAGCGATTCCCAGCCAGGTGGCATCAGAAGGGTTTATTAGCGCCCAGGATTACAGCGCAGGACTGGGCTAGTAGTTTAATTGGAAGTTACAGCAGCCACCGCCTCGGGGGAGCCCCCTTCCCACCAGCCCATCACAGGGGACTGCCCTCCTGCCCCAGCCACCTCCAGACCCATC
This sequence comes from Pelusios castaneus, assembly GCA_007922175.1. NCBI lineage: Eukaryota > Metazoa > Chordata > Testudines > Pelomedusidae > Pelusios > Pelusios castaneus. The sequence goes on along the minus strand of ML686015.1, from coordinate 207,941 downwards.
CCTAGCCCCTCCACTGCTTTGTCTCCTTCCTGGGTTAGGGGCCACTCTCCTGATCTTCACCTTCCCCCATCCTGTTACAGCTGGTGGGGGCTGAGGCAGAGGGTCCTGGCCAGTGTATGTGTGGCTGGGGAAGACCAGTCCGTCCTCTAGTGGTCTCTGCACTGGTCCCATTGGGTCCCATCACCACATACGTGATGCACGTGGGGAAACTGAGGCGCGCACAGCACCCAGAAAAGCCCCAAGATTATCTTCACTTTGTCTCAGCTCACTCAACCCTACTGCGTTCCCCATGCCCTGAGGGGTATGGAAACGGGCCCACCCAGCTGCCTGGCCCGCATCACCCAGTCGCAAGGTGGGTTGGAGGGAAGGGACACTGAGGAACTGCCCACTCAGGCCCATCTAGCCTCTACTCCACCCTGCCCCAGATCTGAGCAGTGGGTCTGACCCCCTGCTCTGGCCCCAGCTGACTCCTCCCCCAATCTGTCCAGCCCTGAAGATCCACGTCTCGTCCACCACCAAGGAGGTCCTCGATGAGTTTGGCTGCTTTGAGCTGGAGCTGCGCGGCGACGTGGAGATGAAGGTGAGTCTGAGGGATGGTCCCCAGTGGGGAGGTGCTGCAGCAGGTGTGAACACGTAGCGGGAGGGGCCCTGGCCGTGGGAACGCAGCGCTGAGAGCCCGGGCAGCCCTGGCAGTTGGGAGCACCCCTCAAGAGCAGGCGGTGCTGGCGCCCAGACCCCTGCTTGCTGCATGGTTCGGCATGACTGGCTCAGCTGAGCTCTCGGCGGGACACAGCACCCATGCCCGGTCCATCCCTGCTCGGGGAAGGGAGTGGGACAGGCCCTGGCTCCAGCTCTGGGACGTGGAGGACTTGGGGTGGGGGGAGAGAGCCCTGCTTTGGGGCTCTGGCCTGACCTGCTCCTGTCTGGCTCCAGGGGAAAGGGAAGATGCGGACATACTGGCTGCTGGGCGAGCGGACAGACAACAGCATCATCTGAGGCCAGCCCTCTGCTTGACTCTTGGGCTCTGCACTGAGGGGGTGTCCGCCTGAGCACCACTCCCAGCCGCAGCCGGCACCGGGCTCTGCCCACGGCCTGCAGGCCCCTAGCCAGCGGCTGGACTCGCCCCACCCTGCCGGCAGATGTGCCGGGCTGGCATGAGCCCAGGTGTCACTGCTGCTCAGCCTCTGAGTCCTGGGCCAGGTGGTGATGGCGTGAGCGAGCCACGCCCTGACGGGCGCCCACTGCACTCCTTGGAGCCTGGCTGGACCCGACCGAGTCAGGGAGGGGCTGCTGAGGCCCTGGGCAGCGAGTCTCTGGAACCCATTATGCCCACTCCCGGCTCAGCCGGCTCTGAGACCCCGCCTGAACGGGCCCCGGGCTCGGCCGGCTCTGAGACCCCGCCTGAACGGGCCCCGGGCTCGGCCGGCTCTGAGCCCGTCACCCCCAGGGCCTGGCCGCCCACCCAGCGTCCTCCGCCAGGCCAGCTGCCAGGGCTGGCCCCCAAGCAGAGAAGGGGGCAGGCCGCCTGGGTCACACAGGCCCAATGCAGGTGTTCGTGCTTCCTTCCTTTGTAAATACCCCCACATCCCCCCCCCAACTTGTAAATACCCCAGGGGCTGGGTAACCACCCCCCCGACTCCCTCCCCATGTATATACAGGGAGCAAACTGCAAACTATTTTGTTGAAATACAGAGTTCCTAACCTGGACCCACAACGTCCCCCCACGTCTCTCTGAGGGGTAGCGAGCGGGGCAGGTCTCAGCAGTGCTGCCAATGGGCAGGCCACCCCCAGGCAGTTACCTCGGTGGGCTCAGGGAGCTGGTGCCAGCATAGGCAGAGGGCAGGGGAGGCCGTGCCCGCTCCTGGGGCAAGTGCCGAGGGAGGGAGGGAGCCCTGTGCGCAGACAGTCTGCACACCGCAGTGCAGCCGTCCCACACCTGGCCAGGACACAGCTCTGGGCCAGGGAGGCTGCCCCATAGGGTTTGCTCCGGCTTAGGCCGCGTGCTTTCCTGTGGACGCAGTGCCGGCACTCGGCTAGCCCTCCCGGCCAGGCACCTTCGCCCAGAGTGCGGGAGCTGCCACTCCCTCCGCTGGGCCAGGCACGGGCATGGGATGGGGTGCAGAAGCCAAGAATGCAGTGGGCCTGTCCCTGCAGGGGGGAGCCTGCCCCGGACCACAAGGGCCAGGGTCAGCTCTGCTCATGCAGTCCTGGGTGTAATGCGGAGCATGGTACAGCTGTACGGGGGACTGGTTGGCTCCTGGGCTCACCAGCTGGGGCAGCACTGAGCCCCAGGGTGGGAAAGGCCCAGCAATTGGCAGGAGGGCAGAAGTGGCTCCCCCACACTGCCCCATAGCCATGAGCCAGGAGAGCTAGGCCAGGCTTCCCCTGGTGGGAGAGCCCCGTGAAGGCAAGGGGCGAGTGCCCAGCCCTGAGGCCCACGGTGCTGGCTGTGCCCAGAGGAGGTTGGGGCCAGCTGGCGCTGCCGGCACCAACCCAGAGCTGCAGAGAACTCAGCCAATTCCGATGGCAGCAATGCGGAGCTCAGCCCTGCCTGCCCATGGGCACCCACCCTCACCCTGCGGAACTGGCCGCTGCTGCCCAACAGCTGCACGGGACGCCTGCAGGACGGGGCTCTGGGAGGCCAGAGACAGCTGGGCCAGGAACCCCAGCCACATGCCCACTCAGCCAGTCTCCCTGATCTGCTGCAGCTGGGTTCCCGGGATGGCCTCGGGCTAACAGCCCCCCTTAAAAGGGGGCAGCCGGGCATGCTGTCAGGGCCCAGGTCCAGAGCCTGCCTGGGCACCACCCACCCTCCTGCAGCCCACACTGCCCCCACCCCCACCCCCACCGGCTGCTGCACACTGCTGCCCCACACTGCAGCTCCCGTTCAGCCCAGCCCCACGCCAGCCAGCTAGTCCCATCCCCTCTTTATTGCCCTGCGGGGCCTAGAGTCTGGGGTAGTTCTCTGGGGCGTAGGGCAGGGGCTGGTCCAGGTACTCGCTGATGGGGGTGGTAAAGGTTGCGTTCCGCCGAAAGGGGGTGTCGCCAGTCCGGATGTTGGTGACGCCCTGGAAGAGGAGGGATGGGGGAGCACCCGGTGAACAAGGCTGGGCCCAGAGGACAGGGCTGATGCAGCGGGCGCAGGAAAGGATCGGGGCTGAGCTGCAGGGCCTGGCTCCGCCACAGCAGAGGGCGGTGAGGACAGGAGTCACTCCACTCCGCACCCACGGGGCGGCTGCCAGCCAGTCCGGCCAGGCCAGTGCTGACGGCAGGGGGGCCGGCCGAGCGGGGGGCTCAGGGCAGGAGTGGATGGGTACTCACCGGCAGCCGGCGGGCGCTCTCCAGCCAGAATGTGCAGGGCTGCTCCACGCGATAGTCATGGGGCTGGGAGAAGCACAAAAACAGACCGTGCCGGTCAGCTGTGCTGGGAGCACCATGCCCCAGCGCTCCCAGAGCGGGGCAGCCACAGGGCGTCTCCCTGGCCACGGCGTGCCCCAGCATCCCCTAGGCCTCTGCCACCAGAGGGGCACTTCTGCCTCTGCTCAGCCAGGAGCAGCGGGGTGAATGGCTGCGCCCCCTCACGCAGGCCATGGACGAGCTGCTGTGCCCTGCCCCTCCCCAGCCCCCCGCAGGCTCAGCTCAGAAGGTGGGGGTAGTCGGGGGCCCCAGGTCTCACCCTGGTGGGGGGCGGCGGCCCAGCCTGGAAGCCCTCCTTGCAGTAGTCATGATGGGTGGTGGAGCATGACTCCATGGGCCCCACGGGAGGGTACAGCTCCCTCAGGGTCTCCTTCCTGCAGAGAGAAGCTGGGGTAACCGAGGGCCGGTGCTTGGGGCTCCCCGGCACCCCCCCACCCAGGGCCCCATGGGAAAGGTCTGCAGCCCCACGGGGCCCAAGCTGCACTGCAGGGGAGGAGCTCAGGCAGAACGGTTAGGGGGCCCAGCCACGCTCGCAGGAAGGGCTGGGGTGAGGCTTCGGAGCAGGAATGGGCCCCTGGGCACCAGTCAGGGAAACAGCAGCGTGGGGCAGGTCAGGCTGAGCTCCAGCCTCCCAGGGCTGGCCAGAGCGGCTTCTCCTCCTTGCCCACAGGGCTCCCGTTAGCCAGACACCCAAAGCTGCTCCCCCTGAACAGTCCCTCCTTGGGGCTTCAGGGGCCACCTGGCCCACCCCACCAGCCCCAGAGAGATTAACATTCAGCTGCCTCTGCCCCTCCCATCCCCCAGGCCAGGTCCCTGCTCCCCCACCCCATCCTCCATCCATGCTCCCCTGGCCCTGGCGCGGCACTCGGTGCTTGATTGGAGCACAGCCCCCCCAGACGACACGGAAGGGCTCCTAATCTCTCCAGCTGCCTCCATCCCTCTGCTTTCCCAGGCCCACAACAATGCTTCCCTTATCGACAGGGCCTGGGGGAGCTGGCCCAGTGCGCGCCCCCACGCAATCGCGGCAGAAAAGCAACAGGAAGCAGGCCAGGTCCAGTGTGGCCCAACTCAGCCCAGGAGCTCAGCACAGGATGCTGATGAGGAAAAAGGCCTCAGGCCTCGAGCTGATTCTGAGCCCTCGCTCTGGCTGGGGCAGCATTGCGCCAAACCAGCCCTTTGGAGCAGGGGCTGCCTCCCTGCGCCCCAGTCAACTGACAGCCGCCCTGCACCATCACAGCAGAGAACCGGTGGGACCTGTCCCCCATCTTCACCTCCTAGCCCAGCGCCGGGGCTGAGTCCACTGCCAGCAGCACCCGGGGGGGCGGGGGCACAAGAACATTGGCAATTCCAGGATCAGCCCAGCTGGCACATCAGGGGCATTTCCGTCCTCCAGCATAGGCTGCTCGGACGCCCTCAGGGATAGCTAGGCTGCAGCTGGCACTCAGGCTTCCTGCTGCAAGCCAACTCTGCAAGGTGGGCGCTGGCTGGCATGCTGAGAAAAGCAGTGTAGATGTGTGGCCCCCATGGGGTGCTAGGGTGGCTGGCACGAGCCCCTGCCAGAGCTGCCATGCCCACACAGCTAGTGGCAGCAGGCTGGCAGGCGTTTGCCGCCCGGGCTGGGCGGCCTGTCTCCCGCTGCAGAGCGCCCAAAGCGGCTGGTGTGCCCCCCACTCGTACCCCGCCCAGGCTGGGTGGCCTGTCTCCCGCTGCAGAGCGCCCAAAGTGGCTGGTGTGCCCCCCACTCGTACCCCACCTGGGCTGGGCGGCCCGTCTCCCGCTGCAGAGCACCCAAAGCGGCTGGTGTGCCCCCCACTCGTTCCCCGCCTGGTCTGTCAGGCACCAGCACCTCTATCCCCCCACAATGGGACCTTCTCCCTGCAGCGCTCTGCTGAGCTGGCCAGACTGCGGGGCAGCTCTGGGGAGAAGGGCTGGGGTGGGGAGCAGCCCCAATCTCTCTCCCGCACTGCCCTAGCACCCTCCCAGCTGGGAGACTGAACATGGGCCCTTGCAGTGCCAGGCAGGGACGGGCAAGCAGCCTCACCTGTATTTCTGGTACAACATCAACTCCAGCATGGCCTCCCGCTGCCCTGCAGGGAGAGCCGCACACAGTCAGCATGTTGCCCCCATGGACTCCCAGCCCAGCGAGGCCAAGAGAGGACTGCAGCAGGGCCCGACGGCAGCCAGCTAGGTCCAGCGTGAGCCAGAGATCCACGCACGCAGACAGCAGGGCCCGCAGCTGCCTCCCGGGGGTCGAGGGGATGGGGAGCAGCGGCACCTGTCCACCAGCCTGGGATGTTTGATTTCAGGGGAGCTCCGGGGACGAGCAGGCCAGGGAGGCAGGCAGGGGCTGTTCCACGCAGTATTACCACAGAATGGCACACAGGCCGTTCCTGCTGAGTCCACACCGACCCCTCTGCTGCCATGGGGTGCAGGGGAGGTGCGGGGAGGCGGAGTGTTGCCTCACACAGACACACAGTCAGGGCCAAGACCACCGGGGTAGCCTGAATTGCCTACTGAGTTCTTTGCGTCCTGTCCCAAATGGCTGGCGGCTGCTGCTGCAGGGCTGTGAAATTGCTGTATGCCCCACCCCAGAGGCAGCTGCATTCCCACACTGGGTAAGCAATCCCTGCATCCTCTGCTACAAGGAGCGCCTGATCCTGTGATTGCTCCCTGCCATGCACAGGGGATGGGATGGCCAGGTGGGGGATGGGTGCTGTCAGGCCCACGGGGGACCCATAATGGGGTGTTAGTTATTGGCTGGGCTGAGAGGCTCACCTCCATAGGCACAGACTGAGCCTCCTGGCCTCTGGGGAGCCTATCTCCATCTCACAGTGGGGCAGAGGCAGGCACAGGCAAGTGGCCCTGCGAGCGGCAGACCCCTCTTGAAATGCCTTAGTTGCCCCTGGGCCTCACCTCTGACAGGAAGCCCAGCCTTTCGGGGTCTGCGGTAGGAATCCTTCATGGTGGTGCTGTCGGCCAGCTGGGAGAGCAGCTGGATGGTGAGCAGCCCGTGATGGCCGTGCCGGTAGACGAAGCCCTCGCTGCCCGCCTCTGGACTGGGCACCTGGTCCAGCTCATTCGTGGCTCTCTGGAAACAAGGAGCAGGAAGTGCAGGATGGGGAGGGCACGCAGGGACCCAGCCCCGGCCTCCCACCCCAAAGGCAGAGGCTGCCCTCAGACGTCCACTGGGCAGGGCAGCCTCTGGAGACTGTGCAGCAGCACAGCAGCCTGCCAAGGGTCCAGGGCTCACCCCAAGCCCAGCTCCTCTCCAACCAGTCCCTGAAGAGCTCCGCGATGCAACGAAAAGCCCCAGCACCTGTGAAGGAAAGGCCTGCGCCCTCGGCAGGTGCTGCCCCATTGCTGGGGCCATGCAGGCCCCACCCACCTGCGGCACTGACAGCCTCCCACCAGCACTCGGTGCCTGGAAACTGCAGATGACAGGGCCTGCAAGACACAGCCCGGCTGACACCCCCAGAGCAGCCACTTTCCACTGCAGGGGCCAGACCCGAGGACAAGAGATGCTTTCTCACTGGGTCAGGGCTGGACAGACTCAGGCAAAGGGGAAGAGGGAAACCAGCCCTTGGCCGGGGGAAGGAAAAAGGTGCCGATGACATCAAACCCCACTCACACCTCGCTGCTGCCCTCGCTGAGATCCCTAGTGTACCTTTGAGGGCCAGGAGCTCTTGGCTGGGAGAACAGAGAGAGGTGATCAAGGGCTGCCTTGGGTACAGAGTGCAAGTATCTACCTAGCAAACAAATCTTTCATGCTGGGCTCTTCAGGCTAGCCGAGAAAGGACAAACACAATCCAGGGGCTGGATGTTGAAGCTTGACCAATTCGGACTGGAAATAAGGTGTTGCTGTTTAACAGTGAGGGAGGGGCGCTGCCCCCTGGAACAATTCACCAAGGGTTTTGGTGGACTCTCCATCATGGGCAACGTTTAAGAGAAGATTGGATGGTTTTCTAAAAGCTCTGCAGCCTCTGGTTCAACCAGGGTGAATTCAGGGAGCTCTCTGGCCCAGGCTACACATCCAAGTGGTCCCTTCTGGCCTTGGAAGCTAGCAATTTCAGCTGTCAGACTGGCATCAGGGCACCGGGCCCCTCCCACCCTGGAACTGAATTCAGAGACTCACTTGGCCATAGCATGAGACAGATCCTCTGAGATGCTGAACACCAAGGACCAACGCGCGCACACCCTGCAGGTCCCTTCCTGGCGACTGGGGGAACAGCACCCCACGCCCCCCAGACAGCCCTATCCTGGCAGGTGCCAGGGTTCAGACCATATGCGCACAGAGCCCTGTCTGGGGGAGTATTGAGTAAAGAATGAGAGACGCTAGGTACGGTGGAGATCGACCGCGCAGGGCCTTGAAAGTGCAGACAAGCAGCTTAGGTTTGGTGGAGGGAAGCAGAGGGAGCGGTGACGTGGACACAGTGACGGGCGAGGAGAGCGACTGTGCGCCAGCGTTCCCAAAGGCTGCATTTGTCAAGGGCAGAGAGAAATGCTGCAGTACTTGAGACACAAGATGATGACAGCCTGGACCAGAGTTTTACTTGAGCTGATGGACAGGAAAGGCCCAGGGCTTCGTTTGTAAGGAGAGAGCTGCTGGGACTCCAGCAAGTTTTTACACTCATAACTGGCATAGCAAGCGCCGCGGTGCCTGGTCTATAGACTGCCAGGCCCGGGGGGGACGGCGGGCTACGAACTGCCGGGCCCGGGGGGGGAGGGGGCAGGCTATGAACTGCCAGGCCCAGAGACGCCGGGACTCAGCCTGGGACAAAGCACTGGAAAGGGCGTATCTTCGAGCTGCTCTGTGGAGAGAATCAGCAAGGCCTAGACACAGCCGGAGTGTGAGGACCTAGAGAGATGCCCAAGTAGAAGATGAGGCTGCGGGGGATGGGGATAGACTCCTAGGCTGTGTCTACACTGGCAAGTTAGTTGGAATTAAGGAGGGTTAATTTGAACTAACTAAAGCCATGGCTACACTAGGCTTTAGTTAGTTCGAATTAAAGGCTTCCTTAATTCGAACTAATAAGTTTGAATAGGGTATTTGAACTAAGGGGGTAATTCAAACTAACTAGTTCCAATTAGCCAATGTGGCCATGTTAATTCGAACTAATTTCTTAGTTCGAATTAACCGGCCATTGAAATGAATGGGGATCGCTAATTTGAATTAAGCAAGTGCTTGCTTAGTTCGAACTAATATTCCAGTGTGGCCATGTTAGTTCGAATTAAGGTCATTTGAACTAATTCAAACTAATTTTAGCCAGTGTAGACATAGCCATAGACTCTTAAGGTCAGAAGGGACCAGTACGATCATCTCGTCTGACCTCCTGCAAAATGCAGGACTCAAAACCTCACCCACCCACTCCAGCAATAGGCCACCAACCTATGACTGAGTTATTTACCTCCTTATATCATGATTTAAGGACTTTAAGATACAGAGAATTCACCGGTACATGAGCCATGCCCTGTGCTACAGAGGAAGGCGAAAAACCCCCAGAGCCCAGGCCAATCAGCCCTGGGGGAAAATTCCTTCCCGACCCCAAATATGGCGATCAGTTAAACCCTGAGCACGTGGGCAAGTCTCACCAGCCAGTTACCCGAGACACAATTCTCTGTAATAACTCAGAACCCCCCCCCCCCCCATGTACTCTCCTCTCTTAGGCCACTCGTATATCCACCACCCGTAGCCAAATATCATACCAACCTCCGCCTAGGGGCGGTCTGATAAATGTGACCCCGCCCAGCAATGGCTCACTGGTCACTGGTCAGCACAAGACATGGCCACGGGACGTGGTAGCATCACTACGGCTGGAGAAGCAGCCACAGAACTGACCGGCCTTGTCCGTTTCTTGTGGCACGCTCAGGCAGACGTCTCAGTGGCATTCACATTTTGGGAGGTTTTCTTCGCTGGAGCCACCACGAATGACCTCCTGCTCTCGGCTCCCTAGGGCGACAGCCCCAGTGCCTGCGCCTCTGGGGCTTTTTTTGGCATTTTGAGGCACAGGCAGGACAGCCCCATCCTATGACCAATGCCAGGCCTGTACCAGCCTCCGGCCCCAGGGAAGTGCTGGACTCCTCTGCACAGAGCTGCCCAGATGCTCGAGGAGCCATTTGGGCATCACTGGTTATCGAGCAATGGCAGGTGCGCACAGGGGGACTGACCCCGAAGATCCCACATTGGCTCAGCATCACAGAGGCAGGGAGCGGGCAGAGAAGGCTACAGTGGCAATGTCCAGGAAGTGTTGCTTTAGGACAAAGGAGGATGGCCTTCAGCTGGGGATGGCCACCCCATTTTGCCACATGCCAGGCTCGTTTCTGAGGAGCAGGGATCATCCAGGAACCCTAACAACATTAACCCTGGTATCAGCTGAGCCTGCGGCATGAGGGTGCCCCAAGGTCAGGGAGGCATCCGCAACCCTGGACAGCGCTGCGTGGGGAGCGTAGGATGCGGAACGGCTGACGGGAGCGGCAGGCTAAAGGAGGTAGTGGTCTGATCTGGCACTGGGGGTGGGGGGACGCAGGCTAGATGGGCCCAGTGGAAGAGTGGCCTCCCTAAGCCCCTGGGCCGATGCAGGGCAGGGCCATCCCGAGCTAGTGACGGGCAGTGATGCAGGGACAGCACCGTGGTTTGCGTCAGTGTGGCATTTTCCACGGTACTGCGTAAATACTAGCAGACAGCGCTGCGCTGCAAATCAGGGGGGGGAAATTACCTCCTCCTGCCAGTTGTGGACTAGGCATTTCCCACGGGACACCAGCTCCCTCGGTCGCTCCTCAGGCATCTCAGCCTTGCTGGGCAGCATCTCCACCACACAGGGTGACAGCTCTGCAAGGCGGCCCCCTGGCTCTCCATGGCAGGGCGGCAGCTCAACCATACAGGGCTCCACCTCAGCTGTGCAGGGCAGCTCCTCAGCCAGCCTGGCTGGAGTCTCGCCATTGCTCACGGGCACCTCTCCCTCGCTGGGCAGCAGCTCTGGCTCTTTAGGAGCCAACCTGTTTGTATTGTGGAAGGAGAAAATACCGCCATTTACACTACGGGCAACGGGCACCGGATCAACATCTGCTCTTCAGCAAATGCCATCTCACCCTCGTCCCAACAGAGACCCATCAAGACCCAGGCCTAGGTGCGCCATGATGCAGAGGGGCTCTACCTGTGCAGCCCTGCCCCATGCCATGGCCCTACCTGCTCCCCACAGTCCTGCCCTGATGATGGAAGGGATTCCCTTCTCCACAAAGGGGCAGAAGCAGCAGCAGAACCCCATCTCCCTTCAGGAACATCAGGAATTCCTGCTCCCTCCAGAAAAAAAGGCATGGTGAAATTAAGTGGGAATTTTCTGTAATATTATTGTGAGACTTATGTGTGCCTCAGTTTCCCCTGTGTGCCACATTGTTGAGAGGTGAATGAAAGCTGTCTGCTCTCAGGGTGGGCTAAGAAACACAGCTGTGGGTGTCACCCAGCGCTCTGGGCCTGGTCCCCCCAGCGGTGGACCATTTGAGAAGACAGTGGAAAATCCAGTCAGGCATTTTCCAAGACCGGAAGGGCTAGCTAGAGATTTCCCCATCTTTCAGAACGGGGCTGAGTGACATTCCCCAGCTGGAGAACAAATGACGGGGAGGTCAGAACTGGCTGCTGGAAGGAGCTGGGCTGTCACCTGGAGTCTGATGAAGGCAGCCGGAGAAACGGACAAAGCTTCAACTAAGGAGCTCACGACAGCTTGGCTGGGTGCTGGGCTGGCCAGAAAAGATGGCGCTACCCTAAGGACTGCCTAGACTGTGTCCAGTGCACCAATAACGCAGCTGCCGTGACAGTGTGTGTCACAGCAAACGCTGGGCGAGGGGCATTAATCCCTGGGGAGTGGAAAGGTCTCCCTCTGGGTCCGGCTCAGTGGGATGTGCTGACTGCAGAGATGCTTGTAGAAGGTTGTGATTTTAGAGACACTCCCTAGCATGGGTCAGTGTTGTGGGAATTGGGAGACGTGCCCTACAGGTGATCTAACACGGGGGCTCCCAGCTGCACCCCTGGGAATCCCTTCTGTCTGTGCTATTAAAGTTCTGTTCCTCACTCATTCAATGGCCTGGTCTTTAATGAACCATCAAGATCATTCCACTGACCAGCGCTCACAGTGAGAAGCAGGGGGGCTACAGACCCACAGGGCCAGTCTAAGGAGGTGGTGAAGCTGCCTGGCTCACCCTGGAGGAAGAGTGAGACCTATGGGGGGTCTGACCCACTGAAGGGGATCCTCCTAGACTAGAGACTGTTACAATGCCGGCAGCATAGTACGATACCCTGTGGGGAAGCAGCAAGGAGGTCCCACGCTACTATCTACTTTGATAGGAGCCAGGCCGCCTGGCTCTTTCCCCCCCCCGTTACATACAGATCCCTCCGCTGGAGTGGGCCTGGTGTAACCCATATGCCTGAAAAGGCTATCTCTGAGAGACCTGCTGAGGGTGGGTTACTGTTGTTGGGCAGATTAGCGACCCACAACTGGAAACTTCCAGAAGCAGGGAGTGGTAGCAATTTGAGCATGCTCCACAGTGTACCCTGCTTGTGCGATGTGATGTTGTCAGTCAGATGACTGGAGAGCAGCAGCCTGAGCAGACAGCAGGCAGGAGCTGCCTTGAGGGGAGACCATGTGCTCAGTGTTCTGGAGAGGAGCTGAGCCAGGAGTGAACAAGATGTTTTCTCCATGTAAAGGAGTCATTTGCGACAGACCTTGCAGACATGCATATGGGACTGAGGGCTGGTTGCAGAGGAGAAGAGAAAGCCTGCATGGAATGCTACAGAGGATCCCAGCAAAGAAAGAAGAGGACAGCGATTTCTTGCCACTCAAGCTTCCACACTGGAACAGAGACTGTAGCTGAGAGTTGGGTGAACTCCACACAGACTTTGGGACTCTTGGGTAGCTTTCATGCAAGGGATTGTTCTTGGTTAATTGTAGTTTGTTTTCTTAGGATAAGGTTCATTTAGTTAGTAGTTAATAAAGTTCATTGTTATGTTTGTTTTTAGTAGTATTTTAATGTGTGAGAGTAGCTCTGAGCAAGCTTCGCCGTGAGTCCTGTACAGACTGGATCCTGGGTCTCCAGCTGCTTTCCCCATAGGGGTTGGGATTGATTTCTGTGGCACTGGAGAAGGGCAATTAAATGAATTTGGCCCACCCGAAGGTTACACTGGCATGACCCCCAAATTCTAAGACCCCATTGAGATGCATAGGGAACTCCCCCACCTCATGGCAACCCTGTGACGGACTCAGGCAGATAGGGCTGTATCCGTTCCACCAGCAGCAGCAACCCCGCAGAGCAATCAGCCCAGGCCCGCTGCAGACCCAGGCAGTTGGGGCTGTCAGTCCCAGACACCCCTCTCTGAGCGAGTGGCTCGGGCCCTCTGGCAGTGTCACTGTAGCCCTCCGTCGCCCTGGGGCAGAGTCACACTTCACTGTAGGGCTGCGGAGCCTGCATCTTCCCTGCTTTAAAGGGAGACAAGTCACGCGGTGGTGACCCGGCCTCGCCTCCCTCCAGCCCTGCATGTGCCCCAGTCTCCAGATTCTCCTGGCACCCTGACCCACATGTGCCCTAGGCCCTGCCCCTCTCAGACACTGCCCCACACCAGGCCCCACGCCTCTTTCTCTGGGCCCCACCGGCCCCTCCGTTCTACCCCACCCCTATTTTCTCTGACCCATGCATGCCCCACACCACTTCCCCTGGACCATGCCCCCTGCCACTGGGCCCCGCCCTCACTATCCATGGACCCCACCCCCTACCACTGGACCCCGCCCCCTGCCTCTGGGCCCTGCCCTCACTATCCATGGACCCCGCAGCTACCACTGGGCCCCACCCCCACTATCCATGGACCCCGCCCCTACCACTG
>ML686015.1:171976-186198 GCA_007922175.1 Pelusios castaneus | reverse complement strand
GGGCGGGGGAGGGTAAAGGGGAGCAGACTGACCCATGGCTCACGGGGGGGGAGCTAAAGGGGAGCAGACTGACCCATGGCTCATGGGGGGTGAGAGGGGATCTGAGATCTTCAGTTCTCCCCCCACCTTGGGAGAATGGTGTTGGCTGCCCCCCACACACACACACACTCAGTAACTCCTCTGGCTCCCAAGGGGGAGGAGTTCCACCTGCCTCCTGCAATGATCTGATTGGCTGCTTTTCCCCCGGGGGCAGGGCATTAGGGAAGCAGCCAATCAGAAGAGATTCCCCTTGGGCAGGTGCCCTGGGTGCCTGGCCCCTCCCCTGCCTCTGTGTCCCCCCAGCTCACACAGGTGTCACTCAGGGCGGGGCCGCCCCCTCCATGGGTCAGCGCTGAGCTGGGGTGACGAGCCAGCATGGGGGCGGGTCCCAGCAGGGCCAGGGCCGAGGTGTCTGCTCGTGGCTCAGCCCCCAGCTCCCAGGGCTGATTCCTGGTTTCCACACTGCCCTGGGCCAGCACCAGCCCCACCCGGCCTCACTGTGCGCCGGCAGGTGCCCAGCTTGCACCTCTGTGCTGGCCTGGGAGCCTCGTCGTCCCAGGTTCTCGTCCTGCTGGGTTGCCTGTCTTCCCCACAACTCCAGCCATGTCTCTGGGATGTGCTAGCTCAGGGTGGGCCCCCTGGAGCTCCCTCACCAGCTCCTGCGTGTGGAAGAAGGGTCCCAAGTGCCTTCCCAGTCCAAGAGATACTGCAGAGGCCACGTGCCCATTGGGAATCAGATGCCACAGGACCCAGGGGAGGACAGGATTTGGTGGACAAAGGGCATCTCTAGGGCTTCAGAAGGGAAAGACAAAAGTGGGGGTGCATTTTGGGGGGTGCTGTAGCTTACAGGGAAGTGGATTAATCTGAGGGCAGAGCTGGAAGGTCCCAGGAACTGGTGGGCCCATTGCCCAGAGGGTTGCCTGGTCTAGTGAGCTACACTTTCTGGCCTATTATAAATGCAAGAGCCTCCTCTCATCAACGGGCCACCACATCCCTCTTGTAAGCTTTTTGCGTCACCAGCTGCCTCTGGAGCTACTCCTGGGTGAGGCTGATCTGTTGGATGAAATCCATGGCAGTTGGGTTTAAGGAGGCTGCTGACAGTCCCTGGTAAAAAGGGGGCGGAGTCTGTAATTCCAAAGATGGGGATCTGACTTGTAGACACACGGTCAGCGTTTTGATATGAAAACGCTGCATGTGGCAGGAGCGTGGAGCAGTTATCCAGGAGATGTACCACAAGATGATCCCTCACTCTCTCAAGCCTTGGGAGACAGACCTCTCCTCGCTGACAGACAGCCCCCAACCGTAAACAGATACTCACCAGCGACTACAGATCAAACAACAGAAATATTAAAGCAGGAACAAATCCCTGCAACAGACCACGCTGCCAACTTTGCCCCCATTTCTACACTGAAGACATCATCACAGGACTAAATCAAGCCACCTACTCCATCAAGGGCTCGTTCACCTGCTCATCCACCAATGTGATTTATGCCATCATGTGCCGGAAATGCCCCTCGGCCTTATACATTGGACAAACAGGACAGTCTCTGCACAAAAGAATAGATGGACACAAATCTGACATCAGAAATTGCAACACTAAAAAACCAATAAGGGAACACTTCAATCTCTCTGCTCACTCCATTGACGACTTGTTAATAGCTGTGCTGAATCAGATGAATAACAAATCACAGCTTCAAAGAGAAACTGCAGAACTGGAATTTATATGGAAATTTGACTCAGTTGCCTTGGGGTTAAACAGGGACTACAGATTTTTCTCTCAGTACAACAGGTGATTTGACCTCACCCTCCTCTATGTGCTGTTCCCCAGTGTTTGAATCCTAACACCTATTTTGATTTGCTGTTACAGCCTGACCTGATCCTGTGTCATACACTCCCCTGCATTTAATTTCCTCCCATTCTGTAGTTTCCCATCTTCAAAGCGTCTGACGAAGTGGGATTTTCTCCCACGAAAGCTCATGCAATAAATAAATCTGTTAGTCTTTAAAAGTGCCACAGGACTCTGTTGTTTTTCTGCAATCAACTAACACGGCTCCCCCTTTGGAACATAACCTCTCAAACATTGTTCTGGTATTTGGTTCACTCTTTTGGTTCATCCATCTCTTTGGTGGTGGTAAGCAACGGAATTGGACAGTCAGTAACCAGGAGATCCTTGCGCCAGCATCAAGAGGTAAATTTTGGGGTTCAGTCTGAAACAATTTGGTCTGAAAGCCTGTAAAGTCAAACCATGGTTTCCCCCAGGAGATAGGCAATAGTCTCAGCAGATGGCCAGTAGCTGCAGGAGATGTTCCGTTTTAGTCAGACAGTCTGTGTCGCTGTCCAGGTTTAGGGGACCACTTATGATGGTCTTTCATATTAATATTTCATAATTCCAAAAATCCCTGTGAGATATGCCATGTTTGGTGCCAATAGAAAGGTTATGATTCGCTAGGAATGTTTATATGGTTTATATGTAGGTGATATGTTTGTATTAGGAGTTACAAATATATTTGTTATATCTGTGTTTCAACTTATCTGATCTTGGGAAACTCCCCAGTCTGGATGTCTACAGCCATTGTCTCCTTAATGGTCTATTAAGGAAGCTCCCAGTTATAGTGGGCCCAGGGAGAAACCTGTTGAGCCATTAGGACCTGTCCATATGACTCAACTCTATTTTGATTTGCAAGAACTCCACACAGCATGGAGAAGGCCAGAGGTGATAAAAGGCAGCAGCCCCGACTCCATTTTGTCTTCAGTCTCCAGTCCTCCACTAATACCCATCTCTGGATCTATTCTTCTGTGACTGGACAGAGGACTGAGGTCCATCCAGGTGCTGGGTGTTTACCAGAGAAACTGGACAAAGCCTGCAAACTCCGTATTCTTCTGAGGCCTTGTTTTACATGGACTCTAAATCATTTGTATGGATGTGATTCACTTTGACCCTTTAACATCTCATATTTTCCTTCTTTTCTTTTTATATTAAACCTTTAGTTGTAGTTACTAAAGGATTGGCTCTCAATGTGGTATTTGGGGTAAGATCCAAACCTATACTGTTCTGTGTGATGTGGCTGGCCCTTTGGGGGTTGGGAGAACCTATCTCTTCAAGAGACCCAGTGGCTAGTTGGGGACCAGGACAGAGCTGGAATGCAATAAAGGGAGCTGTTTCCATTGTGCTTCATGGTATCCGGTGTTGGGAATGAGAAATCTGGTTGTGGCTGAGAGGGAGCTTGGTTTAGGTACCACCCATCAGAGTTTGGGAGAGTTGGGCTCTCAGTTTTGCAGCTTGCCTTGATTTTTGCATATTCAGGTGGTTGTCCCAGGAGGCCCCGGTTACACGATCCATGACAATCAAGATTACTGCTTGGCCACCAGACATTGGGAATTCCACAATGAAGTCTAAGTGGACAGTGGACCAAGGACAGCTGGAGTCTCCAGGGAGACTAAGGTTCTGAGGGGTCTAGTCCATGACACCCTGGTACATACACAGCACTCACAGGATTCCAGTAAGCTGGGACTTTTGCTCACATGGAGAACAGCAGAAAATGGGAAACCATGCAGGTGATCTTACAGCAGCCAAAGGGGCCTGGCACTAAAGTGTGGTGGCAGAGTCATAGCACCACCAGTTGGGGAGACGGAGGATGGATACATGTGTGAAGTTTGCAACCCATCCGCCATGGAACAGTGCCCCTAGCCACATAAGGCTATGTTCCTTGGGCAAGTGAGATGTCTTCTGAGGCAGATCACAGGAGTGAGCCCAGGTCTTAATGAACTGCAGCACTGAGAAAGTTCCTAGGTTTGAGGAGGCGGTGGAGGGGGATTGCAGGTAGACTCCTCATTTTCTCAGGGGTATCCCCCTTTCATTTCCCAGTGGTAGGTAATCGTAAACTCAAACGGATTGAAAAACAAGGCCCACCTGAGCTGCCTCTGGTTCAGAGCATGGGCCTTGCAGAGGTATTCAAGGTTCTTGTGGTCAGCAAAACATGGGCTGAACCAGAATGACCAGCCTGGGTCCGACCAACGGTCCAATCAACCCAGTGTCCTGTCTGCTGCCAGTGGCCAGCGCCAGGTGCTTCAGCAGGAATGACAGAACAGGGCATCATCCAGTGAGTGGGTGCTGAACTCCCTCAAGGTGGTAGCTCATAGGATTAGCCAGTTTACTTGCATATCTATCTTTTCTTACAAGTCTAATTGCCTGTTTTCTCGTTTATACATTTGGATGAGCGCATTTTGGCTGTAAAACAAGACAGCTACGGGCCACACGCGGTATGATGAGCTAAGGCAAACCAGCATACAAGTGTTCGGGACCATTAGCCGAGGTAGGTGCTGATGAGTTAAAGCTCTTTGGCTATGTCTGCACTAGAAAAGTTAAGTCGACTTAACGAAGTGGACTAAGTCAACTTAGCTTTAAGTCAACTTAGTCCACTTTGTTAAGTCGACTTAATAAAGTCAACTTAAGGGTTACTCCATGTCCACACCATCCTTAAATCGAGTTAAGTCAACTTAATGAGTGGTAGTAACAAAGTCAACTTACGCTTTCATTAAGTCGAGTTAAGGAATTTCTTAAGTCGATTTAATGAAAGCCTGGTGTGGACGTGGCTTAATTTAAGTCAACTTAAGCTTCCTTAAGTCGAGTTAAATTGCCAGTGTAGACATAGCCTTTGTGACCTGTCTCCTAGCTGAGTCAGGCTGCATTAAGAGGGGGGGCTCCTTCAGCTCATGCCCTCAGTACACTTAATAGGTGTCCCACAAAGAACGTGGTTAGGCCAGATAGGAGAGGCAAGAATGAGTGAGTTGTCTGAAAAAGGTATGGATACATGTCTAATACGAACCAATGTGCCGGCCGGTAGAGCAAGTGCACCCTGAGGTTTGGTGGGTGAGGACCATGGTGCCCAGGTGATAAGAGGGACAACCCACCTGCTGTGTTAAGGTAGTCTTATTCCCAATCCGCGCATTTGAGTTCCTTTAGTTGTAAGTTAGAGTTTACAGCTTTCTCAAGCTCTCAGCTGGAGCCTCTCCTAAGCTCGCCACCTCCTACTGGAGAACTGAGGAAGCTGGACACCAGCAGAGAAGGGGGAGAGGCTGGTCCTCTGTCTCTTACCACCAGGCTATCAAGGAGGGGTGCGAGCGTATTCATCTAAATAGCTGTGTGGTCCGAGACGCACGTGTCTGTCTAGAACAATACCACTACTCTTGTAGTTCTGCTTAACAATCAGCCTTTTGACCATTACTATATGTTAACTCAATAAAAATCATTAAGGCCATATTTTGGTTCCCACGGTGAGCGCCCTTGCAAATCTCTCTGTAGCCTGATTCTGGTGCAAGAACCTTATCTTCTGATCAGATGTACTGGCGAGCCTCCAGCCCCATTCTACAAACAGTAATACGAAGCACCTGAAATCAGGAAACAAGGGGGTGACCCCATTCTTCCCAAGCAGTCCTGCCTGCAAGGAGCCCTCTGTCCAGCGTTTCATCGTTCAGCTCTCTGGGGCAAGTTTTCGGAAGTAGAAAGCATACAGGTGCAAAACCGACTAGGATCTGAGTCACTGAGTCACAGGCATCACCCTGAGGACACATCCATTTCCACTAGAAACAGGGAGCAGCCAGTTTTCTGGGTAAGAATGAGGAGAATAAACTAGAGCGTAATCCTGGAATAGTGTTATTAGATTAGCATGCATTCTATATCTTTTATTTGTTTGTTGTAACTCCTGACCCCTTTATTGAATGATTGGACATTGATTTGCTAAATACCCACTTCAAATCATATTCTAATCAATAAGTTAGTGTTAGTTCCTTCAAAAGCTGTTTGAACTTTGGAGGGTGTGAATGAGTGAAGCTGGGCATATCCGTTTCATTGATAAATGGGTGAACAAGTGTCTATGAAGCTACAGTGATTAGAGAAGGGTCCCAGTCCCCATAGTGTGTTATCTGGGATTGGAGGTGCTCTCTGGGGGACCATCGCCTAAGTGGCTAGAGAGCACACCCTCACTGCCTGGGATGGATTATATGCAGGGGACTGATGTGGACTGACGCAGGAGTGGGCAGACACCTAGCTAAGCAGGATAATTTGGGGTTTAGGAGTGGAGTTCAGGGGTCACGGTGGCACCTCAGACCAGATTCTGGGTAATGAATGTTGCACACTGGAAATGCGGGGAGATGCTATGGTTCTCGGATCAGGTTCTACTCAAGGGCTGGGGGGTGGGTCTGAGCATGGAGCTCTGAGGATGCCCAGACTGGGGCTTGGGCTTGTCTGTTTCCTGAGTTCTTTCAAGCTGGACAGGAGATCTTGTGGCCTGCAGTAAAACCAGGGCACAGCAAGCCCCCAATACCAAAGCACAGCAACCCCCAGAATCCCCCTGGGCTCTCCAGTACCACAGGCATAGCAACTCTGACCAGCGTTCCCCGATATCATGGACACAGAGACACCGCTCCCGAGTGCCCCATTCCCAGGAGTACAGATCCTTCCTGATGTCACAGGTACAGCATAGGCGCCCCCAACACCATGGGTATACCCCCCTTTTACATTCAGAAGGCAGTGCTGGCTCACACCTTAGGGCCGTCCCAGGGGAATGTCGTAATGGGTGGCGGCAGACGAGAAATATTCTTGAACTTCCTGTCCAGCAGCGCTAGGCGCCAGGGAGCAGCCAAGAGGAACTGGAATCACTCCGTTGAGCACGACTTCAGTCTGGCTGCTGTTGCTGAGACCTGCTGGGCTGATTGGCCTGGTCGGCATGTTACGAGAGCGGTTCTCTAACCTAGGTAGGAAGAGTCAAGTGGGTAAAAGGAGGAGGGGAGTGGAACTCAGCATCTGAATCGGCACGATTTGTTTCCACGTCTGGTAACTTGGAAGTAAGTGATCCTGGATGCTTTTGGATCAATGTCCTGAGTGACAAAGCACAGCCACAGGTGTTAGTTTCTCTCCGCTACAGCCCCCAAATCATGCGCAGTCTGTACTGCCTAGGGGAAAACGTGAGCGATCCCTGAGTGACAGATCCTGGAGTCTGACGCTGCTGGGACTAAAACATCCTGAAGAGTTCTAAACATTGTCACCGACGCTTTCCTGATTCCAAAATATTGCAGCCAGCTTGCAGGAATTCTTTCCTAGACCTCATCCTAACAGACAACGAGGACTGGTCACAGAAATAAACATCAGTGGGAGCTTTGAACAATGACCCTGACTTGATCGCACTGATAATGTGCAAGCAGAATAAAGTCCAGACCAGAAACACAAAAACGTGGTGCTTTAATAGGGACAGTTTCACAAAGCTATTGGGAGCCAGACCTGCTGGGAGAAAGAATTTAATCAGAAAGGCGTGAATGGTACTTGGGACTTGTTTAAGAACACCTTAGGTGCCCAGAAAGCCACAATTGAGGAAGAAAGCTCCACTGGGTAAAAAACTGACCTGGAAGGCAGGTGAAGGGCAAGTGAAATTTAAAAAAAAAATTTTAAAAATCAACAAATGGGAAAAAAGGATGTTGATGGTAATTCACGTGAAGCAGAAGCTAGGAGTTGTCGAAAGCTTGGCAAGCGAAGCTAACGGACATAAGGCGACCTCTATGGGCAGCAGATTTAAGGAGATAAGAGCAAAAAGAACTCTCACAACGTTGTTGGGCCAGAGCTGGATGGAAACGGCAGAGTGAGCACGAATAACGCAAAGGTGACGGGTGTAATTCTCCACAAAGGGCCATAGTTGGCCCACACACCCACAGCATTTGAAAGCTTTCTTGGTGTGTCGCGGAGCTGTCAATGTAGGTGATGGGAAACATGGCACCCAAAGGGAGACCGCCTCATTCTTCACACAGCTCACGAGACATCCAGGACTAGACTGCAGCTTTTACTGCACCTACAATTGGTGTTCGTCGGCTGAAGCTCCCAAACAATGTGTGGGAAGATTTTCTGGCAAGAACCATGAAGCTGTTTTAGCATGTGGTTGCCATATACGAACATGGAAAGTTTGCCCATTTCAAAGTGCACGATTTGAATAGTGATCTGTATTTTCAGTTACATCAGCTGGAGGTTGTGCGCCGGTAACACTAGATCGTGGCCCATAGTTTGTGCTGCACTGTGGGCAGATATAAGTGGTGTCCTCCTGCAGCAGCAAGGGGCGATGGAGTCTGGGGTGCCTCTTAGCAACCCAATGCAGAACCAGCTCGAGTCCCCACCCAGGACTCTGGGAAAACTGAGCACTACCCAGGGCACCCCCCGTACGAGCTCCCAGTCTGGGTACAACAAAACTGTCTGCTAGAAAGGCAAGGCAACCCGGCATTTATTTGGAAAATCACCACCACAGGGAATCAAAAGCTCGTGAGCACAGGCAAGCTCGGCACGTTGTGCAGGGCCCTTTCTCTCAGTTTCCCTCCTTGCGGTGCGAAAGGAACGTCCCTTTAACAAGCCCTTCCCTCTGTTGGCCCTCCCGGCTGGGTGTCCTTAGTCAGAAAAGACCCAGAGGTCAAAGGTGCATTCCGTGGTCCTCCTCCCACCCTGAAAAGGATAGGGTGTCTTCTCCTGCCACTGCCGCCCCCGCAGGACTCACATGCTCCCGTCTGCCCACGGCATTCTGGGGCTGTGCAGTGAGCCCAGTTCTCAGTGACTTCAGCAGGTAGCTAATGGCTGTGCTGTCTGTCACAGCCCCAGCCCTCCTCAGCGGCACGTTCCAGGAATCCCTGAACACAAACCTGGACACTCCACGAGGTGTGGTCGCCTGTGTCTTCAAACCACTCCGAGGACCCCACAGCTTCCCAGCAGGGTCCCTCTCCCCAGCCTTCCTCTTCCATGGCTTTGGCATCCCTACGCCTGCTTAGCCAGCGGGGTCTCTTGAGGTGCCCCCTCAATCAGCTGTGGCTGAGCCCAGGTCTGCTGTCCTTCACCCAGACAATGGGCGTAACAAGACATCACTGCCCAGCACCCAACTCTGCGGTGACCTGCAGGCCAGCCCCAGCCCAGACAGATGGCTCTGGGAAAGCGGATCTGCCCACTGAGCACCTGGCATGCAGTGCAGGCAGGTCTGTGCAAATATGGTTCGCTCTTGACACCTTCTTCCCCAGTGCCACCCCAAATGCCAGGTGAAAGCGCATCACACCCTGCTTGCGCTAGCAGCTAGCCTTTAAATTCAGTGCCACATTCAGACAGGCCAGGGACGCACTGGGCTCCAGTCAGAATGGCCATTCTGATGCTAACATTCCCAGCTAATCTCTCTAATTTAGCATGTCTGCATAGTCGTACAAAGGGAAAGTGGTGCTGGTGCGGGGAACGCTATCAAGACACTTTGACCTCCACAGGGGAAGTTGCAGTTTGCAAAAACAGGGAGCATATGCCCTTCGAAGCTTATGTCAAAGGGGAAAGGCCTTCCCACAAACTGAAAAATGTATTCTTTGTCAAGAAAACAAAAAGAAATGCAACACTCTCCAAGCCAACAGTGCTGGCCTGAATTCTCTGCTTCTGACAGCAGAAAGAGAAGAGATGATTTGTACCGGCAGCTACTGGCTGAGGTTTTGCGTTTCAGTGATGTACCACCAGCCCTCGAGTGTGGGGGTTGCCTTCAGAAACACACAAGCAAGTCACTTCGGCACATGTCAGAGTGGTACCGAAGGAAAGAAACCAGACCCTGAATCTGATCAGAGCATCACGTTCACCTCTTCTGTAGCCACCCGAGCAAGCACGTCCTCCAGTGACTGGCCCTGGCGCATTGTTTGCTTGAGAAAGACACACACGGGAGGCAAGAAACTTCATAAATAGAAACATCTGAGAGCAAAACCCATCTGAGTGTGGCAGCACTTCAAAGGGGAGAGGCCGCTGCTGCGCAGAGTATGGGAGAGGGACGTGATGGCTACGGACACACTACATGCCGTTCTCCTTAGCTGTGTAAAGCGAATCTTAAAGCAAACCCACCACGTTACACTGTCACACGTCACCTCAGGAGATGCGTTTCACCAGCCAGTTAGAGAGACACTGATCTGATGTACAAGAAGGAAGCTCTCCTCTCCAAGCTGCTGCAAAGATAGAAAGCTGTCGTCTCCTCTGATTAGAAACTGCAAGTCCCCCAGAAGCGTATTACAGGCCAGATTAGAAACACACTGCGGTTCTACCATCTCGTTCCACGCACAGCCTGGACACGGCAAGTTCACCACTGCTCTGTGCAACGCAATACCATCAGGAGACGCTGTCCTGCTGCTAAGAATCTGAAAGAGGGATTTAAGTCATCCAGCCGCTTTGCGGAAGTTCGGGTGAGTTAGCCTGAGGAACAGCTTTGAAATGATCGAGTGGTTTTGGTAATACTGCTGCAATTCTTCGGTGTGAAATAGCCAGAGGGGAAGCCTCAGAACATTATCCAAAGACAACCGACTGGAGTTTGCAGAGGTCAGCCACTTTCATGCCCAGCCGGTGCAGAGTTTGGCCTGTGGCGGACAGCTAGGCATACGGCTCAGCCAGTATTCAGTACTCCTTCAGGGACGCTCAGCTGTGGTGCACCCAGCATCGAACAGCCCTGAAATCCCGCCCCACCATAGGCCTGGCTCCCCAGGAGTTTGGGCTCACCGTTGGAGTGGCAGACTGCCTCTTCCTGGACTTTGCACCATCGCGACGAGCTGGGTCACTCCATCCCTAGTGCTGCCAAACGGACATGGAAAGACCGCAAGCCGGCACACTCATTCCCAAGGGAATCATGCCACCACCTGCCACTGGGAATCTCAGCAGGAAGGGCAGATGCTACAGCCACCAGCAGCGAGACACCTGCTAGAAGAACACCCACAGTCCCTGCACACCCATAGTCCCTCCACACCCATAGTCCCTCCACACCCTAATCCCTCCACTCCCATAGTCCCTCCACTCCCACAGTCCCTCCACACCCTAATCCCTCCACTCCCATAGTCCCTCCACACCCACAGTCCCTCCACACCCTAATCCCTCCACTCCCACAGTCCCTCCACTCCCACAGTCCCTCCACACCCTAATCCCTCCACTCTCATAGTCCCTCCACTCCCACAGTCCCTCCACACCCTAATCCCTCTACACCCACAGTCCCTCCACACCCTAATCCCTCCACTCCCATAGTCCCTCCACTCCCATAGTCCCTCCACACCCACAGTCCCTCCACACCCATAGTTTTTGGACTTGTGTTTTAATGTGTTGCTGATGCCACTGTTTATTCACATTTCTTCAGTAATGGACCTATTTGGCAGCTCCACGCCCCATCTTATCTTAAAGCAGACACAATAAGCTTTCTACTGATGCGTGATGGTCCAGTAAGCCAACCACATCACTGGCATCTGCCACTTGCCGAAAAAGGCAGACGAGTTCAATGCAGTATTTCTGGTTTGTATTTGGGAAAAGCCCAGGCGATGTGGGCATAGTGTATTGTAAGACACTTTCCACCCAGCAGTATCTCAGGCAAACGTTAAGCAGCAGCTACTAAAGTTAGACATATTTAAGTCAGCATGTCTGGCTAACTTGCGTCCAAGAGTTTTAAAAGAGCTGGCTGAGGAGCTCACTGGACTGTTACTGTTGCTTTTCAATAAGTCTTGGAGCAGTGGGGAAGTTCCAGAAGACTGGAAGAAAATTAATGTGCTAATTTTTAAAAAGGGTAAACAGGATGACCCAGATGAGTACAAGCCAGTCAGCCTGATATGGAAGATAATGGAGCAGCTGATATGGGACTCAATTAATTAAAAGTTAAAGGAGAGGAATGTAATCAATGCAAATCAACATGGGTTTGTGGAAGATGGATCCTGTCAAACAAACCGACGGTCCCATTTTGGTGAGATTTTCCAGAAGCTGGGAATGGCTGATGGGGCGGGTCACTTAGGCAATGTCTACACTTGAAAAGTTAGGTCGACTTTATGAAGTTGACTTAATAAAGTCGACTTTAATGCGACTTAAAGTGGACCTTATTAAGTCAACTTAACAGAAGTGGACTTAACTTTTCAAATGTAGATGTGTCTCCTTTTCAACCTTATTAAGTCGACTTAACGTTTTAAGACTTAAAAAGGTCCACCTGGGCACTACTCCACGTCTCCACTGGCTTAAGTCGACTTAATAAAGTCAATTTATTTATTTACCAGGTGTTATTAATTCAAACTAACTTTTCCTTAATTCGACTTAAGGAGCAGCTTAAATTGACTTAAGGAAAGCCCAGTGTAGGCGCGAAGTAAATTAAGTCGACTTAAGCCTCCTTAAATCGACTTAATTTGTAAGTGTACATGCACCCTCTGTGATTCCCTGTTCCATTTATTCCTTCTGCAGCACCTGGCACTGGACACTGTCGGCAGATGGGACGCTGGGCTGGACGGACCATTGGTCTGAGCTGGTGTGGCCGTTCTTATGTGCACTTATTACAAGTTTGGTTGACGGAGGTAACCGTGGTGATGAAATCTCCCTAGGCTTCTGTCAGGCATTTGGCCGGCACTGCGGGACATTGAATTAAAACATTAGAATTAACACACCCACATTACATAGATTCAAGGCTAGCTGACAGGTCGAAAAGTAACTGCCGTTGGGGAATTGGCATCAAACGTGTTTCCAGTGGGGTCCCTCAGGGACCAGCTCTTGGCCCTAAGCTATTTAACATTTTTATCAGTGACCTGAAAGAAAATGTACTGTCATCACTGATAGGGTTTGCAGCTTTCACAAAAAGTGGGGGAGTGGGGAAGAATGAAGGGAATAGGTCACTAGATTGCCGAGTAAACTGGGTGCAAACAGACAACACGTATTTTACTACGAATACCGCATCTGAGAACAGCCAATGCAGGCCATGCTTACAGGCTGGGAGACTCTGTCCTGGGAAGCAGGGACTGGAAAAAGATTGGGAGGTTGTGGTGGATAATTGGCTGAACATGAGCTCACGCCACGGCTATGTCTACACTTACAAAAGCTAGTTCAAATTAATTAATTCGAACTAATTTTAGTTAGTTTGAATTAACTTAATTTGAACTAGCGTGGCCCCACTAGAAATTTAATTCGAACTAGCCATGGCCATGCAGGGCACTTGTAGTTCGAATTAGTCAGTTGCATGAAAGTCAATCTGCCGATCAGTTCGAACTAAGCAGTTAGTCCAAACCAATATGGCCACATTGACTTAATTCGAACTAATTCAAATTAAGGGTTAGTTCGAACCAAGCAATCGAATTTATTAGTTCGAATTAAGGAAGCCCTTAATTGGACCTAATGACAACCTAGTGTGGCCAAGGCTTAAGTTAGTTGGAATTAAGCTTCCTTAATTCGAACAAACTTCCCAGTGTAGACATAGCCACAGTGTGGACGAAAGAGCTAACGTGATCCTGGGGCATAAACAGGGGACTCTCAGGTAGTGGCAGGGAAGTTTTTACCTCTGTCCCTGGCACTGCTGCGACTGCTGCTGGAATTCTGTGTCCTGCTCTGGTGTTCTCGTCAAGAAGGGCGTGGGTACATGGGACGGGGTCAGAGAGGAGCCCCCAGAATTAGCAAAGGCTTGGAAAACTTGCCTTCTAGTGACAGCCTCAAGGAGCTGAGTCTGTTTAGCTCAGTGAAGAAAAGGTTACGGGGAGATTTGATTCCAGCCTACACACGAAGGTGTGACAAAGTGGGAATTTCTGTACTATTTTTATGAAGTGTATGTGTGCCTCAGTTCCCCCATACGTTGCATGGGAACCCAGTGGGGAGAAAAGGGTGAAGGCTGCTCTCAGGCCAAAGGGAAAGACACAGGTGCGAGTCTCACGGCCCTCGGTGGACATCATGGTGTCTCTAAGAAACTGGCCCAGATCAACAAATGGGCGGCGGGCGGCAGAGAGACAATGTGTGGGCAGGGGATGGTCCCATTGCTGAGGGTGCAGGCCCACAGGGCCAATCTGAGGAGCCACTGAAGCCCTGTGGTTCGCCCTGAAGGAGCGGTGAGAGCCAGAGGGGCCTGATGGCTTCCTCCGGGGGCCTGATCCAGGCGGCCGGGGCATAGTCCCGATCCTGGGGTCCCTGGCACTGGGAAACAGACATCTGACAATGGCTCCAGTCTACTGGCCTTGGCCAAGGTGGTGCCGTGGCTGAGAGCTGACGACAGATGCATTCAGTCCAGAAATGAGGCCTCCCTGCTGCTGCGACGGGTCACCAGGAAGGGAAAGGCTCGTTCGGGCTAGGTACATTCTTGGAGGCTTCATCACACGCCCGCATGAACATTTAAGGTCTAATCCTTAATTCCCGGCCACTCCAGGGCAAACCTACGGGG
>ML686015.1:160539-171966 GCA_007922175.1 Pelusios castaneus | reverse complement strand
GCGCTGGCCAGTGATATAGGGATACAGCTATGGGGGACAAGGTTCCAGGCACCATCCGCCTCCTGCCCCCCACAGCCCAGCTTCTCTGGCAGCTGGGACCTTCCCTCAGCCGCAGGCCTCACGCCCCAAACGAAGCTGTCTTGTCACACCTCCCTAACTGGGGGGCAGCAGCTGGGCCCGAGGGCTGCACCCCCCAGTTGTGGGCCCATGGCTCGGGGCGCTCAGAGCACAGGCAGATGCGGATGCACCATCCTTAGGCTCAGCCAGGCTCCCTGGGGCAGAGCCCCACCGCCCTGAGCCTGCCTTGCCCTGGGCTGAGGTCCCAGCACTCACTGCATATCCCCCCCCCCCATGGCACCACCCTGCCAGCCCCACAACCCGCAGACAAGCTGTGCTGGGAGCAGGGGCCTTCCTGAGCCCCCCAGGAGGGGGGGGTCACCCTGCAGGAGGGAGAGGGGCCGGGGTCCGCATGGCCCCGGGGGCCCAGAGAGCGCGGAGGGTGGCCCACGAGGGCGGATTCAATGCAGTCAGCGTCGCTGCCGCAGGCCTGGGCTATTCTTAGCTCGGCCGTGGAGCCAGGAGCAGGTGCTGAGCTGCAGGCAGCAGGGCCTGGACCAGCTCCTCCCCGCAGCCTAATTGCTCTGCATCCTGCTGCAGAGCCCCTTAATTGGGCACTAACAGGCTGCAGCTGCCCCACACGGCACGTCCCGGAGGAGGCCTGGCCAGACGGGCGCGGGGCGGGCCCTGACGGCAACTGCTGGGGCACGGCCAGGCACAGACGTCCCTCGTGCTGTGGCGTGGCTGGGCGCAGCCATGCTGTGGCGTGGCCATGCAGTGGGCACCCCACGTGTGGCCCTGGGGGTGTATCAGGCAGGGGCCATGCTGTCAGGCCAGGGTAATGTTAGTTCATGGCCGGGCAGGGCAGAGTAGGGACCCTCAGCCCTGCACCCCCAAGTCTCCCACCTGTTCCCCACCCACCCCCCAACCCCCTGGAGCCTGATCCATTTCTTCTTCACCCCACCTTGTTCAGCATTTTCATGGACCATCTGCCACAGGGAGGAAATCCTGCTGAGCGGGACTGGCCCAGGGCAATCAGGGTGGCTTGGTAAGCTGGGCCCAGGCAAACAGTGTGTCTGGACCCAGGCAAGCCAGGCCTGCAGGAAGAAGGAACACCGCCAGATGCACAGAGCAGGGCCTGTGTCCAGGGATGCCGCGACTTGGAAGAGGATGATAGGACCCTGTGGGCCTGGGGTAGCCGCCTGAAAATGCCAAGATCAGGGCTGGCTGCAAAATGAGAGCAAATTCTCTCTGTACTGACGAGTGACTCTGAAGTCAGACTTCCCAACCAGCCAATGAACAACACTAATGCTTCCCCACACTAGTCATCAAGGAGCTAAAACGAAATATACTCAGCCCCGGTCACTGCATTTCAGGCTCTGGCCCTCACAGCCGCTGGGTCCAGTCAAGAGACAAGTTACTCACAACTCCAAGCTCTTTACCACAAGGGTTCTCCCGACCACGGAGGATCAGCCACGTCACCAGATCTAGCCCCAAATGCCACGCTGCCAGCCAGCCCTTTAGTAACTAACGCTAACGGGGTATTACCCAAGGAAAGAAACAACCCGAAGAGAACTGAGAAAGGAGGAAAACAATTCCATGCAGACGAGTCATTGAAGTCCTTGGTAGAATGTGGCATTTGCAGGCTGGTACGGTCCCACTGGTGGGTGCCCAGCACCGTGGCCTCAGTCCTCTGTTCACACCTTCACTTGCTGCTGAACAGCTCCAGGGGCCGGTGCTGGCTGGAGACTGAGAGACTAGGAAACAATGGAGAGGGGCAGCTGCCTTTTATGTCCCTTGGCCTTTTCCATTTACAGCAATAAGATGGAGTCCTGGTGACTGATCAGGCCTCTCCCTGGCCCACTGTACCGGAGAGTTTCCCTGTCGGGTCACTAACATGGCTGTGGCTGCGGCCGTCCAGCCTCGGGGGGACCCAGAAACACAGCACCAGTTAATCCAGATACAGGAATCATATTTGTAACTTCTAACGCAGATGTGACACTTACACATAAACCATCTCATCATTCTTAGCCATTTCGAACCTCTCTCTCGGTACCTGGCGTGGCCCAGCTCATTTGGATTAGAGCAATTACTGACAGACTGGGTTAAAGAACATTACAAATGGTTCCCCTGATCCAGACAGCGTCACAGATGATCTAGGGGTGTCCCAGATCCACAGCAGTGCCACACCCCCAACTTTGGACCAGTCTCTCGGAGGCTCCCCACATTGTGCCAGACCCCCCAGGGTCTCCCTTTTCCTCCAGGGAGAGCTATGTGGGTGCATTGCCTCCTCAGACCGGACCTTGGGTCTGCAGCCCCCTGCTTCCCACCGTGAGCTCCGGTCAGTGCACCCCCCAAAGCCAGTCCCCGAGGGAGGCATGTTCCTTCCCCAGCCGTGTCTGCACTCCAGCCCCGACCACGGCCCAGGCGTGTCACTGCAGCTGTGTCCCATGCAGCCGCTCCACGCAGCACTTTTGTGTGTATTTTTTCACACCCAGCTGATAAAAGTGTTAGTGTAGACAGAGCCTTAGAGAGCGAAGCGCCTCCGCCAGCGACCGTGGGGCCCAGCCGGTGCCTGCACCAGCGGGTGGTTGGTGGCCCAGGGAGCTGAAGGTTAAAGCAGAGTCTAAATCTGGGCAGCGGGAGCCCAGCCACTCTATCAGGAACCCCGTGGCCAAGCTCCGTCTGTCCCACCGTCTGAGCTCCAACAGACCCCCTATGTCCCCTGACTGCTTCACATTCAGCCCAGACCAATTCCAGTGAGAAATAAGGCACAAATGGGGCTCCAGGAGAGCGATCAGTCCTGGGCACCGACTGCCCAGGCCAGGGATGGATGCTCCACCTGCTGGAGGCTTCAGATGCAGATGCAGCCTTCTTGGAAGGTGCTTCGCTCAGACCCCTGCAGGACCGGCCCAACCAGAGGTGAACTAGGCCGTCACCTAGGGTGCCAGGCTTTACGGGCGCCAGGTTAGACAGAATTGACTTTTATTCTCTATTTCAATACGAGATCTCTTATAACTTGTGAATGTGCCAAAGTCATAGTTCACCTAGGGCACCAAAAACCCCCAGGCCAGCCCAGCCTCTGCACTGGGGCTCAGTGTGGGCTCCCGGGACCTGCAGGAGTCAAAGGAAATGCCCAGACCCCTCCCCCCCCCTCTGTGACTCAAATCCTGAGTCTCTGGGGCCCTGGCTAATGCAGGCTGGGACAGCACTGAACTCAGACCAGGCGCCGGGGCCAGCTGGGACTAGCCCTAAGGCTCTCCGACTTCCCTGCCTAGGGGCTGTGTGGGGAGCTGCTCGCCCCCAGAAGGGGTGAGGGGCCTGCGAGGTGCTGCCCCCGGCAGGAACAGGTGGCAGAGCTGTGAGGGGTCCCCTATCTCAGGGGAGAGGATACAGGGGACACAGCCTGTCTCCGGTGGAAGGGGCGATCCAGCATTCTGTATCTGTGCAACTGATGGTTCCCTCTTCATTGGCATACTTTACAGTTGGCCTTATTGAATTCCGTCCTATTTACTTCAGGTCATTTCGGTATCATCTGCAAACAGTACCAGCGTGCTTACTCTGTGCCATTATCCAAATCACTGAACAGACCCAGACCCATACCTGATCCCTACGGGACCCCATTCAATACACCCTTCAAAGAAAGCTAGCAGGTTGGCTTGACACGATTTGGTCTGGAGAAATCCAGGCAGACCGTTACTTATCACCTTATTATCTTTGAGGTGTTTGCAAATTGGCTGCTTAAGCGTGTGCTCCATTATCTTCCCAGGTGCTGAAGATCAGCTGACGGGTCTGTAACTCCCCCGGTTGTCCTTATTCCCCTTTCTAGAGCTTGGCCTCAATTTGCCCTCTTACAGTCCTCTGGAGTCTCTCTCGTCTCCCACGACTGTCCAAAGATTATTGCTAGTGACTCAGGTTTCTCCTCAGTCAGCTCCTTGTTCCAGGATATATTTCATCAGGCCCTGGTGGCTTGAAGATCTCCAACTTGTCTAAACAATTTTTAACTTGTTCTTTCTGTTTTATCCTCCGATCTGCCTTCATTTTCACGGGTGTTCACACCAGTAGACGTCCAATCACTACTAATCTTTTCAGTGAAGACAATAAAAGTCACGTACCACTTCTGCCATTTCCACATTTTCTGATAGTGTCGTCCCCATCCCCCCACAACACACACTGAATAATGGACCCGTCCTGTCCTTGGTCTTCCTCTCGGGGGATCCCCATTGAGCGCAGGCGCTACCACTGAAATCCAACCCTTGAGATGCCAGGAGCAGAGGGATGAGGGAACTGGTTATACGCCACCACCATCTACTGGAGACTGACGGAAGCAGCAAAGGAAAAGAGCTAAAAGCAAAGCACTCATGTGGCCCACATCCAGTGGGGCTCAGGTGTGGCCCCTCCAACGAGCCCTGACACTAGAGTGGGTAAAGTGACGTCCCCAGGGGCTCGAGAGCTGTACAACAATTGTACGTACAACCCAACCCTGGCCCAGTCCTCCCCTAGCGCCCAGCCCAAGGTCAAACAGGAGAAGTGGCGCAACTGTATTTCCCCTTCTCTTCTTCAACACAGCAGTGGCGGGTGATCTCGCTAAGTCTTGCTCTCAAGTAACCACAGATTACAAGTCCAAAAAATTGGGCTAAGGGATTGCAAATAATCATTTTCAGCAATTGCTTTTACTATTCCAAACTTGTCCCGCCTGGACTGGTCTAGTGGCAGAGGCTAGCCACACTCTTCAAAGTGCCTTGAAGCCAAGTTCGCCGTGCACCACGTGTCAGAGACTGGAGAACTGATGAGGAGGAAATCGTGGCGGTTTGGACTGTTCCGCAGCATCACTGTGGAGCATCCACCCTCGTCTGAGATCATCGCTTGCAGGACTCCACTGCGCACGTAGTACGCAGCTGGCTGAGTGCACAGGAACGTGGGGCCGGGTGAATTATACATTGCGGGTTGGTTAAGATGACGCAAGTGTCCTGGCAGGAGAAATACAGCCCACATTTCAGGCTGATCTGAAAAGAATCCAGTAGAAGGGATGCAGATCAGGATAAATAAAAAACAGACCAAGATCTTCTGACAATCTGAATGCATTCAAGTCACTGGGGTGGGAAGCTGTTCACCCCATGGTGCTGAAGGAACCTTGGCGTTACTGGCAATAGTATTTCGAACTCCTGGATGACAGGAGAGGTCCCGGAACACTGGGGAAGGGCTAACGTCAGATCCATCTGGAAAAAGGAGGAATTGGGGAATTATGGCCCATCAGCCTGACTTTGATACCTGGAAAAGACTGGAGCAATGGATCAAATGTTCCATTCGCTAATACCGGGAGGCTGAAGGGGGGAATCGCTGGCAGCCAGCGGGGGTTTACCAAGAACAAATGATACCAAACCAGCTTGGTTTTCTTCTTTGAAGGGTAACTGGTTTGTGGATGGGGAAATTCGGTGGGCATAATACCCTGGCCTTCAGCCAGCCTTCTGACCTAGTCCCACAGGACATTCTGAGAAATAAGCTGGAGAAATGTGGGCTCAGCATAACTACCATTGAGTGGACACGTAGCTGGTTAACAGCTGCAAACAATGAGTAACTCTGAATGGAATGACGCGGGTTGAAGGAGGTCTCAGGTGGGTTCCACAGGGTCTGTTCTGGGGCCGGTGCTCTGTAACCCAGAATCATAGGGCCGGAAGGGGCCACAAGAGGTCATCTAGTCCAGTTCCCTGTACTCAAGGCAGCATTAAGTATTCTAGACCAATGGTTTTCAAACTTTTTTCCTCAGGATCCAGTTGAAAAAAATCATGTATGCCTGCGACCCAACACGTACATCTTTCAGCAATGCATTCTAGTCTTTTGGTGACAGCAGCCGGGGGTGTCACGACCCAGCGCCTGAGGGTCTGCAATCCAGTCCTGGGTCCCAATCTGTGGTTTGAAAACCTCTGCTCTAGACCACCCAACAGGTGTTTGTCCAACTCACTCTTAACCTCCAATGATGGAGATTTCAAAACCTCCCCAGGCAATTTATGCCTGTGTTTAACTCCCCTGACAGAAAGTTCTTCCTAATGTCCAACCTAAACCACCCTTGCTGCAATTTAAGCCCATTGCCTCTTGCCCTGGCCTCGGAGGCTAAAAGGGACTTTGCTCCTTCTTCTTTGTAACAGCCTTTTATGCACTTGAAAACTGTCACCGAGTCCCCACTCTCAGCCTTCCAGACAAAACAAAGCCAATTTTTTCAATCTTCCCTCATAGTCATGTCTTCCAGACCCTCCATCTGTTGCTGCTTGTCCCTGGTCTTTCCCCAGTTTGCCCCCATCTTTCCTGAAACGAGGCGCCCAGAATTGGACACAATACTCCAGCTGAGGCCTAATCAGGGCAAAGGAGAGTGGGAAAATTACCTTTCATGTCTTGTTTACCACACTCCTGCTAATGCAACCTGGAACAGTGGCTGCTTTTTTATGCACCAGTGTTACACTATTGACTAATTTAGCTTGTGATCCACTAGGACCCCAGCTCCTTTCCCGCCACAGTACTGCTTCCCAGGCCGTCATGTCCCACTCTTTACGTGCGCACTGGACAGGCCCTTCCTAAGTGGAGTGCTCTGCATCTCCTTATCGAATTTCATCCTATTGACCTCAGACCGTTTCCACTTTGAATTGTGATCCTGTCCCCCAAGGCACTTGCACCCCTCCCAGTTTGGCATCACTCAAACTCTAAGTGTGGTCTCTCGGCCATAATCACACAGGATGCTACTGAAGAGAGTTGGACCCAGAACCGACCCGTGCAGGACCCTGCTCGCTGCGCCCTTCTGTCAGCTGCAGTAGGACATGGGAACTGGAGACAGGCCCAGCGTGACGGGCAGCAGACGCGCCGTTATCATGAGCCAAGTTAGCAGAAATCACAGAACGTGGCAAAAGGAGAGCGGGGGCAGCGAACCCACACACCCGACGGCACCGAGACCCCGACAGAGATTTGCTCGGGGAAGGACTCGCAACTCAACACGGCACAGACCCACCAACACCGCTGGCATCCCTGCTGGGAGCTCTTTCCAGGCTCTGGCTGGATCGCAACCACTCGCCCTCAGGGGCTTGATTCACGGTTTGCTGGCTGTGCTGCAAACCCGAGGCCGCTGTCAGTGTTCACACAGGGTGTTCCCAGTTCGGAGAGTGCCGTAAATGTCCCCAGCCAGGCCTGGGTCTCGTAAGGGCTCAACCCCAGCATGGCAGTAAGGTGGCTTTGGATGCTCAGAAGCCGTGGGAGCACCCTCTCCCAGCTTGTGCCTGAGGCACTGCGTACCTTGGACAATGGGAGGGGACTTTTCGCCTGCCCTCCAGCCTGCAGAGTGACGTGGACTGTGCGAAGGGAAGGGCAGAAAAGCCCCCGTGCCCACACTTCTGCAATAAGATCCAGGCCATTCTCTAAATCGATGCTATGTCCTACGCCCCATGGGAGACATCCGTTACTAGGACTTTTGCAGCTGCCAGACTCTGAGTGGGAAATTCTTTGACCCACTTCCAAAAAGCATTCACAGTTACAATGCTAGGCATATTCCTGCAAACCAGTAACCCATTTACCGGCTTTATTATAAGAACTGCCATTCACAAAGTAGGTCGTGTTTTCCATTATCTGTTCTATCAGGGCAGTCTTAAAGACAGGGTGTGCTTTAGATTTCTCTTGGGGCCTACAAACTTGTTCCCAACCAGTTACAGGCAGACCCCATAATGAGAGCTCAGATTCTTTTAGGGAGACCAACTGAATATTTTCTGTCATGAGGGCAAAGACCCACTGAATAGCCTTATTCACACTCACATTAGCTTTACACAAATTTTCTTGACTCAGTTAGTTTTTCCAGTGCATGGCGCCTGTTAACCATTATTTCACCCGAGCCCATGATGGGCTGCTTTTCGCAGCTTTCAGCATACGCTAGAACTTTTTGCTCACAGACCCTGTTTGCTTTTTGGAGGTGTTAACATACGACTCCACGGAACAGGTCTTTCCCCAGCTGCAGTAACCTGAGTGATCATGTTGACAATAGATATTTTCCACACTCGGCCCAGCACAAAAGGGAACTCATTGTTGGGGGCAGCCAGGGTAGGTGCTTCCATTAATCCTTTTCGACCTTCCCATACACTGGTTGTCTCCTTGGACCCAGGCCTTTTAACGACATACAAGAGACCTGATTTCTCTGACCAGCTCACCACGAATTCTCCATGAAAATGAGTGAGACCAAAGAAAGACTGCAGAAATTTAGCATCCACTGGCCTGGCACGTCCCTCTCCGTATCCACTCATTTCCTCCCTGCACCCCTCTCCCCCTGACCTGGGACTCAGAGGGGCTACGTGTCAACTTGGACGCCTGGCAGTGGCATTGTAAGCGTTTCATACTCCTTTGCTATTTCACTAACTCTCCAGACATCGTCACAGATTGCAACTGCTTTTCTGGTTGGAACAATCCTTCCGCCTCTTTTACAGTAAGGGCTTGTCTGACACACCTGTTTGGGAAATCACTAACTAGTCGCTCTTGTCTTGCCTTCAATTAACTCTCTATCCCTGCCATAGCACACTTCTCCTGCAGGGCACGTGCACCAAATTGGAGATCACATTTTTATATTGTGCTTGTGTGCCCTGTTTGTACAGAATCTGTAACCAGATGTGTCTTTTACTCTGGGGAATCCTGCCCCCATCCCGAATGCCCAAACACTCTGACTAGGGGCTGCTGGAAATGTATCCCAAGTCTCGGGGAGGGCTGTCTTTGCCCCCGGCTGCTGACCACAGGAACAATCAATCCAGCAGCCAAAGCAGCCCCTTTACCCACCCAGTAGCAGCCTCATCCTCTTCTCTAGATTCTCTGCTAACCATTCGTGCCTGGAACAGACGTTGGGAGCGCACATTCTTTCCCTTAGGAGCTTGAGTCTCATTTCGGTACTTCGGGTGACACCCCCTGGCACTCTCTCTACCCCCCTTTCCTCCACAGCCTCTCCAGCCCTAGCCAGGGCCTCGTGGAGTGTAACCTGGTCCCTGTTTTCCATTGCCTAGCTGTGTTCACAGTTCACTGACAGGAGTCCCCGCCATTGCGTGACAGCCCATTTACACCACAGCCCTCATTCGCACACCCAGCATCTATCCATTCTGTTGCGCCCAGAGGCAGCACGTGTGACGCAATCAGATTTACAGTCCCAGCTGTCGGATCTCGTCTTGTGCCTCGACCTTTCGAAGGTGGGCCCCACACTTGTCATTTGTTTCCATTCATCCTTTGTCATCTGACTCACTTTCCTCTATTTGTCAGACTCTTGAGTTTCAGGGCATTGGCGACCTCTGGTTAAACCAGGTGCTACTGTGGTGGATCACAGCCGCACCAGTGCGATGGTGCTGCAAAAATAGCAAATGAGTTTTGGGTTAACAGAGGCATAGCATGCAAGCCACGGGAAGTGACTACCATTCCGCTTAGTGCTGGTCAGGCCTGGCCGGATCCTGTGTCCAGCTGTGGCCACTGACGTACAGACAGCATGGGGGGAAACTGGAAAGGACCCAGAGGCGAGTGACAAAGATGGTCAGAGGGCTGGAACACAAGCCAGAGGAGCGAAGGCTGAAGGACTGGGTGTGTTCAGCTGATCAAAGCGGAGATTAAGGGGGATACAACAGCAGGCTTCAAATGCTTGAAAGGTTGCTGTAAGAAAGTGGTGCGCAGAGAGAGGCTGGAAGGAGGGGCTGGGGTTTTTCTCTACAACCCCAGCGACATCTCCCCCTGCCCATAAGATGGCCACTGAGCCACACTGGACAACAGAGAAACGTGGCCCATTAGGCCAGGAAAGTGGAGCCTGGCCTGATGGGCAGCAAGAGCGAAGACGAGCAGCGTGACGTGATGGAAAGAGATGCTGCCCACACCAGACATGCTGAATCCAGAGGCAGAAATAATTCATCCAGATCTGGGCAACGAGGGTGTCCTTGGTCTGGGAACTGCTGACCAGACTGTAGACACTCACACCAGCCATCTACAGACACGAGACTGCAGCCTGGCACGAGCACAGATCACCAGCATGGCCCGCTGACACGAGTCGCCCGCCTGGAGAGAGGAGCCCCAGACGCTGACACGTGACTTAGGGATGGCTGCCCCGGTGCCTGACCAGCCACTGGCCTGAAGAACGCACCACCAGTAACCCTGCTTGTGCCACGCGGGCCCAGGTCCAATCTTGCACCCCGTGCTAGGCTCCGGCATGACTGCCAAATAGTGACACGCACTGACACGCTCCCATACTGGCTGACTGTCATTCAGTTCACTGGAACCTTCTCTAAACTGGCTGCACACTTGGCACCCCACCGTTCCGTGGCTCCGCTGGCCACCCCACACCTCGCCATTCCGTGTCTCCACCGGCTGCCCCACACTTGACACCTCGCCATTCCGTGTCTCCGTGGCCACCCCACATCTCGCCATTCCGTGTCTCTGCTGGCCACCCCACACCTTGCCATTCTGTGTCTCCACCGGCTGCCCCACACTTGACACCTCGCCATTCCGTGTCTCCGTGGCCACCCCACATCTCGCCATTCCGTGT
Source organism: Pelusios castaneus (assembly GCA_007922175.1). Lineage (NCBI taxonomy): Eukaryota > Metazoa > Chordata > Testudines > Pelomedusidae > Pelusios > Pelusios castaneus. Next base: position 161,378 of record ML686015.1, on the reverse strand, counting down.
CTCTGCCAGCCACCCCACACTCAGCGCCTTGATCTATGTCACCAGTGGCTGCCTCACTGTTCTGTGTTGTGCCAGTGGCATCACATGACCCCCACCCCTTCTCCCCCCGGCAGGGGCATCACACTCTCTCCTGTGCTCAGCCACACCCTGGGTGCCGTGCGCTCCCCTTCCCCAGGACAGCCACTTCCTGCCCTGCCCCGTCCCCAGCAAGGCCCTGGACAGATGAGTGATCACGCAGGGCCCTCTCACAGCACTTTAATTGAGGAGAAGCTGCTGGCGCTGTGTCCGCTGCTCCCGTCACTCCAGCTCTGGCTCAGCCCGGGGGCCAGCCCATCTGGCGCCCGCCCAGCACGTGCAGGTGCAAGTGGTAGACGGACTGAGCCCCCTGCTTCCCGTCGTTGATCACTGAAAGGCAGAGAAGCAGGTGACTGTGGAGGCATAGCCCATGCGGAGGCATTGACGCCATGGGGAGACACGTGGGGCCCTCGGCTCTCACACAACAGAGCAGTGACACGAACATGGGAGCACCCGCAGCTCTCGCACGTCTGGAGCTCAGGGTCACAGATGTGCTGGGAGCAGGCGAGGCTGTTGACTGTCAGGGAAAGCTCTGAGAAAGAGGGTCTGCCGGGCACTCCTGGCACCTGCGATCCCAGCAACCCTCCCAGCGACTCACCCACTCGGTAGCCATCTACCAGCCCCTCCACCTTGGCCGTACGGCTGGCCACAAACAGCAGGTGCCCCAGGAGCTGCGGATGGAGCAAAGGAGGACTTAGGGGAGAAGTGAGCACCCCTCCTCTCCCGGCAACACCCAGTGCAGAGACAGCATGCACAGCACCCCC
>ML686015.1:139746-149908 GCA_007922175.1 Pelusios castaneus | reverse complement strand
CTGTGCACTGCACCAGGATCTGACCCCGCCCCCGTTCCCCTCCCCCCCCAGGCGCTCTGCCAGGATCTGCCCCCGCCCCCGTTCCCTCCCCCACTGTGCACTGCACCAGGATCTGCCCCGCCCCCATTCCCCTCTCACCCCTGTACTGCAGAAGCAGCAGCTCCTGTGTGCGGTGGGTGCCCAGCAGCACCTTGTGGCTCCTCTCCTGGGACTCGCCCGGGGTCAGATGGGCGAAGATGGGCGGCGACTCCAGCATGTGTTCCCAGCGCAGCATCGGCACCAAGGGGAAGCGCTCGTCCACGACGTACACTGAGAACTGGGGGCGGGGGGGGCGGGTCAATGAGGGGGCCCCAGAGAGGCAGCGCTGGCTCCTTCCAGGGACGCCCCCGGTGGCGGCGGCACGGCCCAGCAGCCGCTGACCCAGGCACTCACCTGTGTGGCGACGAGGTGGTGGGCGGGGTGGGCTCTGCCCAGGTAGACGGGCAGCATCACTCGCTCTCCTCTCCGGCACTCGGCCTCTCCTCCCACCTTGAACAGATCAAACCGGCAGCGGGCGGGAGCCTGGAGCCAGCAGAGACCAGGGCACCATGAGCTGCGAGAGGGGCGGCCCTGGCCCTCCAAGAAGCCCAGAAGGGGGAAGGGCCCTGGGTCCCCACCCTGTGCCCACACCCTGTGCCTTCCTCAGGGCAAACCAGCCCCAGGACCCAGGCCGCCCTGGCACGCACCCCCGATGCCCTGGGGCTTTGGGTTCACACCGGGCCCGCAGGGCAGCCTCACCCGCACATCGAGACACTGCAGGCCAGTGCGGTCAGCGTAACTCAGCACCCGCGGGTGGGCAGTGAACTCGCTCCAGCACCATGGGGACGCCTCCCGGAAGAACATGGTCTCAGGGTCCTGGCGCAGTCGCTGAAGGCTACGGACACAGAACCCGGGCATCACCGCTTGGCTGGCGCTGGTGGAGGGTGCAGGGGCGGGCACGGGACCCTCTGGGCTGGCAGGGGGGAGCAGTGGGAACGGGAAGGACACCAGGCACAGAGATCGGCACCTGGCTGGGCGTGGCGCTCACTGCCTGGGCCGGCACCTGGCTGTCTGGGTAGGGGTGGGGGAATGCCGCCCCCAGCACCAGGCTTCAAAAAGGCTAGAAAAAGCCACAGACCCCCACCTCCACCCTGCTCTGCCCCACCAAGCGCCCGCACCCTGCCCCCCACCTGGGAACACCCACACCCTGCTCCATCCTGCCAAGTGCCCGCACTGCTCCCACCCTGCCAGGGTCATGGAAAGCCCCATGCCCCCTTACCCGGTCTCCACGTTCCACAGGTAGACGGCCCCGCCGAGGGTGCAGACGGACAGCTCTCCGGGGAGGTGGGGGCTGCGGGGAAGGGCACAGTGTCAGCCCAGGGCCCCCAAGAGCAGCATGGCCAGATGGACCCAGGAAACACGGTTTAAAGGCCTTAGTGAGCAGAGGCCAGTTGGTGACAGCTGGAGAGGGGTTCACCGCTCTGTCAGGCCTGACAAATTCATGACACCTAACACACTGCTCCCACCGCGGGAGGGGTCGAAGGGCAGGCTGGGACGGCCTTCTGGGAGGAAGAGCACGACCCTGAATGGTAATGGGCCAGCCAGGACTGACAGAGGAGACGGGCCGGTTCTGCCCCACATGGCACGGATGGAGGGCGGAGCGACGTGGCCACAGTTCCCGGCTGAGGGTGGGAGTGAACCCAGCAGAGAGGAGCTGGCTAAAGCCTCTGATGTGGGGCACCACCAGATGGGTGCTGCAAGCCGGAATAGCAGGACGGGTCCCTTTCTTCCCCTGCAGGCAGAAGTCAGACAGACAGACAGCGCCGTCTGCATCGTGGACTCAGCCCCCACCCTGGGCTGGGAGCTGCCCTGCTGAGAACCTCCTTCAGGCTAGGTTTGGCCCGGCCTCGGGCCAGCTAGGGAGGGCTTCTGCCTTTGGTGGCCTCCCATCCCCGACCCAGCCTTCGCTCGCGACCGGGACACTTCAGGGTCCAGTGGTGTCCTCTGCCTGCCAGGCAGAGTGAGGGGCTGGGCAATGCAGAGGGCAGGCACTGCCCGTCCCCAGCCTGCACAGAGGGCAAGGCCCATGGGCACCTGGTTGTCAGGCCTTACCTGCAGCCACAGGGTTCAGGGGGCTGTTTCCTGCCCAGGGCAGGTGGGAGCATCGCGCTCAGTCCCTCTGGGCCCAGCTCACGGCTCCTGCAGCCGGGCGGGCCCAGGGTGTCCTGGGAGCCGGGACACCTACCTGACGGTGAGGCAGGAGGCCGGCGCATCGGTGCGAACAACCTGGAGCGGGGTAGGGGCGGCACTGGCCTGCAGCCGCCAGACACCACAATGATGATCAGAGCGAACCCCGACGAAGGCTGCACGCGGAGGAGAGAGGCTGCGTTAAGGTGGGCGGGAACAGGGAGCCGGGGGCCCAGCGCCTAGGCCCACCCCATTGTAAGGTCCGAGGCCCTGATCTTGGGCTAAGCAGTAACAGCCCACGTGAAACAGGAGCAATGCGCTGTGATGCTTGTGGTCTCAGCCTCACGTTCCTGACACTACTTCAAACCACGCTAGTTCCGGCTGGCGAGAAGGTGACACTGTCCTAACGGTTCTTCCCACCACCAGAGAAAGAAACAAATGTTCAGCTGCTCAAGGAAAGCTTTCCTTGATAATTTCCTGTCCGGAGAGGCCTGGCTTATCAACATTTGTGGTCCTAAAATCTACACTTCCGATTGTTTTATCTTTACGGTCCCCACTTTCCTATTGTGTATCTAAACAATTCCTGGCTCACTCTTTAATTGTTTCTGTCTGTTGCATAACTAAGTGCCTCATTGAAATCAATTAAGGTGGTGGGATATGATTGGTTAAAGGGCTGTTCTGTAGTGCACTAGGATTGGCGTTTTGTAGTATTTTAGTCTAAAATGATGGGTTACGGTACAGCCAAGCAGGACCCGAGTTTTAACTATATAAACTGGGGTCCAAAAGGAAAGTCGTTGGACCCTAACTCCAGGACACAGCTCCAAGGTCAGAGCTGCCCGACCTCAACACCCTGCCAACCACACTGTGCAGAAGCCAGGGTTCCCAGGTGATCGAATCCTGACTGGCTCCCAGGAGAGGTTTGTCTCCTTATTGGGAGTGGAGAGCATTGAATGCTTAGGGTGTGTATTTGTGTTGACAATTGGTGATAAATAAGAATTAAGGGTATTATTGTGTGAGGCTCCATCCTGGTAAAACATCCTGCAAAGCTGCAGAGAATTACACCCACAGCCCTATGGATTGGGAAAGGGAGAGTAATTCAATTAACCAAGTTACACCCACAGCCCTATGGTCTGGGAATGAGTGACCCGGAGTCCTAAGCTGTGACGTGGGTACGGGTAGGTGCCTGTCCCCCAGAGCCGCCCAATTGGGAAAGGGTGGTGTATGCAATTTCTATTTATAACTGGGCAGCTGGCCACCTAGTTCAGGAATCAAGGAGTCAAGAGGTCAAATCTCTTATTGAAGCTGAGACACCGTAAACAGCCTTGGCTGGAAAGCGCCAATATCCAGCTAGCAAAAGGCAAGTGGGCTGGAAACCATTCCTGGTGAAGTGGTAACGGTCTACTGAGATGGCCCAACTCGCCAGCCATTAACTCAAGTCTAGTAAACGAGCCGTAAGCGAGGTACCAGAGGGCGCAAGAGAGTTTGGAGCGTTTCATTGGTCAGAAATATTATTTGGTACCCAAATAAGTTGTAAACATCAACAGAGGCGGGCGGATTATATGCTGTATATTGAGTATAATCTAATCCTGTAACCTGCATATTAAGGACAGTGAAACCATATAGGGATTTAGGAACGATGTAACCTGTATGCTTGCACCTGTTGTATATTGCATTTAGCATGGTAGAAAGTATGTGTGTCTTGTGAATTCGGGGCTTACTTGTACGGGTGTCCAGGGAGACGGGTCACGGCTACATGCCGCGAGGTTGGGTGTACAAGGGGAACAAGCATTGTGATTAAAGGCACCATTTACCCCTCCTACTCCTGGGTGGACCCGATCCTTTTCCTCCTCTTTTCCTCCTAACAGGTGGGGGGTGGCTTCACAGTGTTATGCCTTGAATCCTACAGATTTGGGTAAAGGTTGGGAGCCCCAGGGTGCAGGTAACACCATGGGAGGTTGTTCCCTGCTCCATGGATCTACATGGGTCTGCCCTCTTCTACAGAGCAGGTGGCTGTTCTCCCCACAATGCTGCTGCTGTGGACAGGCCCTGAAGGGACCCGTCCACGGCCACACGCAGCCAGGAATGGAGGCTGGGGCCCGAGCCCAGCCTGGCCTCTCCCCAGGGCCCCACTCACCTTCCCCGTCCACCTTTGCGGCAGCCACTTGGTGAACCCGACCAGCGAGTTCAAACTGCGTGGGATGGCTGTGAGCTCGGGGCTGCAGGGCATTGCCCGCCCGCTCCAGAGCCACCTCCTGGAAACCTGGTGCTGCGTCAAGGACCATGAGCCGATGGCAGGGGCTACGGACAGGCCCATGCCAGAAAGCGTGACCAGATGGCCACCCCCACCCTGGAGACAACACCTGACCCCACCCTGGCTAGTCCTGCCGTCCGGCCCAGAGACAGCCTCAGCCCCCCAACCCCAGCTCCCCACTTCCAACCTGCCACCTCCTCCCGGCAACACCCACCAGCTCCCCATGCCCCTTCCCCCTGCAACAGCCCCAGCTCCCTGCTCCTCCCTCCTCGGGCAAGGGAGTGCAGCCACGCCCACCCTGGGAGCTGCATCTCGAGCTCCACTCCCCACACCAGCACTGCCTGCCCAGCCTGGCTGCAAAGGATACACAGCAGGTTCATGGCCTCCCCTCCTGGGTACACCAGGCAGCCCTTGGGGGCAGGAGCCACGTCCGCAGCAGGCACCCAGGCCAGTGCGCCCCCGGTCGGGGCCTCATCAAACAGCAGCTTTGTCCACTGCAGCACCAGCTCCTCGTGGACACATTCGGCCAGCAAGCCAAGGGGAACCTCGAACAGCCAGTCCCGGGACAGGGAGGAGAACCAGCGCAGGCTGGGCCGCAACTGGGGGCAGCCGCTGTGGGCACAGCCTGGCATCAGACACCATCCTCCCCTCACCCCACACAGCCTGGCATCAGACACAACCCTCCCGGCTCAGCCCTGTCCTTCTCCTGGGCCAGCTCCACAGGACAGATGTGCAGACAGAGCTGCCCCAGACTGGTTATGTCCCCCAGAAAGAGGGGCCCAGTCCCACCAGGAACCCCTGACCACATAACAGACAAAACCTTGGCCATGGGAAAAGCCCAACACATGCTGCGAGGAGGCTGTGTCCTGCGCATCCCTCACCTGCCGGCTGTGCCCACAGCGTCTCCCCAGCACCTGGCAGCCTGCGCCGCAGGACACCACTCACCGCCTGCCCTCCAGCCCGCCAAGCTCCCGGACCAGCGTCTTCACTGGGATGGCGCTTTTCCGCGCCTGGCCCTGTAGGGAGGGAGGGCACAGGCTGAGGGGAGGACACACGTGCAGGGAGGGGAAGAAGGGTGCTGGGGTTGGGCAGAGGGTGCATGGAGAAGGGAAGGAGGTCACAAATGCTAAGGGTGGGAAAGGAGGCACTGCTGAGGAAAGAGGGCACACATGCTGGGGTCAGGAAAAGAGGGCATGGGGGGGGGAAGGACCCTCACATTCAGAGGCCTGCGATCACACTGAGCGTGCCACACCCTGGCTCCTCTGCTCCCCCATCTTGTCTAGGACCGAGACCCCTGTAGGACGAGCTGTGTCCAGTGTTCTGCAGGAACACAGCACCTGGAGCAGTGAGGCAGGAGGACCCCGGGTGTGCCGCAGCACTAACAATGAGGGGAGAGATGCGGCAGCTACCCAGGGAGCAGGGATGCCGCAAGGGGGGAGCTGCCTGCAACGCTGTCTGGATTTAGGGGACCATTTATTACACTATTTCTTATTAATATTTCATAACTGCAAGAATCCATAGGAACTATGTTGTGTTTGGTACCAATAGAAAGGTTGTAATTTGCTGGGAATGATTATATGGCTTATATGTAGGAATTGCATCTGTATGCGAAGTTAGGAATACGTTTGTTATATCTATATTTCAACCTGTGTGATTCTGGGAAACTCCCCAGTCTGGATGTCTACAGCCATTGTCTCCTTAATGGCCCATTAAGGAAGCTCCCAGGTACAAATGGCCCAGGGAGAAACCTGTTGGACCACTAGGATTTGAACATGTGACAACTCCATTTGGATCGGAAAGAACTGCACAGTGGAGAAGGCCAGAGGGGATAAAAGGCAGCAGCCCCGACTCCATCTTGTCTCCAGTCCCCAGTCTCCAGCCGACACCCATCTCTGGATCTATTCCTCTGCGGCTGGACACAGGACTGAGGCCCACCCAGGAGCTGAGTGGTTAATAGATGAACAAATCTGCAAACTGCTTTCCACGGACTATAAATCATTTGTATGTGTGTGATTCACTTTGACCCTTTAACATCTCTCATATTTTCCTTCTTTTCTTTTACATTAAACCTTTAGTTGCAGTTGCTAAAGGATTGGCTACCAGTGTGGTATTTGGGGTAAGATCCAAACCTATACTGTTCTGTGTGCTGTGGCTGGCCCTTTGGGGTCAGGGGAACCTATTTCTTTAAGGGACCATGTGGCTAGGTGGGAGTCAGAGGAGCTGGAGTGCAATAAAGGGGATGTTTCTATTTGGGCAGATTTCGTGGTGCCCACTGTGTGGATGCAGAGCCTGGCTGTGGCTGACTGGTTTAAGTCCCACCCATCAGGGTCTGGGAGTTTGCTTTTGCAGCTTGCCCTGATTTTTGCACATTCAGGAGGGTGTCCCAGGAGGCCCCGGTCACACTGCCCTCATGCTCCGCCCCTCCCCCCGTTGTAGGTCAGGCACAGTGGGGAGCACAGGAATGGGGGGAGGAGGGCAGACCCTGGTAAGGGATGCTCACCCGCAGCCGCGACTCCCCGAGGTAGAAGTTTTCCTGCAGCAACCGCCCCATGGCATCAAAGGCTTCCTCGGGGTGATCCAAGAAGAAGTGGCTTAGCTGCCAAGGGAGAGGCAGGGTCAGGGGAAACCTGGCTCAAAACTCAGTGCGGCCAGACACCCCAGGTCCCTGGGTTTGGCTCCTGGCACAGCAGCACATGGGAACAGCTGTGCCCTGGGCTCCTCAGCCTGGCAGGGGTGGGCTGACTTGAGGGAGGAGCTGGGAGCTGAGACCAGCCAGGCTCAGCCTGTCTAACACTGAGGGGATTCTCCACCCACCCTGGCAAACTGCAAAGCAGGATGAGCTGTTTCCCAGCAGATTTGTTCTCACTCAGCCAGGGGAACCCTGGGGTGGGGGGGGGCTCAGACCCTTTCTAGCCTGGGCATCTATGACAGCCCTGTTCTGCCCGGCAGCATCAGCCAGGGGTGCTACAGACACCAGAGCACCAAGGTCCACTCTAGGGCCAGCATGCAATGGGGCAAACTGGAGCAGTGCATGCTGGGCGCTGTAGTCCACCTGTGGCTCTGACACCTGTACGACTGCTGTGCTGGGAGCGACTGGCCTGAGATGGGACTGTTCCCCGCTGGGCACGCTTCCACTGCTCCCAGACAGAGCAGGGGCATGTCGGGGCTCTACGGCGTGGGGGGCACAGGCCACATCGATTGAGGATCAGACAGCCAGCAGGTGCCCCAAGGCCGGGACATTCACACCTGGAAACCATCAATCCTAGGGAAGGAGAATTTCCCCAACGCCCCAAGCAGGTGGGCAATGGGGGAAGGTACCAGGGTCTGTGGAGAGACACACAGCTTTCACCCGGGACAGACAGACAGAGGCAGGGCCAGGGTGGATCCTCCAGCAACTGGTGGGGCCAGAGTAGTCTTTCTACAGTACACCTTCCCTTCCCTGGGCTACCCTGGGGCTTCCTGGGCCAGGCTATGGGGCCTGACAAAGCCTGCTCTGGCTGGATGTGCTGGTCTGTGTTGATGACCCCGGGACACCCGCACCCACAGTCTGGTGATGCACTGGGCCAAGCTCTGGGAGTGAAACAAGAGGGCTGGAGGAACAGCAGTCCCTGTGCGGGCTGGGCCCACTGGATCCTGTTTACAGCCCCTCAGAGCTGGGACACGGATAATGGCGCTCCCTGGAAGGGCTGCTACATGGGCCCTGTCAGGGACCTTCTTGGCACCCAGTGCCAACCAGCAAGTGGGTCCAGCCCAGTGGGCTGCAGTAAGGAGGACCTGGAGCTGAGTGCAATAAGCCAGCATCTCTCGCTCTGCCCCACACACAGGGGGAGCTCCTAGGTGCCTTCGCTGCCCCACTGAGCCTGGCCTGGCGAGAAGCACCTCAGATCCGCACTCATGAGTTTGCTCTCCTCCGGAGCCACAGGACCGATCCCAGCGCCCAAGTCAGACAGAGCCCACCAGGAGCTGCTGGCTGGGACCCCTTAGGGAGCAGGGCCATGTGGCTGGGAGCACCCCCACAGGGGGGTTACCTGCCCTGTGAAGTCCAGCGCAGCCCTGGCTCCCGTCTGGCCAGCCTGCTGCTTCCTCTGGATCTGCCCCACGGAACGGATGTCGCGGGGTGTCACGGTGGGGATCCGGCAGCCTGCGGGAGAGAAGGGCAGGGCCAGGCAGTTACTGCCACGGGCGGGGGAATGCCCCAGAGCCCCGGGGAGGGAGGGGCACGGAGTGGGGCCAGCATGTGCCCCCAAGGGGCTGGGGGGGGCAGCGCTGGGAACTGCCGCAGCGGTTCGACCCGTGCTGGAGACACCCCCCAACGTGTGTGTGAGCAGCTCTACCCCGGGAACGTGATGGCACAGCCCAATGGACGGACCAGCGGGTCCCGTGGGGCTGGGCTCACGGCCGGCCAGACCCTCCCCGCTCCCAGCCCCGCTCTCACCGGCACTGGGGGGCAGGAAGGGCACCGGGGCCGGCCCGGCAGGGGCCCAGCTCTCGCCCGTCGGGCTGCGGAGCGGCTCGAAGCTCTGCGGGGGGAAGAGACACGGGGCAGATTACAGCGGACACCGGGCCCCCGCCCCGCCCCCCAGGCCCACTGCCCCGCCCCGCCCTACAGCCACCGGCTGCTCCCGGTCCCGATCCCGCCCGATCCGAGGTGGCGGGCCCGGTCCCCTCACCTGGGCGCGGCCGTCCCCCTGCACCTGCCCGCAGCCCCCCCCACCCCGCCGCGCGGCCCGACCCGGCCCCTCCTTCGCCGGGGGGCCCGGGGCAGTGGAAGGCGGGGAAGAGGGAGGCCGGGAACTGCATGGCGCGGCGCGAGTGCGAGGCAGGGCGGCACTAGGACCCAGCTGCTCGGCTGGAGGGGGGGGCAGGCGCCCGGCAGGTGGGGGCGGGGCTCAGGCGACCATTCTCCGCAGGGGGGAGGGCGGGGCAAGAACGCAGGCGGCTGCCGAGTGGTCCTCGAGGCAAAGGCGGGGCACTTCCGCCGGAAAGAAGCTGAACTCGAGCCCTGCCCACACCCTGACCAAAGATGGCGGCTCTTGAGCTTCTAGTTCCATTGATAGACTGACACGGCCACGCCTTTGGAACTTGGTTCCATTAACCACTTCCTGCTCTGGGTCCCTTAAGAAACATGGCGGACCTCAAACGTCCGGTTCCGGTTGGAGCCGGTAGGGGCTGATGGTCCCCGCCCTGACAGACAGGGGGCGCCCGTGCCCGCCCCAGCCCCGCCCCCACCCCCACCCCAGGGCCGGCCCCCAGGATGGAGCCCCCCCCAACCTGGTCCACTTGGAGCCTTCTTCCTCCCTGTGTCCTCCTCCCGCCCCACTGCTCCCTGCCCCTCCCGCAGCAGTGGGGGCCGGACAGGGTTCTCTGCTCAGTGTCCCTTCCTGGTCCCTCATCCTGCCCCCCACGCCCTACATCCCCCCCACCTCCTCATTGTGACCCCCATTCCTCACGTCCCCCGCCCCACCTCCTCATTGTGACCCCCATGCCCCACGTCCCCCTGCCCCACCAATTCTTCGTGACCCCCATGCGCCCATGCCCCACGTCCCACCTCCTCATTGTGACCCCCACGACCTATGTCTCCTGCCCCACCTCTTCTTTGTGACCCCCACACCCCATGCCCCACGTCCCACCTCCTCATTGTGACCCCCACGACCCACGTCCCCTGTCCCACCTCCTCATTGTGACCGCCATTCCCCACGTCCCCCC
>ML686015.1:126230-139346 GCA_007922175.1 Pelusios castaneus | reverse complement strand
TGTGACCCCCACGCCCCCATGCCCCACGTCCCACCTCCTCATTGTGACCCCCACGCTCACTGTGTTAGGTGTAGTGAGTGTGCCAGGCCTGATGCATTGCTGACAGGCAGCAGTGAATCACCAATGGCCCTCAGTGTCCCGCCATGGCAGGGCTGAGAGCGGCCCCCACAGGCCCCCACCCAGGTGTCTCTTGCTGAGCTGGGGGAGGGGTAATAGGGAATGGTCGTTCTGGGAAACAGCCCAGCCAGTAAGGGGCTGCGTCACCTCTTACCCTGTGAGCCCACCCACAGCCAGCACCAGGCAGCTTTCTCTCTGCCCATTAGCAGCCCTGGTTCAGGGCTTTGGATCCCAGACCTGCTGCAATTCCAAATTTTCATGGCTCTCACACCAACCTCAGTTAGCAACCCCAGCCCAGATTGTCCCCAAACCGAGTGTTCGGAAATGTCCAGCCCCTCCTGGAGCAATGAGAGGGACAGTAATGTTTTGTTGGCCCTGCAATGAGTCACTCTTCGGCCGTTCACTGCTTTAATGGACTCCACCAATCTGGGCTGGTTTAATTGCAAAGAAAAGAAGTGTATCAACACAAGAAGACAGGGTTTGAAGTGGATCCACACGTCAGAGCTCACACTAGAGATGGTTACCAGGAAATACACAGGAAAACATGCCTCCGAGTCTGAAACATCCTGAGCAAGGTTTCGTTCCAGGCTTTATTTAAACTGGCCTTTCCCACCCTGTAGGGCAGTGCTTTTCAAACCTTTTTCCTCAGGACCCAGTTGAAAAAAATCATTTATGCCCACGATCCAACAATGACATCTTTGAGCAATGAATTTCAGTCTTTTGGCGGCGGCAGCAGGGGACACCGCAACCCAGTGCCTGAGGGTCCGTGACCCAGTCCTGGGTCCTGACACGTAGTTTGAAAACTACTGTGGTCGTGTACGGATTGGTAAAATGAACTGAATGTGTCTGACAAATGGATTGCCATTGCTGTCTGCATAACACACACTAAAACCACGTTAATTGGCTCTTTCATAAGCCTCACGAGCGCATATTAGTCCTTGTACACACTACAAAGCTATTGCGCGGGAAGGCTCCTTACCCCACAGTAACTGAGAGCGCACCACACACAACTCCTTCTTGTTGTGTGGCAACAGCTCTCTTGTAAACCACCTAAACCAGGGTGGCAAGGCTTGGTAGAGCCAGTGTGTATGTTCCTTGCACTTTTGACAGCCTCCGGAAATGTCCCAGAGAGCCAATCGAGGCCACTCGGGGACACCGGAGCTGTCATACTTGTCAAATTCGAACATGACAAATAGTGGCTTGGGCCAGACTGCGGCTCAAGCTGGCAGCTGAGCCCTGTGGTGGGGCTCAGCTGCTGCAGCCGAGGCTCAGGGCTCAGCTGGTGGGTGGCTGAAGTCCCGTTGCCACCAGGGGCTCAGCTGAGCCCCGGTCCCTGGGATGGGGTGGGGCAGGGCTCATCCGCGGCAGCTGAGCCTCACCGCCTCGTGAGGGGTTCTGGCTGCCAGGCTCAGCTGAGCCCTGCCTGGGACTGGGGCTCAGCTGGCCAGCGGCCGGAGCCCCGCTAAGGCTCTGGGGCTCAGCTGCCGCCCCGTGGCCCCCCGTGGGGCTCCAGTCACCAGCGTCATCTGAGCCCCGCCGTGGCAGCGGGGTTACAGCTACTGGTCAGCTGAGCCCCAGTCCATGGCAAGGCTAAGCTGCCGGAGCAGCGTCCGCCGGAACCTGCTGCCAGCTGGAGCCCCGCTCCCGCCCAGGACTCAGCTGAGCTCAGCCGCAGGGCTCAGCTAGCTGGCAGCAGCTGATCCCGTCGCGGACCTGGGCTCAGCTGAGCCTGGTCGGGGACTGAACCCTGCTGGGGCTCAGCTGGCCGGCAGCAGCTGAGCTCAAGCTGCTCAAGGGAGCCCCAGTCCAGCTGAGCCCCTGGGGCAGGACTGGGGCTCAAGCTGGAAACAGCACCGCTGCCGGCCCAAAGGCTGAGAGGTGCCCACCCTGCACTGCTCCTGCTAGCGAAAACTCAAGGGAGCGTGTGATCACTCCCTTTCACTAGAAGGAGTGCTGTGTGGACGGGGTATAGCGTTATAATTTTAACGCTTGCTTGTCCTGCCATAACTTTTATTGTGGGACAAGTCTGTAACGCGTACATGGCTTTAGGAAATGCTTGGAAAAGCCACCCATCATTTCTTTTTAAAAGTTACTAGTGACGAAGGCAGCCCCTGCAGTTTAACAAACAAGGAGTCCTGTGGCGGTTTTGAATCACTTGTGCTTTTATTATTATCATGGATAGAAACTGCCCTTTTTCTTTGTACATACTTTGATTGTAGCCATTAGAAATTGCCTTGAGAATATTGTGGATCTGTTCTTTCATATATTCACCACAGCAACCCTGTAATTATTTTAATATACACTGGAGCTGAGACTCCATCGTGTGAATTTGGAACTCTATCAACAATTATTTACAGACAAATCCCTGAAAAGCCAGAAGGCTCCACCCCAGAAAGAAAAGAACCAAATGCAATCAAGACTAGATGAAAGCCGTGTCTGCCAGTGACGTGATCATTGATCACACAGGAACCCTGAAAAACAACAGTCCTGTGGCCCTTCAATAGACTAACTCGGCTCCCCTTTGGAACAGGAGCCCTGAGGCAGCCTGACACAGGACTCCTGGACTCACATCAGAGTTAAAACCTCCGAATGAATGGGTGAGATTGCAAAGCTTTGGGTAATGTTTTGCACAGCATCAAAGAGCACTGATGCCCCCCCAACAGAGACCCCCCCCGCTCTCCTTCGTGCCTGGCTTCCCTGGCCTGGGAGCTGCCACGAGCTGCAAACTCCAGCAGTGAACTCAAGCAACGATCAGGACTGGTAACTATAACAGCCAAACTGCAGAACGTGTGCGTGTGCGTGCGTGTGCGTGCGTGCGTGCACATGTGTGTGTGTGTGTGTGGGCATGTGCATAGGTACCAGGTGGTAGTTGTCAATTTTCTTTTTCACAGTAAATGTGGTGGATCTCCTTGTCCCCTGAAAAGATCCTGCCAGTCTTATATTTATAAACGAGAAGACCCTTATCCCACCCCCTGCCTTCTACCAAAATGGTGAGGGACCCTATCCTCCACCAGGATCTCTGCCAGGGCCCACAGGTTCTGGGGCCCTTGTCAGCTTAGGTGAAAGAGAGAGAACCGGGATTCCCTGCCCTTGGCCTTTCTGATCCAGTGACCCTTGGAAGTGGATGCTGCTGTGGGTCGCCTTCAAAGTCAGGTTTATTCAAGTTGGGAGGAAGGCGCCATGGAGGCTGGTGGGGAAGGAAACTCCATGCTCTTTCTTGAAATGCAGGTTGTTCTGTTCACTGCCCTCTCCTCCCCCTGCTGCCTGGGGGACCCTGTTCACTGCAGGTGTACAGGTAAGCACGCATTCATTTGTGGCAAATAGGTGTGGGTGCCTGGCATGGCAGGGCTGTCCGGTTTGGACAGTGCACGGGGGAATCTGTACCTTTCCGCAGATGGGTGCAGTGTACGTTTCTCCATGTGGTTACTGCTCAGCAGGGTCTTAGTTTTCCAGTGATGTCCCCAGAGTATGTGCCATGCACAGCTGATGACCGTGATGTGCAGGGTGTGAGCTCAGAGGAGTGTAATGGGACACTCAAGTGTATTGCAGAGTCCAGCCATGCCATGGCGCTGCGTGTATCCACAGCTATCTGGCGCTGAAGGCCCCTGGTGTAGACGCAAGCCACTGTCCAATACGGAGGAAGAGGGTGTGGGGCAAGGGGGCTGCGCTCACAGCCCCAGGGGAGGGGGTGCTCCAGGATCCGGTGCTAGTGCGGCGACTCCAGCGGGAGGGAGCCTCCCCGGACAGCTCACTTGGATCCCTTGGATAGCGTCAGCTCAGAATAGGTGACCTCTGCAGAGAGACCCCAATGAGTTACCAGCAGCTACCATGGGGCAAGCACGGCCCCTGCCTGGGGAGGGGAGGGGCACCCCCAGCCTGCCCATGAGTGTGTACATACCCACCCCAGGGCCTTGCATGGCTGTGATCTGGGGCAGTGTGTGGCTCAGGCCCAGAGTCCTGGGGGGTGGGGGGGAGTGAAAGGGACTCTAGGGCAATGGGTGACACTGTGCAGGGTCTGGTGGGTGAGAGGCAGGGTGTGGGGCTGGCCCCAGGGCGGCCCAGATCAGGGACCAAGTGTTCTTCTCTAACATTTCCCAGAGCTTCTTGCTAACCATGCATATCCTGGAATGCCTCGCCGGCGCAGAGATGCAGCTGCCTCTGGGGTGGGGGGCAGAGGCTGTTATATAGGGATCCTTCACCCAGCTGTCTCTGGTGTTTAGCAGCCAGACAGCATTGCTGAACTTCCCCCTCCCCTCCCCCCCGGCCTGTCCCCGAGGGACTGCCCCTCCCCTGCTTGTTCCCACCCCAAACAGACCGCAGTTAAGTCGCAGGGCCCCAAGGTGCAGCTGTCTTTGATGGACAGGGCCCCATGTGGGCCCCAGGAAACCCATGGCCCTTCCACACTGGGAGCTTGGGGGCGGCTCAGCTCAGCCCAGCAGGATGGCCAGGCTCCCTCAGGGGGACACTCCCCTCCCAGCACCCCCGCTCAGCCGGTCCCCTGCACCACTTACCTTCCTCTTGTTCTGGGGAGCTCTGGGCTTCAGGCTGGCCATCTGCAAACACGGCAGCCAGGGTTAGTGGGACAGGCATGCCAGCAAAGGCCCCCCACCTCCTGCCCCTCCCCACGGCTGGGCCATGGCCCACTGCTATCACTCCTGTGCTCACAGGGCCCAGGCCCCAACACAGACGGGGGATCCCCCTCATACACCCAGGAAGCTGCTGTTTGCCCTGCTGTGATGCTCAGCTCCCTGCCAGTGTCTGGCAGCCCTGGCCTGGGGAGGGGTCAGCAGGGGCCTGCCTGGGCCATGTGGGGTGGTGCTGATACACCACGGGAGGGGTGTACGGGGTCACACACCTGGAACGGTTCATGTAACACGCCCTGGCTGGGGGATGGGGTGTGTGTCCTGCTGACCCCTGGGCTGTGGTGCTGCGGGTGCTGCCACCCCAATGGGATCCCTCCCCCAGCCAGGCTGGTCCACTCACCGCTCCTGCCAGCCCCAGCCCCAGCCCCAGCACCGGGGAAGGCCAGATCTGCGTAGGTGCAGCCGTCCGGGTCCTCTGCCAGGGCAGCAGGCAGCTTGGGAGTGTGAGCGGCTGGCTGGCAGGGAGGGCAGGTTTCCACCTCTCCAGGCTGAGCACTCCCCACACTCTCCCTTCCTCCTGGCCAAGAGAAGAGAAAGGGCCATGAGCTCCGGGAAGCTGCAAGGGACAGTGTCACTAGGCAGGTCCAGGCAGGCTGGGGAAAGTGTCCAGCTAAAGACACAAACTAACAGTAAAACTTCTTCACTTAGGAAAGAAGAACAATCCATTGCACACGTACAGAATGGGCAATGGCTGCCTAGGAAGGAGTATTGCAGAAAGGATCTGGGTGTCACAGTGGGCCACAATTAAATATGAGTCAACAGTGTAACAGTCACAAAAAAAGCAAACCCCGTTCTGGGATGTATTAACAGGAGTGTTGTAAGTAAGACCCGAGAAGCGATTCTTCCGCTCTACTCTGCCCTGATTAGGCCTCAGCTGGAGTATTGTGTCCAGTTCTGGGCGCCTCATTTCAGGAAAGATGTGGAGAAATAGGAAAAAGTCCAGAGAAGAGCTGTCCGGGTGATTAACCACTGGACTAAGTTGCCTCGGCAGGTTGTGGAATCTCCATCATTGGAAGCTTTTAAGAGCAGGTCAGACAAACACCTGTCAGGGATGGTCTAGATCAGTGGTTCCCAACCTTTTTGGCTTGAAGGCCAGAGATATAATTTTTACAACTCTGAAAGGCCACCAGTCTCCTCCAGGGCCCCCGCTGCAGTCAGACAGAGCTTTCCTCCTTGCTGATCTCTTGGGAAACTGAACATGAACGAGTCACCATGTAACCCTGTGCACTTCACTTAGGTCGCTAGGCAGTGGTTCCCTTCTGTGGCCAGCGGATGGAAGATCAGTAATCCCTGACCTCTGACTCCAGCAGGGACCCCAGCAGCTAGGGACCCATGCAGAGCACTTTGCTCTCTGCTGGAGCTGGGAAAGGGAGCTTTGATTTCCCATCCCCTTGGCTGCAGCAGGAAGCCGGCACCAATCTTTTAGCTCTGCAGAAATGCACTTGTGTCCTTAGGCAGTAGCTGCCTTCTGCAGCCACCAGGCGGGGCGTTGCAGGCCACTTTGAAAGCCCCACAGGCCACTTTGGCTCCTGGGTCACAGGTTGGGAACCGCTGGTCTAGATGGTACTTGGTCCTGCCATGAGTGCAGGAGACTGGACTCAATGACCTCGTGGTCCCTTCCACTTTCTGGGATTCCACGATTCGTGTAGCCCATCGGCAGCAGGAAACCTGCCAAGCAACCAGAGAGGGGCTGTGGGATGATGGAGGAGCTAGAAGCACACTCAAGGAAGACATTGTGCGAAGCTGAATGAAGTCTTTGCATCGGTCCCTGCTGCTGCAGCAGTGAGGGGGTCCCGCACCCGAGCCATTCTTTTTAGCTGACGAACCGGAGGAACTGTCCCAGCCTGAGGGGTTAACAGAGATGGTGATAAAGAACTAGGTCAGATCGTATCCAGCTGTGTTCTGAAGGAAAGGAAGGAACTTGACTGTGAAATTGCAGAACTACCAGCTGTGGTACATGACCTATCACTTCAATCAGTCTCTGCACCAGATGGCTGGCAGATGCTAAAGTCACAAATAGATTTTAAATTAGGTGATCCTGGCACATACAGGCCAGTACGTCTAACTTCAGTACCAAGGAAATTGGTTGAAACTCTAGTAAAGAAGAGAATTATCACATGCAGAGATGAACATGATTTGTTGGGAGTTAACATGGATATTCTAAAAGGAAATCGTGCCTCACCAATCTACTAGAATTCTTTGAGGGCGGTCAACTAACATGGGTAAGGATGATCCAGTGGATATAGTGTACTGTATTTTCAGAAAGCCTTTGGTAAGGTCTCTGACGTTGTCCGGATTTAGGGGACCATTTATGATACTATTTCTTATCACAAAAGCTCATGCGATAAATAAATCTGTTGGTCTTTGTAAGTGCCGCAGGACTCTGTTTATTTTTCTTCAGTGGACTGGCACGGCTGCCCATTTGGTATTTCTTATCAATATCTCATAATTGGTATAATCCAGAGGAGCTGTGCCATGTTTGGTGCCAGTAGAAAGGCTGTCATTTGCTGGAAATGATTATATGGTTTATGTGCAGGAATTGCATCTGTATTAGAAGTTAGGAATACGTTTGTTATATCTATATTTCAACCTGTGTGATTCTGGGAAACTCCCCAGACTGGCTGTCTACAGCCATTGTCTCCTTAATGGCCCATTAAGGAAGCTACCAGGTACAATGGGCCCAGGGAGAAACCTGTTGAGCCACTAGGACTTGAACATGTGACAACTCCATTTTGATCGGAAAGAACTGCACACTGCATGGAGAAGGCCAGAGGGGATAAAAGGCAGCAGCCCTGACTCCATCTTGTCTCCTATCCCCAGTCTCCAGCCAACACCCATCTCTGGAACTATTCCTCTGCGATTGGACACAGGACTGAGGCCCACCCGGGTGCTGGGTGTTTACCAGAGGAACAAACCTGCAAACAGCTTTCCATGGACTCTAAATCATTTGTATGTGTGTGATTCACTTTGACCCTTTAACATCTCTCATATTTTGCTTCTTTTCTTTTTATATTAAACCTTTAGTTGTAGTTGCTAAAGGATTGGCTACCAGTGTGGTATTTGGGGTAAGATCCAGACCTACATTGTTCTGTGTGCTGTGGCTGGCCCTTTGGGGTCAGGAGAACCTATTTCTTTAAGGGACCGTGCGGCTAGGTGGGAGTCAGAGGAGCTGGAGTGCAATAAAGGGGCTGTTTCTGTTTTGGGCAGACTTCTTGGTACCCAGTGTGGGGAACCAGAGGCCTGTTTGTGACTGATAGGGAGACTGGTTTAAGTCCCACCCATCAGTGTTTGGGGAGTTTGGCTCCCGGTTTTGCAGCTTGCCCTGATTTTTGCACGTCCAGGAGGTTATCCCAGGAGGCCCCGGTCACAAGGTGTTTCTTCACCAAAAATTCTTAAGAAAAGTAAGCAGTTGCGGGATAAGAGGGAATGGCCTCTCCTGGATCAGTAACTGGTTAAAAGACAGGAAACAAAGGGTAGAAATAAATGGTCAGTTTTCAGAGTGGAGAGAGGTAAATAGTGGTGTCCCCAGGGGGTCTGTACGGGGACCAGGACTGTTTAACACATTCATAAATGAGCTGGGAAAAGAGATAAACTGAGGTGGCAAAATCTGCAGATGATACAGAACTGCTTAGGGCCGTTAAGACCTAAGCAGACCGCAAAGAGTTACAAAGGGATCTCACAGAACTGGGTGACAAAATGGCAGGTGAAATTCAAAGTTGATAAATGCAAAATAATACGCGATGGGAAAAACGTAACCCCAACTATCTATACAAAATGATGGGTCTAAATTAGCTGTTACCACTCACAAAAGATCTCGCAGTCATGGTGGACAGTTCTCGGAAAACATCCACTCAATGTGCTGTGGCAATCAATAAAGCTGACAGAATGTGGGAATCCTTAGGAAAGGGACAGATAAAAACATATTGCCTCTTTAGAAATCCATGGGCCAGCCACATCTTGACCAGTGTGTGCAGATCTGGTCGCCTCATCTTGAAAGAGATGTATTGATTGGACAGACTAGAAGGGTGGCACGCTGACCCCACGCTCACCCTTGCGGTGTGACCCGTGCACCTTTCCTGTTCACCCGGACAGTGCAACTGCGTGTGGTCTGGTGCAAAGTGTGTCACGTTGGGCGCTTGGGGGTGCTGAGGGCATACTGAACATGACTGTTATAGACGCATGTTTCCGGCAATGCCACACACATGTACTGATGTGAAACTCTGCTGCGCCATGACCCCAAATGAAACATAGAGCTGTGGCGAGGCACGCATACAGCAACGGCGGAGCCTGAGCACCTGGGCTCAAGAGGGAAAGATCGCACCCACTGGAAACGTGTTAAAAGAAAGCGACACCTCTGCCCGGGGCTCTCCCCTAGGCAACATGAACGACTGACAGCTCCCCACAGGAGGGGTGGAGTGCGGTGTGAGCTGCAAATTGTATAACAGCCAAACCTGTGTGGTCCTGCCCGGGGCCTGCAGACTGTGACTGCGGTGATCTTAGTTTACGATGCGAGATTTCTCTTACTTGGCTGTGGTAAACTGCTTGCCTTATTGCTAATCTTTGGGTCTCTCTGACTTGGAATCACTTCAGTCTTACTGTAGCCCGTGTGTGGAATGAAGGTGCAGAGGCCTCGTGGAGGGTGAAGGCTGGTGCGTGTCAATTTCTTTGGTAAATTGATGGACAAGTGTCGATGAGCTGGTGGGGTGCAGTGAGGCGCACTGAACCCTGCAAGACGGCAGGAACTCGGGTTGCATCTGGGACTGGGGTGGTTGCTGCGGGCCATCCCATGAGTGCTAATGAGAGATTGAGGGACCGATTACACGCAGGAGGCTGGGCATGAGCTGACCCAGGAGTGGGGTTCACACGCAAGGCAGGGTACGTTGAGGCCCTGGAGTAGAGAACTGGGGTGGCTCAGCTGCACACCAGCCCAGATTGCAGGAGGGGAACATCACAACGGGCAACAAAAATGTTGAGGGGGGTGGAACAGCTTCCATATGAGGAGAGATTTAAAAGACCGGGCCTGTTCAGTTTAGAAGAGAGACAACTGGATGGGCCAGGGGGAGATATAAGACTGGTCTATAAAATCATGAGTGATGTGAAGAAAGTGAATAGGGAAGGGTTACCCCATCATGTCACACGAGAATGAGGGGTCATAGGTTTGGAACAAACATAAGCAAATACTTCGCCCAGCGCAGTCACCCTGTGGAACTCAGTGCTGGGGGATGTGGTGAAATTCACCCAGCGCAGTCACCCTGTGGAACTCACTACTTGGGGATGTTGCGAAGGCCAAAAGTACAGCTGGACTGATAAAAGAATGAGAAGTTCGCTTAGGATGGTGCCATCAGTGGCTGTTAGCTGGGGCTGAATTTCTAAGTAAAAAGGGCCAGGGATCAAGTGTGTTTTCCAATTCTAACTGGTGCAGCAAGCCCAGAGGTGCTGGGGCTTGGCCCTGCCAGGCCTGGGGTGCTGGGGCTGTGCTGGTATGAATTAAGCATTGCTCGGAGCCAGGCTAGGAGGGACGCAATCCCATGCTCTGGGCGTCCCTCGCCTCAGACTGCCATGAAGCTGGGAGTGGGAACCAAGGGATGGGTCACTTGGTGACTGCCCGGCTCTGCTCATTCCTCGGAAGCTCCCAACAGCGGCCCTGTGAGGAGTGAGGCCTTGTCTTGGGGGAAGCAGGAGCTGTATCGGGGAGGCAGCAGCCGGGCGCGAAGTGGCCGGGGTCACAGCTTCACCGTCCTGGACCCACTTGGAGGCAATGTGCTGTCAGGCTGGGGAGAGGGAGCTGCTGCACCAGCAGAGACAGATCTTGGTTTGCGAGTGTCTGGTTGGCCTGGAATCACTGCCCAGCTGCGGCTGTAAAATCTACACTTGCTGTTACGATCCCCAAGTCGCTATTGTTTATCCGAATGGTTTCTGTCTGCGTCTTGGATGGTTTCTGTCGGTTACGGAGTTAATGTGCACAATTTACATCAGTTAAGGTGGTGGCTACGGTTGGTTAAAGGATGGTTTCGTGGTGCGCGAGGATTGGCGTTTTGTAGCATTTCAGTTTAAATGACAGGTTACGTACAGCTAAGCAGGACCTAAGTTTTAACTATAGAAGCTGGGGTCCAAGAGGAAGTTCTTTGGACTCTAACTCCAGGACACAGCCCAAGGTCAGAGCTGCCCAACCTCAGCACCCTGCCAACCACACGGTGCAGAAGCCGGAGTCCCCAGACGATCTAACCCTGACTGGCCCACAGGAGAAGTTTCTCTGCTTTATTGGAGTGGTGAGCGCTGTGTGTGAGCACTGTGTGTGAGTGTGTGTGTGAGCGTGTGTGTGAGCGCTGTGTGTGAGTGTACGTGTGAGCGCTGTGTGTGAGTGTGTGTGTGAGCGTGTGTGTGAGCACTGTGTGTGAGTGCTGTGTGTGAGTGTGTGTGTGAGCGCTGTGTGTGAGCGCTGTGTGTGAGCGCTGTGTGTGTGAGCGTGTGTGTTCTCTGCTGGGAACTGGTAATAAACAGAGAACAAGGACATTACTGGGTACGGCTCCATTCCTGGTAAAAGATCCTGCAAACCCGCAGACAGTTACACCCAGAGCCCTATAGATTGGGAAAGGGGGGGGGGGACTTCAATTAACCAGGTTACACCCGGAGCCCTATAGATTGGGAAGGGGGGCATCAATTAACCAGGTTACACCCGGAGCCCTATGATTGGGAAGGGGAGGCATCAATTAACCAGGTTACACCCGGAGCCCTATAGATTGGGAAGGGGGGCATCAATTAACCAGGTTACACCCGGAGCCCTATGATTGGGAAGGGGAGGCATCAATTAACCAGGTTACACCCGGAGCCCTATGGATTGGGAAACGGTGCCCCTGAGCCCTAGAGTGTGAATTGGGTAAGGGTGGTACCTTTCCCTCAGAGCCCTATGGACTGGGAACAGGTGGGGGGGGGCCTTAACTGGGCTGTGCCTTGAGCCGTACAGATTTGGGCAAAGTAGGGGTGCCCTATGTGTGGGTAACAGCCCATCGCTCTGAGCAGTGTGTCCATTCCTCGGTTCAGGCTGGGAACGGCTTCCTTTGCCCCCCGGGCCCCTGGGAGGCAACATCTGGCTGTAGGGAGTGTCCTGGGGATCCGCAACACACCTGGCAATGGGGCACCTGGCCAATCCGGGCAGGTGGGGTCAGGCCCTTTGGATCTCTGCGGGGGCCGAGGCCACCCATGGGCTGGGGCTGAGCTGCCCGTTCAGGACGCTCAGCTAGCCGGCAAGTTTTGATGCCAACACATCTGGTTTTTTCAAGTCATTCATCCTGTGTGTGCGGCTGCGGGTGGTGGTGGGGTAATCATTTAAGACAACCCCCCAGAAGAAAAGAGCCTGATCGGCAGATACTTGGCATACCCCACCCCTAGGGCAGCTACCGAGGATGCTGCCCGCTCCTACCTGAGCCGGGTGCATCCTGGGGGGGGCCCGCCGGGGCTGCTGGTGCCCTGGGAGAAGGAAGCAGGTTAGACACAGGAGCTAGTATCAAATGCCAAGGGGGGGACTCAGCCCAGCCTACCCCCCAGCCCCAGCAGCAGCATCCAGCCAGCACACGCTCTGGGGGTGGAGCCAGACAGACGGACCGAGCCTGCCATACAGACAGGGCCAACCCTGCCAGGGATGGGGGAGGCAGGTTAGCCCCATTCCAGCCAGGAGCAGAGCAAACCCCCGGCCCAGCCCCATGCCCTGCTGTGTTTGGGGGTGGCCAAGAGCCAGCCTCCGGGAGGCGGGAGGGGGAGCATTCGCTCAGGGTGGCATGTGGGGTGCAGGGTAGTGCGAGAAAAATGGTGTTAGCTACTCACACACACATCCTGTCTTTGCACACGCACCCAGACACACCTCCCCATCTGCACCCGCCCAGACAACCACCCAGACACACCCACCACTGACACCCCTGCCCTTGCACACCCACCCAGACACCCTTGTTCACTGAGACACACGCCGGCCTCACCCACTACTCAGTGTGTATACCCTGCCTCACACGCACGCAGCCACCTCCTGTCCTTGCACTTCCATCCACAGACACACCACCCACTGATCACCCACTCCCGCCTTGCACACCTGCCCACTGTACAACACAGCCCTGAACCCCTCCTAGACACAACCCCACCAACACACCCCGCCCTCGCACACCTACATGGACACACCCACCCAGACACACAACAGGCCCTCAAACACGCACTTACACACCCACCCTGCCCCTGCACCCGCAGTCAGATACACACAGGCAGGCCTTGCACACATGCCAAGACAATCTCCCACTGACACACCCACCTGGACACCCCCCTGCCCTTGCACACCCACTGACACACACAGGCCCTGTGCAGACACTCACCT
>ML686015.1:94440-106230 GCA_007922175.1 Pelusios castaneus | reverse complement strand
CCAGCCACGGTGGGTCCCATGCAGGAGCCTCTGCCCCAGAGAACAAGGGCCTATCACAGCTGTCGGTCATGCTATGCAATGGGGCCCAGCGGGATGGGAGGAGGCCACTTCCTTTTTTACTCTTTGCTGAAGATAGGAGAAGATGGAGACTCCACCGCTGCCCTGCCCGTGTGTTCCCACGGCTCCCAGCCCAGCCAGCACCTTCCTTCTAATCTGAAGGGCCCAGCTCAGCTGAACCGGCAGTGGGAGATCTCGCACTCGCTGCCCTTTCCCCAGCCCCCAAATCCCTGCTGTGGCGCTTTCCTGCCCAGCTCCCATTTCTCAACATCCTGTTTAACCCGTGGACACCAGACCGGTGCAGGAGCCAGGGGGGTCTCAGCAACGCCATGTACCGAGGCCAAACCCCCTGCTGCTGTGCACGGGAAGGCTGGTAGGGGAGTGTGACCTAGTGGGCAGGGCTGAGGCCTGTGGTGTGCAGGGACGTTATTGAGAAGGGGCCGGGCTGTTCCCACTCGGCCAGACTCCGACCCAGGCCTGTGGAGGGTGCCAGGTGCAGTAGAAAGTACGGGCCAGAGACGAGGTCTGGGTTAAAGTAACGGTCACGTCTGGCACAAAGCAACGTTAGCGGGAGCCGGCTGGGGTTGCCGTCCGGGGGACAGGGACAGGCAATGAGAGCTGATCTAAAAGACACAGTGGGGGTACCAGCCCGTTCCAGGAAGGTCCCGGGACAGCCCAAGGCCCAGAGAGAAGGAGGGCTCCCCGCCCTCTCCCACCGACTTGGATGGACAGAAATGCCTTGTTAGTGCGATGGAGAGATGGCTGTGACCGAACCATGGGGTACAATGTAACGGGCGGTGTCTCCCCACATCAAAGGGGGTGCCTGCCCCCATCAGGGGCTGGAGCCCACACATCGGAGAGGTAACACGCGACGTGTTTGTACCAATGTACAAACGGGGTCTCAGAGGAAACACTTTTTGGAAGCTTCGTGCTGGAGCTCAAAGAATTTCTTAGGCCATGTTGGTCGCCTGCCGTATCTTCTGCTCTCTGCACATTGGGCTGGTTCATTCCCGCTCCCTCAGCAAGGTTTCTTTCAATCCAGCCAGCTCTCCTGGACTCTTTTCCCGCTGGTGTTAGCCTCCCAGGGGATCCTGCCATCAGCTCCCTGAGGGAATCAAAGACCGTTTTCCTGGTCCAGGGGCTGTATCCTGCTGCTCCCCTTCCTTCTGCCAGGATCCTGAACTTGACCAGCTCATGGTCGCCAGTGCTCAGGTCGCTGCGGGGGGGGGGGGGGGGGGGTCGGCGGGGGAGGCTGCCCTGCGCCTCATGCTTCAATGGGCCCCACGGGGCTGACTGGTGCCCAGTGCGGCCCTGGCCCTGGCAGGCTGCCCCAGAGGCCACACAGCACGCCAGCTTGCCCCAGCCCTGGAGTGGAGCCACCACGTCCCCAGGAGCAGAGCAATCAGCCCAGGGAGGGGACAGGAGTGTGGAGCTCAGCCTGTGGCTCAGGGAAGCCCCCCAGTGCCAGGGGGATCCAGGACCCCCCACAGGCTGATTGGACCTGGGCCCCCCCACAGCAGCCCTGCCACCCACTTCTACTTCCCCTATCCAATCTTCCCTGTCTGTGAGCAGCAGGTCAAGGGACCACACTCCCTCCTACGTTCCTCCAGGACCGGCACCAGGAAGTCATCCCCAAATCTTCCTGCATTGCCGTGCTCTGCTGCATTGCTGTAATGGGGAGAGATTCGGCTCTTCCTGCCACAGGTCGGCTCTATCTCCTGGGCCACCGGCCCCACGTCTCTCTAGCTAGCCTGCCTCGCCCAGCTCCTGCTTCCACTCAGGTTCTACTCCACACAGACTCCCCCCCCCCCCCCGGGGGGGGGGGCGGGCTCCCGGACTTGCTTATTTACTGTGCTTGCTCTGCACGTAGGTTCCCGCGCCTGGCCCAGGGCTCTGTATCCCACCAGGTCAGCACGCCGTCTGAACAAGAGCCTCCTCCTGCCCCACTTGACCCCCCCACACCTGGTTTCCTACCCAGGCCTATAGACTGTTCCCATTCACCTTGTTAAACCCAGCTCTGACCCAGCCTAATCAGAGCCCTTGGGCTGGGGCTGACACATCTGAGTGGTTCCCCCCCCCCAGCCTGTGGAGCATTTCCTGCAGCATGGGGGGAGCGCCTGGCCAGTGCAGGGTTCCTGTGCCCCATCCCCACGTCCCAGGATCAATTAGCTCTTTGTGCCAGAGCCGCACAGAGGCCTATATTCAGCTGCTGCGGTGAAGGGGATGGTCTGTGATAGCTGTATGAATCCTCGGCATGCCTCAGTCTCCCTCAGCTCCCCCACCTTTACCCATTCCACAGGCCTCAAGGCATAATCCTATTAAGGCACCCCCCACCCCCCAGTCTCCAGAGGAAAGGCACCTGCCCGTACCCAATTTACACTTTAGGGCTCAGAGTCACCCATTCTAAGACGTAGGGCTCTGGGTGTAACCTGCTTACTTGCAGTCCCCCCTTTCCCAGTCCATAGGGCTCCAGGAGTAATTCTCTGTGGGCTTACAGGGGTTTTTTTAACCAGGGAAGGAGCCTTACACAGTGATGTCCTTATTTATTATGTATTTATTAACAGATCCCCAAACAGGACATCTGCCAAGCACACGGTGCTCACCACACCCCATAAGGCCGAGAAACTTCTCCTGGTGGCCAGTCAGGACTAGATCACCTGGAACTCCAGCTTCTTCACAGGCTGGCTGGCAGGGTGCTGAGACATGGCAGCTCTGATCTTGGCCTGTATCCTGGAGTTAGGTGCCCAATAAATTCCTTTTGGACCCCAGTTTATATAGTGAAACTTGGGTCCTGCTTAGCTGTACCTTAACCCATCATTTTAGAGAAAAGTGATACAAAACAATCCTTTAACTAATCGTACTCAACCACCTCAGGCTATGTACACACGATCAGATTAAAGCGCAACATGGCAATAACACTATAAAAAACACGTGACCTTTATTGCGGGATAGCGCGTACACACGTCGCTCCTTGCAACGCAACAGAATTCTTTGCAATATCGCGGTGCAGCGCAATGAATTCTGGGCACCTATCCCACAGTTCAATTTTCCCTCAATCGGCGCTTGGAATCCTGGGATGAAGGAAAGGAACGCAAAGCGCCATGGGTAAACTCTCAGTTTCCCGTGGTGCACTGTGTTCCCCTTGCGTCTTCCTCGTTGCCAATAGCAACTCGCGCCTATTTTCAACAGTGCAGTGATGCACCGCACCACTTGCGAGCAATCACAACAGCGACAGCATGGATCCTGCTCTGATCTCCACTGTCGCCTTCAGCATTCTAAATACATCTCGGCTGGTTGCTCAGTACGCAATGAGCTCCGAGTCAGACGAGGACGCTGAGGAGCAGGGGCTGATCGATGCCATGCAGAGCAACAGCACCACACTGCTCAGCTCCTTCACCGATCATCTGCACACGGTACAACGCCGTTTCTGGTCGCGAGAGACGAGCACCGAGTGGTGGGATCGCATTGTTATGCAGTCAAATTCCAAAGGGGTAGCCGTGTTAGTCTATTGTAGAAAGACAACAGAGTTCTGTGGCACTTTTAAAGACTAACAGATTTATTTATCGCATGAGCTTTCGCGGGAGAAAATCCCACTTCGTCAGACGCTTTGAAGCTGTGGGATGATGAGCAGTGGGTACAGAACTTTCGAATGCGGAAAGCAACCTTTCTGGAACTGTGTTCAGAGTTGGCCCCTGCCCTGCGACGGAAAGACACCAACATGAGGTCAGCCCTAACCGTGGAGAAGCGTGTTGCAATTGCTGTCTGGAAGATGGCGACTCCTGACTGCTACCGGTCGGTTGCAAACCAGTTTGGAGTCGGGAGGTCCACCGTCTGATTAGCCCTCTCACAAGTCTGCCGAGCCATCAACTGCGTTCTGCTACGGAGGACGGTGACGTTGGGCAATGTTCGTGAGATTGTGGACGGCTTTGCTGCCATGGGATTCCCTAACTGCGGGGGAGCCATAGATGGCACACATATCCCGATTTTGGCTCCAGACCATCTCGCGACGGAGTACATCAACAGGAAGGGCTACTTCTCTATGGTGCTGCAAGCACTCGTGGATCACAAGGGGCGTTTTACGGACATCAGTGCTGGGTGGTCGGGAAAGGTGCATCATGCCCACATTTTCAGAAACACTGGACTGTACTGGAAGCTGCAAGGGGGTACCTTCTTCCCAGATCAAAAAATTACTGTGGGGGATGTGGAGATGCCCATAGTCATCCTTGGAGACCCAGCATACCCACTGATGCCACGGCTCATGAAGCTGTACACTGGTAACATAGATCGCAGCAAGGAGCGGTTCAATTACAGCTTGAGCTGCTGCAGAATGACCGTAGAGTGTGCCTTCGGCCGCTTAAAAGGGCGCTGGCGCTGTTTGTATGGGAGGCTGGACTTGGACAAGGACAACATCCCTGCTGTGATTGCGTCGTGCTGTGTCCTTCATAACATTTGTGAAAAAAGGGGAGAAAAGTTTTCCCCAGAGTGGGCTATGGAGGCACAGTGCCCTGAGGCAGCATACGAACAGCCAGCCACTAGGAATATTAGGGGGGCCCAAGGAGAAGCTGCTCGCATAAGGGAGGCACTCAGGGACCATTTCAATGATGCCCTCCCCTAGTTAACTTCCAGGACGCATCAGGTGCACCTTATGAGATTTTCACTGTGTACAAATAAAGCCACTCTTCAAATTATTTGTTACTGATTTTATTAAAACCTAAGGGGGGGGGGGTGTTACAGGTGGGTGTAGCTGCAGGTCTCTAAAAGATAGCTCTGGGGGGGACTGGATAATGCAGTGTACCAGGGGGATGGGTGGCCATCAAATAAATTCTTTGAAGGACTACGGGGTGTGGGAGGCAGACACGGCTGAACTGTCTGGAGTGGAGCCCGTACATTAATCGCCTGGGACTGCAAAGCAATCATGCTCTTGAGCAGTTCTGTTTGCTCCTTCATGACGCTTATCAGTTCGTCCCTGTGTTTCTGCCTCCTCTGTTGGGATTCCTCTCTCCAGGCTCGATTCTCCCTCGCGGATTCCTGTGCTGTTTTCAGCAGGTCCTGAAACATATCCTCCCTGTTTCTTCGAGCACGCCGCCGAATGTTTCTCATGCGGTCAGCTGGGGTAGACACCGGCCTTGTGAAGGTCAAATCTAAAAAAATAATAATAATAATAATGCTGTTAACACAGAGCCTAGATAACCAATGTAACCTTCCAGCAGCACATTCCACTGGAAGGTGCAGGGCAGTCAACATGCTATGCTTAGCTGAAGCGGACAAGGTACGTCCTAATAGAAACCTTACTGGGGGCTAACATTCTGCACAGGGCACACTGATGGAACCCGATATCTCTCTCCTCAGAGTGCCCCTGCCAGCTAGAATACATATCCTACATGCCACCGGATGCCAGCCGGGACCGTATGCTGCTGCACTGTGTGCTGCCATGGTTCCCAGGGCTGTGCTTTGCAGCTGGCGAGGCAGAGGATCCGTCTTGGGAGAGCATTTGTGTCTACGCTCCCAATCTAATCTGAGTAGTAGGCTCTGGAGGTACATCGAGGAAACCTTTAGTGATCTAAATACAGATGACTTTTTGACAATCACTGCTTGTGTTGATGCACTTCTAATGAATGCAGAGTAAAGAGCGTGCACAGCGGGGACCGAGACAGCAAGCACCCCCACCCCGGACAATATTTTAGCAGGAGCCATAGCTGCACGAAAGAGAAACTTACCGGAACCCTCCTCTGCCGCCTCAGAGGACACGCTGCAATTCATGTCTTGGGTGGACGTCTCAGTGGGGGTGCAGAAGAGCTCCTGGCTACACGCTGTTGCACTTTCCTCCAGGTCATCCTCCATCTCCTCCTCCTCCTCGATCACATCCTCATCCTGCTCGGGTCTGGCATTCACTGGATGAGGGGGGACCGATGTGTCCACGGGACTCTTTGCAGTGGTTGTGGGGTCCCCACTGAGGATGGCTTTGATCTCCTTATAGTACCTGCATGTAGCAGGCGCTGATCCCGAACGGCGGTTTGCCTCCGCTCGGTGATAGGTTATTCTTAGCTCCTTCACCTTTGATCTGCACTGCACAGTGTCTCTATCATAACCTCTCTCTGACATGGCCCGAGAAATTATGCCAAATGTATCATAATTCCTCCTGCTGCCGCGTAGCTGCGCCTGCACAGCGGACTCTCCCCAGATGCTGATCAGGTCCAGCACCTCTGCCGTGCTCCAAATGGGTGCGCGTCTTCCACGACGGGCCGCCATTGCTAGTGAAGATCGGAGCTGCACTCCACGAGGAAGAGAACAGGAAGTGAAACAGAAGAGAAATTCGAAAATCCCGGGAATCTGAGCAGGGCGGGGACTGCTTCATCACGGCCACAGAGCAGGTGGGGGGAAGATCAGAGAGGACGACTTTGGAATGCTGGGACAGGTCCGGAGGCCAATCATTGTGCAGTAAGCCTACACACAAGTGGAAAGGCGCAACAGCTGTTCAGTGTTAACTGCTACCACCCTCGTCGAGGTGGTTTTTCTATTGAGCTACAACAGGGCAATAGTCCTGTGCCCTATTGCACGTGTGTGCGCTGTTGTTGGGATCGCGCGGTAATGACTGTTAATGCACAATAAAGTGATCGTGTGTACAAGGCCTTAGTTAAGCAATAGCCAGAATCAAAGAACAGGATCAAAATCATTCGGATACACAATAGAAAAGTGAGGACAACAGAGACAAAGCCAATAAATGTAGACTTTATAACTACAACTGTGGCTAAGCCGAGCCTTTCCAGATGAAGTTGCCAAGCAAGTTTTCTTTAAGCACCTAAAAAATTTGTTTCTTTATTTGCTGGTGGTAAATGCGACTGGGGCCTCCTTAGACAACCTCCTGAATTATGCAAAAAATGAGGGCAAGCTGCAGAAGCGAGAGCCAAACTCTCTAGAAACTGATGGGTAGTACTCCCAATCAGTCACAAACCAGGCTTCTGATTCCCAACACCAGTTATTTATCACAAAGCATAAAATAGAAACAGCCCCTTCATTGCATTTCAGCTCCTCTGGCTCCCACCTCGCCACACGGTGCCTTAAAGAAATAGGTTTCCCTGACCCCAAAGGGCCAGCCACAGCACACAGAACAATATAGGTTTGGGTCTTACCCAGAATACCACACTGATAGCCAATCCTTTAGCAACTACAACTAAGGGTTAATATAAAAGAAAAGAAGCAAAATTTGAGATGTTAAAGGGTCAGAGTGAATCACATGCTTTACAGGGACTCTAAATCATGTGTATTTACCCTAAGTCCTTGGAAGAATCTGGAGTTTGCAGGCTTGTTCCTCTGGTAAACACCCAGCACCTGGATGGGCCTCAGTCCTTTGTCCAGTCGCAGATCACTAGATCCAGAGATGGGTGCTGGCTGGAGACTGGAGACTTAAGGTAAAGTGGAGTTGATGCTGCTGCGTTTTATCACCCCTGGCCTTCCCCACGCTGTCATTGCTGTCTGGAGTTTTTGCAAATCAAAATGGAGTCACGTGGTCAGTCTGGGTGACTCCTGAGCAGATCTAGGTCCTTTGGATCTGTGGTTCCCTTAATGGGCCATTAAGGAGACAATGGCTGCAGACTTCCAGTCTGGGGAGATTCCCAGAATCAAATAAGTGGAAATATAGATATAACAAATATATTCCTAACTTCTAATACAGATACAATTCCTGCACATAAACATCTAACCATTCGTAGCATGTTACTACCTTTCTATTGGCACCAAACATGGCATAGTTCCTATGGATAATTGCAATTAGGAAAGAGTACCATAAATGGTTGCCTAAACCCAGACAGTGTCATAGTAGGTCCCATTAGGATAGCATCACCTTCTTACCAGCCTGATATCACATTGTTTGGAAGCAAACAAAGAAGGGAGCTTGTGGCACTTGAAGACCAACAAATTTATTCTTCACATGAGCTTTTGTGGGCAACACACCAGTTTGTCAGATGCCGGAGGAGTGTAAGGTGTTGGCAGCATGTCACACCTGCAGGATGTCTCCTGGTGGTGACACTGGGGAATGAGCTCAAGTGGCCCCTCCAGGTGGGGTGTGCTCCACCTATCGACATGCCAAACTCCAGTTCAGAGTTTGCTTACTGGACCTCAGCCCTCCAGCTAAGTCCCTTTGGGTCCAACCCCTCCAGGATGCAATCCTGCTTGCCTCATTCTTTGCCACTAATTAAAAGAGTCAACGGCCTGCAAGTCTTGGGCTATACTTGGCACTCTGGGGAGCATTGAGGGGCCCAGGGCCACCATCTTCTTCAGGCCCTGGCCCAGGGACCCTCCTCTGAGACCTCTACCTCCCTCCAGTCCTCCACCTCAGTCAATTCCCTGGGCCACTTTCCCCACAGCCACATGCAGCTCCTCACCATACCAGAGTCCACCTAATATCCACTCCTGGGCCCTTGCCTCTAGACCACTGCTCCAGCCCAGCCACTACCACAGTCCACATCTCTTCCAGATCCCAGCAAGCCTCTCAGAGCTCTCCAGGGCACTGACTCCTTCAGCCAGCCAGGAAGAGAAACTTATCCCTTCTACTTCCTCAGCAGACTGACTAGCTAGTCTTGCTGCTCCCTTTATATAGTGGACTTTCTGCCCCTGATTGGCTTTCAGCCCACAGCAGCTGATTGGCTGCCACACACATATGCCCTCTTTAACCCTGTGTGCACCGGAGCAGAGCAACCATACAGCTCCATGGAG
Source organism: Pelusios castaneus (assembly GCA_007922175.1). Lineage (NCBI taxonomy): Eukaryota > Metazoa > Chordata > Testudines > Pelomedusidae > Pelusios > Pelusios castaneus. Next base: position 97,461 of record ML686015.1, on the reverse strand, counting down.
AAAACTTACATTGAAAAAAGCCTTACAGGATGGGAGTGAAAGATAAAATTTTCACTGCATCAAGTCAGGTTACTTCAGCAAATCAAACTAATTGTCTAGATTCAAACACAACATATCAGAAGGTGTTAAGGTTGGGAGAGGTGAGAATCACTGTTAGTAATGGAAAACAAAGGAGGAGTCCTGTGGTCCATTTTAAGTTTAATGTTTGTAACGTGAGAGCCAATTCATACTTTCATTGAGACCCAGATTGATGACATTGAATTTGCATATGAATTCTAACACTGAAATCTCTCTTTGAAGCCTTGATCTAGAGTAAATGTGTCTTGAGAATACTTACAGGTAAGTCCATTACAGAGTGGCCTGGGAGATTAAACTGATTTCCTATTGATTTTTGAATGTTCTTATTTCTGATAAACAAACAAGGAGTCCTGTGGCACTTTTAAAGACTAACAGATTTATTTATCGCATGAGCTTTTGTGGGAGAAAATCCCACTTCCTCAGACACTTTGAAGATGGGAAATTTACAGAATGGGAGGAAATTAAATGCAGGGGCGTGTATGACACAGGATCAGGTCAGGCTGTAACAGCAAATCAGAACAGGTGTTAGGATTCAAACACTGGGGAACAGCACATAGAGGCAGGTGAGGTCAAATCACCTGTTGTAACGAGAGAAAAATACATAGTCCCTGTTTAACCCTAAGGCAACTGAGTCAATTTGCATATAAATTCCAGTTCTGCAGTTTCTCTTTGAAGCTGTGATTTGTTATTCATCTGTTTCAGCACAGTCATCAGTGGCGTGAACTGGGAGATTGAAGTGTTCCCCTATTGGTTTTTGAGTATTGCGATTTCTGATGTCAGATTTATGTAGATTTGTGTGCACCCTCAGGATCTCTATCCAGCATTCTTAAAACTACAACACCCACCCACAGAAGTGAAGAAACAGATTGACAGAGCCAATCTCTCTTATCACTCCATTGACGACTTGCTAATAGCTGTGTTGAAACAGATGAATAACAAATCACAGCTTCAAAGAAAAACTGCTGAACTCGAATTTATATGTAAATTCAACTCAGTTGCCTTGGGGTTAAACAGGGACTATGTATTTTTCTCTCATTACAACAGGTGATTTGACCTCAGGCCTTGTACACACGATCAGATTATCGCGCATTAAAGCTCATTACCGCGCGATAGCAACAACGGCGTACACACGTGCAACAGGGCTCTTGCGCGTTAAGTGCCTTGTTGTCGCGCAATCCAACAACCACTCCGACGAGAGTGGTAACAGCTGTTGCGGATCATATGTTGCGCGTTTGAGCTCGTGTGTACGCTTACCGCGCATTGACTGGAGTCCGGAACTGTCCCAGCATTCCCAAGTCGTCCTCTCTGGTCTTCCCCCCACCCGCTCTGTGGCCGTGACGAAACTGTCCCCGCCCTGCCCCGAACTTATTCCCGGGATTTTCAAATTTCAAGTCTGTTTCACTTCCTGCTCTCTTCCTCGTGGAGTGTGTTTGTGCTCCGATCATCAGTAGCAATGGCGGCCCGCCGTGGAAGACGCGCACCCCTTTGGAGCACGGCAGAGGTGCTGGACCTGATCAGCATCTGGGGAGAGTCCGCCGTGCAGGCGCAGCTACGCGGCAGCAGGAGGAATTATGACACATTTGGCATAATTTCTCGGGCCATGTCAGAGAGAGGGCATGATAGAGACACAGTGCAGTGCAGATCAAAGGTGAAGGAGCTCAGAATTACCTATCACCGAGCGAAGGAGGGAAACCGCCGTTCTGGATCAGCGCCTGCAACATGCAGGTACTATAAGGAAATAGAAGCCATCCTCAGCGGGGACCCCACAACCACTGCCAAAAGTCCCGTGGACACTTCAGCCCCTCCTCGTCCGGTGATTGCCAGAGCCGAGCAGGATGAGGACGTTGTTGAGGAGGAGGAGGAGGAGGAGATGGAGGATGACACGGAGGAAAGCGCAACCGCGTGTAGCCAGGAGCTCTTCAGCAGCCCCGCTGAGACGTCCACCCAAGGCTTGAACTGCAGCTTGTTCTCTGAGGCGGCAGAGGGGGGTTCAGGTAAGTTTCTCCTTCATTCAGCTCTGCTCCTGCTAAAATATCATTGTCTGGGGTGGGGGTGCTTGCGGGTCCCCGCTGTGCACGCTATTTACTCTGCATTCATTAGCAGGGCATCAATACAAGCAGTGATTGTAAAATAATCATCTGCATTTAGGTCAGAAAAGGTTTCCTCGATGTACCTCCAGAGCCTAATACTCAGGTTAGATGGGAGAGCGTTTGTGTCTGCGCTCCCAAAGACGGACACTCTGCCTCTCCAGCTGCAAAGCACAGCCCTGGGAACCATGGCAGCACACAAGGCAGCAGCATACGGTCCCGGCCTGCTACCGGCGGCATGTAGGAGATGTATTCTAGATGGAAGGGGCACTCTGAGGAGAGGGATATTGGGTTCCATCTGTGTGCCCTCTTCCGATTCTTAGCCCCCGGTAAGCCGTCTATTAGAATGTACCTTGTCTGCTTCAGCGCAGCGTAGTGTGTTGACCGCCCTGTACCTTCCAGTGGAATGTGCTACTGGAAGGTTACATTGGCTATCTATGCTATGTGTTAACAATGTCTATATTGTTATTTTTGTATTAGAATTGAGCTTCACAAGGCTGGTGTCTACCCCAGCTGACCGAATGAGAAACATTAGGCGGCGTTCTCGAAGAAACAGGGAGGATATGTTTAATGACCTGCTGAAAGCAACACAAGAATCCGCAAGGGAGAATAGAGCCTGGAGAGAGGAATCCCAGCAGAGGAGGCAGAAACACAGGGACGAACTGATAAGCGTCATGAAGGAGCAAACAGAACTGCTAAAGAACATGATAGCTTTGCAGTCCCAGGCGATAAATGTCCGGGCTCCACTCCAGACAGTTCAGCCGTGTATGCCTCCCACACACCGCAGTCCCTCAAAGCATTTCTTTGAAGGCCACCCTCCACCCCGGTACAGGACAACATCCAGCCCCCCCCCCCC
>ML686015.1:74109-87322 GCA_007922175.1 Pelusios castaneus | reverse complement strand
GGGATTGTGTGGAAGGGTAAGTTGGGAGGGAAGAGGACATGGGGGTAACACAGGGAGGATTGAGCATGGGAAGGGGATTGTGAGAAGGGTAAGTTGGGAGGGAAGAGGACATGGGGGTAGCATGGAAGGATGGGGCCATGGAGAGGGCCAGCGTATGGAATGGGGCCCACAGACATGGGGGTAACTCCAGGAGAGACAGGGGTATGGACATGGGGGTAACACAGGGAGGGACTGGGCATGGGACGGGCACCCCGTGGCATAAGGGTCAGTCAGGGAGGGAAGAAGGCATTGGGTTAGCTGGGAAGGGTGGGGTCCTTGAGACATGAGGGTAACCCGGGGAGGGACAGGGGCCCAGGTAAGTGACTTGTCCACGAGGGCAGAGTGAGGCCCCGCTGTGGGATGAATAGTCAGTTAGGACCCAGCAGATCCAGGCCCCCAGAGCAGCAGTTCTCAACCACTGTGTCGGGACACATTACTGCAGTGGTTTTCAAACCATGGGTTGGGACTCGGTACCGGGTCGCAGTCGCGGACCATCAGGGACCGGGTCACCGAGCCCCTGGCTGCCACCGCTGAAAGACTGGAGTGCATTGCTCAAAGATGCAGCTGTTGGGTCGCGGGCATAAATGATTTTTTCAACTGGGTCCCAAGAAAAATGTTTGAAAGCCACTGAATTCCTGTGTCACCGCACAGCGTAAGTGTAAACCCCACGAGAGTCCTGCGGCACCTTAAAGACTAACACATTTCTTCGGGCAGACGCTTCCATGGGCTCCAGCCTCCTTCGTCTGAAGAGGTCTAGACACATGCCAGGGGGAGGGAGGGCGAGTGTCAGCGATGTCAGAGCAGTTAGGGTCCACGAGGCCCAGTCACACCAGTTGAGTAGAAGGTGAAAATGTGTGAACAGGACAATCACTTTTTGTGATGTGTTAACCACTCCCAGTCCCTGTTCACCCCCAGTCTGACTGTGTCTGTTCACAGATCAGCTCCAGCTCTGCCGTTTCACACTGGAGTCTGGTTCTGAAGTTTTTCTGTTGGGGTGTCCAGGGAGATTGAAGTGTTCTCTTACTGGTTCATGGATGTTGCCATTTTTGATGCCCGATTTGTGTCCATTCATTCTCTGGTGTAAGTGGTAAGTGTGTCATGGAGAGCTGGGGAGATGGCTGGATTCGGCTGGGGGGCGGGGAGAGGGGCGCGGTGGGCTGGTGTGTCCTGTAGGATCACAATATGCCGCCAAGCTTGTTGCAACCCACAAAAGGTTGAGAACCATTGCCCCAGAGCATTTCCTGCTGTCCTCGTCCCAGTCAGCCCAATGGGCCCCCCTGAGCCCTGCAGGACAGGCTCCCAGATCTACTGTTTGGGTTGCATTTATTTCCTGGGACAGGAACACACCAGGTGCCACGCAGCTCCGGGCTGTGCCAAGAGTGGGTGCTCTGCCTGCAGGTTTTCAACACAGGGCTGCTCCCTGGGGTGCCACCCCTGCATCCAACTCAATCCCTCTATACTCTCCCTTGCATGCTGCGCTCCCCGGCCCAGAGATCTCCCTCTCCGCTCCACTCCACTCCACTCGTGCAGAGCAGAGCAGGGGCTGAGCAGCAGGAGCTCTGGCGTGGGCTGGGAACATAGCAGGGCCCTGCCTGGAGCCCAGAGGACGGGAAGGGATGAGAGGAAGCCAGTGCTGGCGGCTGGCAGGTGTTGGCTGCATGCTCTGGGGCTGTATGGATCGACCAGTGGACCACGGCAGCCTTCGGTTCCCTGGGGTAAGCCAAGGGCTGCCCTGCCTGGCCCCCGGCCTGACACCCCCTGCCCTGGCTGTGACTGCAGACGGCACTGGGCGCTAGGCCCTGCGGAGGGGACACGTCTCTGCCAGTCGGGCAGAGCTCCTGGTGCGAAGCAGGGCAGCCAGTGCCCAGAGGCTCCATTTCAGGCTCATTCAGGGCATGGGAAGAGCAGCCTCCAAGGGCGACCTGCACACTGAAAACAAGCTGGCGCACAGCCCTGATCCTGTGGGTCGGGGACAGAGGGTGTCAGCCATAGCACACTGGAGCTGCCGCCGAGGCAGGGAGGGAGATGGGCTCCTGGGTGGGCAGAGGGACCGTTCACACTGCCGTTCGTGGCGCCTCGTCAGGCTTCGCTTGCCCACCCCGGACTAGTCACTGAGAAATGCGGCACGGTGGAAACCAGCCGCTGGGCACCACAGCTGCCCCCGCTGTATATTGTGCCCGGGGGACGCTCTGTCCAGGGCAGCTACAAGGGGCTCTGTGTGCGTCACTCCGTCCACGCCAGGGTCCCTGGGGCGTGACGCCCGGGCGGGCAGTGCTGCCTTGGGCGGCCGTTCACCCCATGGCAACAAGCCCTCAGCAGGGGCTGGGCTGGGGCCTGGATGGCACCTTCCCCAGTGTCCCCCCACGCTCACATACCATAGGGCCGGCCCCCCTTTCTCCGCATCTCCGCTGTCTCGAAGAAGGTCTCGTGCTCCTCCCAGCGCCGGTCGCAGGCTGCGCACAGGAAGCTGGACTCGAAGCTGACACACCAGCAGCCTGGGCAGGGCAGGGGAGGGCAGGGCTCAGCCGGGTTCTGGGCCAGAGCACCGGAGGGTCCCCAGCACCCTCGCCTCAGCACCCTCAGAGTGCAGCCAGCCGCCAGCGCCAGCACCAGGGAGAGGCTATGTGTATCAGCGGGTTAGCACACTCCCAAACGCCCAGGGCGCACACAGGGAGAGCCCAGGTGTGCACACGTGTGCACACGCAGTGACAGCCCTTGTGCACACCCACCCACTGACAAACACGTGCGTGCCACAGCTGGCATGCGTGCGCACACACAGAGGGACAGTGGCAGGTGAGGCTGCGGGGAAGGGGTGGGGCAGGGGGTGGGGCCTCGATGGAAGGGGCGGGGCTGGGGACAAGGAGTGACAGGTGGGTTTCCTGTAAGCGGAGTGGGGCTGGTCCGGAAACCCCAGTGGTTTATAATCCGAGAGCTGCAGGTGGCTTCTTGTGGGTGACGGGCCAGGAAAGAATTAAAAGCCTCGCGGAGTCGTGGCCCGGCCCGGGGGCGCGGTGGCCTCCTGCAGCCGTGGATGTGGTCGACGTGAGGTCACGCCCACCACCCCATGCCCATGTGGCACGATTTCCCCGGGCGGCTGCCGGCTGCGTGAGTGGCCGTGTGGGAAGATCAATGTATTAAGAAAAAGCCGAAATAGGGGCAGCGGGACGTGGGGCAGGGGAACCTCCCAGCACTCTTACCTTTGCTGGCCTGCCGGCTCTTGGGGGGCTGCTTGTTTTGCAAGGTGGGGCGGCTCCTTTCGCTGTGTCACCAGACACGTGCCCAACCCCCAAACCCACTCGTCCCTGCAGCCCGCGTCCTGCTGGGGAGCCCCACCTACCTGGAGCCCCACAGGCGCGGCGGGCGCTGGGCACATGCTCCTCGTGACTGTGCTTGCAGCGGCACGTGGCCCGCCAGCTGGAGGGGTCGAAGCCGACGCGCTTCCGCAGCCAGAACTCGCCCACGTCCTCGGGCCGCGAGGGGATGAAGAGGAAGCTCTGGCACCTGCAGCTGGCCACGGTGCAGGGCATCCAGGCCCGTGTCTCTGCAGGCAGCAGGCACCGGTCACCCCTTGGCCACTCAGGCTGTTCCCACCCCAGGGATGCTGCTCAGACAGCCCAGGAACAGTGCGGGGGGGGGGGGGGGGGGGACTGCCCTCCTGGCTGGGGTCAGAGCTGGCGGTGTGGTATGGGGGTAGGGAGCAGTCTCATCTGTCTCTAGGATCCCCCTTGCACGCTACCTGTGCTAGACCCCCCCAGCAGCTCTGCCCCAGTCTGGGCCCAGCGGAGGAGCTGCCACCAAGCTCGGAGGACGTGGGAGGTGACTGGAGCTGGCTGTGCAGAGGGGTTCCCTGCCCCAGCTCTGGGGATGGGCACACAGGCTCCTTTGGACAGTGTGGGGCAGGCCCAGGTCTGTCAGCACAGAGTGTGTGGGTCTGGTGGGGGGCATGGCACAGGGGGGAACTGGGGCCTGGAGAGCTCAGCCGCCAATTTCCCTAGGGTGCCCAGCCAGCTCATAACCCCAACGCACACGCGGTGCTCCCAGTCTTTGGTAGCCCTGCCCCACGGCGCCCAGCCGCCCCATACACACCAACATAGACCTGGTGCTCCTGCAGCAGGTGCCCGCAGAAGCACCTGGAGAGGTCGCCCACGCGGAAGCAGTCCCACAGGTACTCGGGGCAGCGCCAGCCGATGTAGAGACCTGCAGGCAGGAGGGGTCAGTCGGCCACGGGCCTGCCCAGCTCTGGATCCCATCCCTGGCTCTGGTGCCCACCCCAGCCAGGCTCTGGAAAGGAGTGGGGCTCCCCCCTCAGTCCAGGACAGGCTCTCTGCCAACTCTGGAGAGCCCACAGGGCCAATCCCCCTAAGGAGGGTCCCTACCTGTCTGCATGGCCTTGAGGGCCGCCTCCGTCTCCAGGTGGAACAGCTCCTGAACATCCCAGCCGAAGTGTTCCCGGTGCATGGCCTTGGCCACCGCCAGCAGCTCGGCCCTCCTGGCTGGGACAATGGGCCGGGCTGTGTAGCCTGGGCAGAGAGGGGCGGGTGAACCCAGGGACCCTGAACCTGGCAGGGTCTGCTACGTCCAGCAGCTCCCAATGTCCCTCTCCCCAGCGCTGGAGCCAGCTCTCCACACCCCGCCGAGCCCCTGCCTCCCAGCAGAGGGGACCTGCCCCCTGGCCCATTATTCAGCCCTTGGCATCGCCATCCCTGGCACCAGCTCACGTACCCGCAGCTGATTTCTTGGCTGCTTTCTTCTTCGTGCCCCCTGGGGGCTTGCGCTTCGTCTGGGTGTGGGTGTCGCTGACCTCCACCTCCTCTTCCTCCTCTTCCTCCTCTTGCTTGTCTTCCCCCACCACAGCCCCCCATGGCGCCTCGGCTGGCAGGGGAGGTGGGCCCGAGGGCTCCTGGACCAGTTGGGGGGATGGGCCCGAGGGCTCCTGGGCCAGTGGGGGGGCCGAGCCTGATGGTTCCTGGGCCAGTTGGGGGGCCGAGCCTGATGGTTCCTGGGCCAATGGGGGGGCCGAGCCTGATGGTTCCTGGGCCAGTGGGGGGGCTGAGCCTGAGGGCTCCTGGGCCAGTTGGGGAGATGGGCCCGAGGGCTCCTGGAATGGCAAGGGAGACAGGCCCAAGGGGTCCTCAGCTGGTTGGGGGGATGGGCCCCCCATGCCCTCTGTGCTGGGCTCCTTGCCCTCCATGCTGGTTCTGCCCAGAGACAGGGAGGTCAGAACCTGGGGCCAGCTGTTGTTGGTTGCTAGGCAATGGCTGTTGTCTGTTGCCAGGTAACTGCTGTGGCTGTGATGCCAGGGATGGACCAGGGCCAGGAAGGAGCTGGGCTGGGTGCCCTGCCTGGCACAGCTCTGATAGCCCCGGGGGCAGCCCCGGGGGACTCAGATACCGGGGTGATGGGTGCAGGAGACTGACAGGCAGGGGAGGCAGGTGGGGGTCAGGGGGTTATGTTAGGGGAGCGCGGTGTAGTGGTTAGAGCAGGGGGCTGGGGCGAGACACAGCCTTAGGCCAGTCCCACCCAGCTTACAGGGGGATACCAGTCTACCTTTGGGAAGGGAGCCCCCAGAGCCTGTTCCCACAGCAACAGGAATCGGGGCCATCTCCATGGCAACAGGAACAATGGGAAAGAGACTCTGGCTGGCTGATGCTCTGGGGGTTTCTAGGGGGTCACTGGGGCCCAGGGCCAGGGCCCAGCCGTGGGGAGGGTTCCTGGGAGTGTGGGCCCCCCAGACCTAACTCCGTCAGCGTCTACTCTGAGATGGCGCTCCCGCGGACGTGACGCTCCCGCGACACAGACTCAGTAACGCCACCCGCCAGAGGGCAGAGCACGGGTCGCGGTGCTGTCCCTGTCGCTTACCGCCTTGGCGTTGCTTCATCGCCTGGCGCTGCATCCCAGAATAATCACATGGGTGCACGTGCTGCTGGTGAGGCCGCTCACCACCGGCACAAGGACGTGTAAAACCAGTTCAGTTACTGGTCGCTGTACGTGGATGTGACTCTGGTGCAGCCTGAGAACAAACAGTCCCTTTCCACCCACAGGCGATGCCGCAGAACATTGGGGAAACTGAGGCACCAAAAGCCTTCATAAAAATATTATCAAAAAAACCCAGTTCATCACAAGGGAATCCCATATAAACAACCAGAGGTGCCGCCCCAGAGGGGCCGCTTTTCAGCAGTGGATAAAAGTCCCCTCTATAAACAACCTTCGCCCCACCTGTGACCGTGGCCTGCTGGGATAACCTCCTGGACGTGCAAAAATCAGGGCAAGCTGCAAAACTGGGAGCCAAACTCCCAAACACTGATGGCTGGTACTTAAACCAGTCTCCCTATCAGTCACAGCCAGGCCTCTGGTTCTCCACACTGGGTACCAAGAAATCTGCCCAAAATAGAAACAGCCCCTTTATTGCACTCCAGCATCTCTGGCTCCCACCTAGCCGCACAGTCCTTTGGAGCTGTACCTCACTGAGACACGTACTGAGGCGCAGGGCTCCAGGCGGTCCCATGGTGCCTGGTGGGGACTGAGTAGCAGCTGCATTAGATGATGATATTCCAAATGTTTGGCTGAACTCCCTGCCCCACACTGCTACTGCTGGGTGGTGAGTATGGGGGGGGGGAGAGGATTCAGCCCCTTCCTGCCAGGTGTCCTGCCCTGTCTGGCTTCAGGATGTGGGTATAGATTCCCTAGCTGACCCTCTGACCCCCACCCTCCCTTGAAGGCTGCAGCCTGTCCCCACGGCACTCAGAGCCATGGCGCAGTGTGGGGACGGAGCACTTTCATGATGCTAGTTGTGACCCAGTTCTCCTGGGACAACCACCTGAATATGCAAAATCAGGGCAAGCTGCAAATGAGAGCCAAACTCTACGGCTATGTCTACACTTGTAAATTTAGGTCGACTTTAGCTAAATTGACTTAAGTCAACTTAGTTAAATCGAGTTAGCATGTCAACACCTAAATTTTAAGTCGACTTAGGGGGGAACTTACAAAGTCAACCTAGAGTGTCCACACTGGACGCCTAGGTCGACTTGTAGGGGCTAGGGGGACATTGGGCAGGTCCACGTTGGTGGGGGGGCACCCCTTGCCCATTGCCGGGGGCTCAGTCTTTGCCCCATTGTACCTGGGTACAATGGGGCAAAGGGGGACAGGGACCCTGGCAGGGCATAGGGGCAGGGTGGGCAGGTCTCTGCCCTGCCCTGTGGGGGGGCATGCCAGGCTCCCCCTGTGTCCCCCCCGGCAGGGAGGGCAGTGAGGGAGTCCTGGAGTAGCCCTAAGTCGACTTAGGGCTACTCCAGGTCTACACTGGCTTAAGTTGACTTTAAAAAGTCAATTTAAGACTAACGTTGAACTAAAAGTAGGTTCAATAAAGTCGACAATGAAAATTAAGTCAACTTTATTTTCCTTAAGTTGACTTAAGCAGCTTGCTTAAGCCGACTTAAGGAAACTGTAGTGTAGACGCAGAGTAAATTAAGTCGACTTAAGCAAGCTTAAGTCGACTTAATTTACAAGTGTAGATGCACCCTACAAACCCTGATGGGTGTTGCTTAAGCCAGACTCCTAGTCTGTAACAAACCACATTTCTGATTCCCCACATCGGTTATCATGAGCCATAACAAAATAGAAACAGCCCCTTTACTGCACATCAGCTCCTCTGGCTCCCACCTAGCCACATGGTCTCTTAAGAGATAGGTTCCCCTGACCCCAAAGGGCCAGCCACATCACACGGAACAATATAGGTTTGGATCTTACCCAAAATACCACACTGATAGCCAATCCTTTAGTATCTACAACTAAAGGTTTAATATAAAAAGAGAAGAAGCAAAATATGAGAGATGTTAAAGGGTCAAAGTGAATCACACACATAGAAATGGTTGAGTCCATGGAAAGCAGTTTGCAGGTTTGTTCCTCTGGTAAACACCCAGCACCCGGGTGGGCCTCAGTCCTGTGTCCAGTCGCAGAGGAATAGTTCCAGAGATGGGTGTCGGCTGGAGACTGGAGACAAAATAGAGTTGTTTGTAGCTGTCTTTATCATTTCTGGCCTTCCCCAGGCTGTGTGCAGTTCTTTCCAATCAAAATGGAGCTGAGTCACACGGTCAGTCTGGGTGACTCACCAAGCAGGTTTCTCCCTGGGCCCATGGTACCTGTGGTTCCCTCAATGGGCCATTAAGGAGACAGTGGCTGTAGACATCCAGTCTGGGGAGTTTTCCAAAATCACACAGGCTGAAATGCAAATAATAACTCCTAATACAGATATGATACCCACGTATAAGCCATATAATAGTTTCTAGCAAATTACAACCTCTCTATCGGTACCAAACATGGCACAGCTCTTATGGATTATTGCAATTATGGAATTATTAATATGAAAAAGTATTAGAAATGGTCCCCTAAATCCAGACAGCGTCACACTGGCATGCTGGTGCCATCTCTTGCCCAGGTCCCCGGGCCTCAACTGTACACTGAGTAATTCCTGGCTGGCGCTGGTCACTCCCTGGGGGCGAGTGCTGAGACTACAGGCGTTAGAGGTCTACGGCTGTGCTCAGCACTGGGATGTTGCCACTTGCAAATGAATTGGTGCCACTGTCACCATTAATCTCACCAGTGAGGTGACAGCTGGGTCCCGTATCATAGAAACTGGAAGGGACCAGGAGAGGTCATCGAGTCCCATCCCCTGCATTCATGGCAGGACCAAGTACCCCTTTAACCCATCCCTGACAGGTGTTTGTCTGACCTGCTCTTAAAAACCTCCAATGATGGAGATTCCACAACCTGCCGAGGCAACTTATTCCAGTAGTTAATCACCCTGACAGTCAGGAACTGTGACCATTTGCCTCTTCAGTGTGTGTAAATCACCAGCTGGGAGAGAGGCCATATCTAGTGTGCCATGCTGCTCTCCACAGGACGGGTTCGATTCCGGCTGGCCAGTGTGGAAGGCCCTTTGATGCCAGAAGGACTGGAGGGGAGCATTAGGGGACAGAAGGATTGCTGTTTTCTCTCCCCACTGCCCAGAAGATGAGTCAGACAAATGAATTCCTCCCATCAGTTGAGTTTGCAGCTCAAACTAGAAGGGATGTGATGGAGTGAGAATCTTCTGTAAGATTTCGCATGAATGTCGTGTGTGCCTTAGTTTCTCCTGTCACCCTGCATTGGGGTGACCTCTCAGAGTGTTATTTAGTATCAGTATAGCAGAACGAGGGACAGGCCATGTCAGGTCCCATTCGGAAGGTGATCGTTTGCTGAATGTTCTAATATTGTTGATGTGTACGTGTCAGATTTGTGATGTAGGGAATCAATGTTTATGGCACAGCTGTATGTCCACTTGGGCCGTCTTTCTGGGCGACCCCCCAGACAGGGCAGCAGCAGCAACAAGCTACTTAATGCCCCTTCAAGAAGACTCACAGGCTGACTATAACTGGCAGCTGCACCACATCCATATTCACATCAGTCTTCACGTCAGACACAGGACTGAGACCCACCCAGGTACTGGATGTGCTCCAGAGGGAGTGTAAAGCCTCTGACTCCACAATTCCACTGGAAACCAGATCGATGTGGACGTTCAGCTCATTTGTACGTATCTGATCGCTGTAACCATCTAACACCTGGTTTGTTTCTTAATAACAAACTTTTTGCTTTAGTCACTGAAGCGTGGGATTTGGGGAAGATCCAGACCTATATTGATCTGGCAACGTGGCTGATCCTTTGTGGTCAGGAGAACATTTTGGTAAAGGGAATAGAGTGTTAAGTAACTGATCTCTTCACTGGAGCCAGTGGCTGAGTGGGGGCCAGAGGCTGACATGCAGTAAAGGGGCTGTTTATATTTCGTTTTGCCTTCTTGATGGCCAGTGGCAGAGACCAGTATGGGGAACTGGGAGCACTGTTTGTGACTGGTTGGTGAATTAACTGCAGTGTTAGCCACCAGTGCTGGCAGACTCTGTCGGCCTTCTGCAGCCTGCCCTGACCTCAACCTAGGCATGGCCAGCTCACATCCCATGGATGCTGCATTGTTGAGTCGGGCCAGGTCTGCACTAAAATCTGTGTTGGTGTAACGACTTCGAGTAGGGGCGTGAACATCCCCAGCCCTGAGTGATGTGGTCATAGTGACCCTATGTATAGACACTGTCGTGCTGACGGAACGGCATCTCGGGGAGGTGAGCTAATTATGCTAATGGGAGCGCTCTCTCATGTCGGCACAGGAACATCTCCACTCAAGCTCTACCGCACGACAGCTGCACCGATGCAGCATTTTTAGGGTAGATGTGCCCTAGATGTTGGGACCAGACAGCCAGCTGTGAGTGTCGCCTGGTTGGAGGCCTGGGGCCCCGTCTATGGACAGCGAGAGAAGAAATGGCCACCCAATTGCCTGGGTGCTTCGTACCTAGCAAGTAAACTCATGAGCAGGCTGGCCCACCCTTTGCTGCAAGCCAGCTGGTGTGACCAGCTGAGAACAAAGGCCAGGGTGGCCAGGTGTGGGGCATTGGAAGCTGGAGAGTCTCCTGAACTGGGAGAAAAGAGGGGTCTGAAGCCTCTGGCCTGCCCAAAATGGACCAGGCTGTAACTCTCTAGTCTCGGTGTTAACCAAGGACTGTCTATGCTGGCTCCATACCACTAATAAACCTTTCTGCTTTTACCATGCTGGCTGAGAGTCCCTGATGATGCGGCAGGTGGGGTGCATTGCTCCTTTTGGGGTACAGGTCTCTCTCAGGGCTCCAAGTCCAGTGGGTTTGTGGCAGGGAGCTCACTGCATGGCGTGAAGCATGGGTGCTGACAGCTCCGAGGTCGGTCCATGGAGGCTGTGGTACTAAAGCAGCTTCTCTTACTGACAGAATGAGACCCTAAGGGGGCCTGGCACACTGAAGGGGTCCCTCAGCGACCGTTCAAGAGCATGGACCTGTGGGTCTGGGACAGGGAATGGGACTAAAACCCCCTAAGGAGGGGGAATCTGGACCTCATTGCTGCTGGGGTCCCGGATCGCGAGCCGTAAGCCAAAGACTCCCAGTGCATAGCCTGGATTCGCCCTAAAGGACAGGCAGAGTTTGCTCATCACAGAACCTTCTATTACTTTTGGGATTTTAAGATTGTCACTCAGGGGTGTCTGTTTCCCTGCTTTAATGGCATCACTCCTGCTCCTTTCCCTTCCCTAATACTCCGTCTGTACCAAGCTCATTACAGGACTGGCTGCCGGCTGCGCCTCTGCTCTGAGCGACTGGGGAATCGACCGGTCCTTTGGCACTGCAGGAAGCTGAATGATGCTGGGACCTTTCGTGTCAGGGAGCATCTGTCACAAAGGCTGGCTCCCCCAGGTGAGGTCACAGGTCAGCATGCCCCAGGAGAGCACCCGTGGCTCCACGTCAGGCTGTCAGAGAGCTGACAAGTTGGTGGGTGAAATCCACCTGTGGAACTCACAGCTGGTTGGGGGGCATGTCCTGCTTCTTACCCATCTGTGCTGATTCTGAGGCAGGTACCCACAGACCTGAGTCACCACAGGCTGCTCCACACCGGTGTCCTTGGTGGAATTCACAGACCGCAGGTCAGCTAAGGGAAGAGACCAGGACCCCGTGCTATTAAAAGTTTATATCTGATCCTGGGAATGTAAAGGCTAAAGTACAGCCCCAGCCCCAGCCCCTGTGAGTGACCCACAGAGGTAGAAGGGCCTGGGAGAGGAGCTGGAAAGGTTCTGCTGGCAGAGGCTAGGCTCTCTCAGGAAAGCCCCGTTCAGGAGCCGAGAGCTCGGTGCAGTTCTGATCAGGAACCAGGAGAAGGAGAAGTGAGGCAGTGGAGGACCAGCCTCCCCTCAGAAGACCCCCGTGCAGGGACTGGCCCCAGCATAGCTCCTGAGAGCCCAGGAAGAAGGCGAGCACCTGAGGCTGGTGGCAGAACTGGGAGTCTGGGAGATTGAGGCATCTGAGCCAGCTGCAGGGAGCTCCCCACCCAGACTTATGGGCGCTCACACAGTGCAGCTCAGAGTGCTGGAGCAGCAAAAGGGGCCTCCCCAACCAGTGTGCTGCCCCCTCAATTCCTGGGGGAGAGGCTGCCAGCTCTCAGGGGTCACAGGTCCCCATCTGGTGCTCCCAGGGGCTCTAATAGGGTCACCCATCCCAGTTCCTGGGTCTACTGGTGGAAGACTGTGTACATCCTGGATTGGGAGGTGGTGCGCTGTTCCCCCCAGGGATCCTGGCTGCTGATGTGAATGAATATACCAATGAGCTGGGAAATTCCAGACAACCCAGCCCAGGGCTCCAGCTAATGGGACTGTGCAACGTACATCCCCCTGCTCAATACTTCCCTCTCTACGCTACCCCTGAATCCCCACCTCTGCCCCAGAGCCATGGGCCCACGGGGCTACCAGAGCAAAACGAAGTAATACTGCTGCTGCCTCCAGATTCCCAGCCGAGATCAGGGCCCTGTTGGACTGGCGCCCAGCCCCAGCCGCGGAGAGCCGTGTGTGCCCACCCCAGCCACCCTCTGCCCTCCGGTCCCCACTCATTCCACCAGCAAAGGTTGGAGTGAGGAGAGAGCAAATCTCCAGACAGAGTGACATCTCCAGTGCCCTGTGCCCGCCATGATGCTGCAGTGCACGCTGATTTCAGGAGAGGTGCTGGGAGCCACCCCGACCTGCCTCTGTTCCCCGGCTCCACCCCCGTCACCTCTGCCCCATAGCTTCCTCTGACCCCACCTCCTTGTCCCACCCTAACCCAACTGGTCTCCATTCCCCTGCTCCACTCTCCACCCCATCCTCCTCCTCCCCATAGCCTCCTCTTGTCCCACCTCCTCGTCCCACCCTAACCCAACTGGCCTCCATTCCCCTGCTCCACCCTCCACCCCATCCTTCTCCTCCCCATAGCCTCCTCTTGTCCCACCTCCTCGTCCCACCCTGACCCGACTGGCCTCCATTCCCCTGCTCCACCCTCCACCCCATCCTTCTCCTCCCCATAGCCTCCTCTTGTCCCACCTCCTCGTCCCACCCTGACCCGACTGGCCTCCATTCCCCTGCTCCATCCTCCACCCCATCCTTCTCCTCCCCATAGCCTCCTCTTGTCCCACCTCCTCGTCCCACCCTGACCCGACTGGCCTCCATTCCCCTGCTCCACCCTCCACCCCGATCCTTCTCCCCCCCCATAACCTCCTCTGACCCCACCTCCTCGTCCCACCCTGACCCGACTGGCCTCCATTCCCCTGC
>ML686015.1:51797-73405 GCA_007922175.1 Pelusios castaneus | reverse complement strand
TGCCCCGGTGCTGATCCCTGTGGGGCGGGGGGAGCTGTCCCTGCCCCACTGCTGATCCCCTGTGGTGTTGGGGGGGGCTGCCCTGGGGGACTAAGGGGGACTGGGGCAGCTGTCCCTGCGGGAGGAGCTGCCCCAGTGCTGATACTGAGGGGGCCTTAGGGGAGCTGTCCCTTCCCCGGTGCTGATCCTTGTGGGGCTGCCCTGGGGGTGGGAGGAGGTGTGCTTGCAGGGGGGCTGTCCCTGCCCAGGTACTGATCAGTCTGTGGGGCTGGGGAGCTGCCCTGGGGGCGGGGCTGGGGGTGCTGTCCCTGTCTGGTGCTGCTCCCCATGGCGTGCCATGTAGGGAGATGCTGTGCTGGGCACCGCCAGGGCCAGGTGGACAGATGTTGTGGTGATGAGAACTGTCCCCTCCTCCATCCTGGGACCCCTCCCAAAGCAGATTTCCCCCATGTGCCCTTGCACACCCAGTGCACACCCTGCTCCCCCTCCCACTTTGACCTCATGTAGCTGTTGTCTGCACACACATGCATCTACACACGTGCACACAGCCCCCACATGTGCACACACACATATGTACATTCATGAAGCTCCACATGCACCCTTCATGTGCACCCATGCTCACACACGAACACCCACGCGCACACAGGGCACAGTGGGTTCACTGCCAGGTCATTGCTCTGCCCAGCCTGCTCCCTCGGAGATGAATGATGCTGAGCAGATGCCCAGGCAAAGCCCCAGTGCCAGGCCCCAGCTCCCTGTGCAACTGCCCACTTCCCACCGGGGCCTTATCCCAGCTGGCCTTGACGTCAGCTGTGGCTCGCGGGCTGGCTGGGGCGGGCTTTAATTCGTGTATTTCCTGTCTCACTTCCCTGCTACAACCTGTGCGAGGACAGCTGGGGGCTGCGGGGAGGGTCCCAGGGAGGAAGGTTTTCTGGCCACATTTGTCCCACTAGGGACGGTGATGTCAGCTCGGGTCCCATCACCTGTCTCCTGTTTTGCTTGCGGGTGCTGCCGGGCCCTGGCAAAGGCGGCCAGTTCTGGGGGCCCGGATCCTACGCCCCAGGCTGGCAGCAGGACGAGGAGGATCTCTCCACAGGCAGCAGGTGCGGGGCCGGGGAGGAAGAGCAGCTAGCTGTGTCAGACTCCGTGCAGGCCTGTGGGGCCTTTGTCCGCAGCCTCTGCCCTGACGAAGGGAGAGCGCCTGGCTTGCTAGAGAATGAGCCGCTTGCCACAGGTCATCTGGGCCAGCGAGGCCCAGCCAGTGGCTCTGCAGAGACGGGTGACTGGAGAGACCTGTCCCAGAGTCCCCGAACACACGTGCCTGGGGCTGTCCTTGTCTTAGCCCCCACCCCTCAAGAGAACGCGGCTGGTGCCATTTGCCCCGAGCTAGTCCCTCACCCTGTGCCAGGACGCTGGTGCCTCTGGCTGGGCCGGGCGCTGAGGGGCCTCCCTTGGTCCCCACTTACATTTTGTAATGTTCTCGGCCTCCTCTCTGCTTGTGGCAAACGGACAGCAGAAGTGGCTTTTGGGGTAGGTGGGGCCTGTTTCACCTACCCCAAAAGCCACATCTGCCTTGGCCAGCAACAGGAGGAGCTGGCCCTCGGGCCAGAGGCTGGGAGCTGGAGCCAGTGGCATGGAACTGGGGCCTCGGGGAGGGCGGCAGTGGGGAGCTGGGGCTGTGGGGGGAGGCAGGATCCCATTACAGACCCTGACCCTGAGCAGGCTGCATGCCCACTCCCGCTGCCCAGGAAAGGCCCTGGTGCTTGGAGGCAGCCAAGATTGTCCTGGCCCAGCCTGACCAGTGGGAGCAGCGGGTCCCTGGCAAATCCCACTGGGCTGGCATTCGGGTCATGGGAGTGACTGGGGTATACTGGGGCAGCTGCGGCCTGGCGTGGAGGGCAGCTCAGTGGTACAGCAGGGGCCTGGCGGGTACCTAGCAGCATGGGCTCCCAGGGGCCGGCCCTTAGTGGGAGAGGGGAGAGGAGCTTCCTGTAGACCCCAGCACATCTCACCCCAAGCAGATCCCACGTGGTACCAGCTGCCTGGTGTATCTGTTTGCTGCATGGACAGGCAGGCAGCTGGGAGCCAGCCAACATTTCATCCCAGGACAGCTCTCCAGTTACCGGGGCCTTGGTGCGACCAGTCCAGCGTGGCCCAGGGTTCCCAGCATGCACGGCCCAGTGGGGCACACGGCATGCAGGACTTGGCTTGGTACAAGTCACACGGCCTGCCAGCCCAGCTTGGACCAGGACGCTCTGCACTCGTGGCTCAGTGTGGCCCAGGGTGCCTGGCCCAACTTGGCCTGGCGTGGCCCAGTGTTCCCAGCATTCGTGATCTGTCTTGGCGCAGGTTGCATGTCATGCATGGCCCAGCGTGGCACAGGGCTCCCAACACGCATGTTCCCATCCTCTGCATCTGACACCAGAGCCATTGCAAGGGCTGCAGCGGACTTGGCCTGGCTGAAAAGAGTAATCCTGAGGCCGTGCAGGACACAGATGAGTTTGGTGCCCACCCTACCAGTTGTCTGAGGGCTGGCATGGAGCAGGGGGCACTCACCCTGGCCGGAGCTGCATGCCCTGTGCTGCCCCCTCCAGCAGGCAGGGCTTTATGCCTGACTTGCCCTGGCCCCTTCTGCATCCCTGCCAGCATGGGAGCACTCCCCGCCACGTTTGGGGGTGCTGGAGAGTAGGGTGCACTCACTCGTGGGGTCATCCGCAGGGTGCAGAACTGGGAGTTGTGAATTTCCGCTGGAATGAGCATCCAGCCAGATGCCCACCAGGCTGGGGTCCAGCCAGCCCTGCCTGGGGGTGGGGGGGTGGGCAGAAGCCCCACTGACTCTGCCAATCCAGGTCTTCCAAAGGTGTGCCAGTGCTGAGCCCCTGACCCAGTCCATGCCAGGGTGGGGCAATGCGTCCTGGCGCAGGGAGGGGCTCAGATGGGGCAGGGGGCAGGGTCAATGGGCAGAGATAATGGGGCAGGACAGGGAGTCGGACTGGAGCTAGGCAAGTGACGTGTGAGCAATGCTGCAACCGCCTGGGGCGGGAGGGGGCCCTAAGGGGGTCTAACAGTGATAGTGGCAGAGATGTCCCCAGCGTGGGGCAGCACAGGCCCCTCTCTCAAGAGGGAGGCTGGGACTCGAGGGGCTCAGAGACAGGTGACAGGAGTGACTGGGGCCCAGAGACCCCCCCCCCCCCCGCATCTGCAGCACCTGGAACATCTGCAACAAATGAGGACTGGGACATGAAAGGGCCAGAGCCAAAGGAAGTCTGGGGCTGCCCTTCCCCTCCCTTCTGACACCGGGGGCTCCAGGGCCGCCAGTTCATATGGGGCAATGGAAAAGCTTCTGCATGTGGGGCACAATGGGCCTGCAGAACTCACTGCCACCCGGCTGCAGCCCTGGGTCTCGGGCAAGGAGCAGGAGAATGGAAGGGAAGTGATGAGCCCACCCCAGCCGAGGGGGGCAGGTGGCACAGCGGGTTTCCCAGCAGCTGGCACTGGGTCCTGTTGGAGCCAGGAGACCGGGCGTGATGGGCTGGGGGCTGAGCAGGCCCTGCCCCCCCCCCGACTGACCTCCTCCAGCTTGTGGCCCCTCTTCCTTCCCAGCCCCATGTAAGCGGTGCCCCTCCCTGCTTCTTGCAGATGCGCTGCTAGTGACTGACTACTTCACCCGCACGCCACGGAAGCTGAGCCCATTCCGCTCCTTTGCCAGCATCGAGCTCTTCCACTTCCGCATCCCCGAGGACACCAGCGTCGCCGTCTGGAACCTCATCACCTTCAAGGAGCAGGGCGGCACCTTTGGGGACCACTGCCCGGACCGCAGCGTCACCGTGTGAGTGCCGCCCAGGGGCTGGGGCTGGACCCATGGATGCCTGGGGCTGCTGGGCTGGCACAGCAGAGCAGTGCTGACCCCTCCTGGTAATACGTGGCTTTCCTGGAGTTACCAGCACGTCGAGGCCTCTCGCGACCCCCTCACTGTAGCTCAACAGTCTTGTTTGGGCCTGCCAGGGGCCAAGCCCCCAGCTCTGCCTGCCGCAGGCAACACAGGCCCCGCTGTCTGTCTCTCCTCAAGCCCTGAGTCGCCAAGAGTCTCACGGGGGTGTTCTCAGGTCAGATTCTGGCTGCCCAGGAAGCTGGACTCCTCAGACCATGGCTTTGCCTTGCACACAGGACCAGACCAGTATGGGAGAGTGCTGGAGTGGGGGGAGAATTGGGACATGTTCTTTGCCCCTTCCGGGGACACACAAACCAGGGGTCACCCAGAGAAACCAGTGGGTATGAACGTTCTTCCCACGAGGCCTCATCACCCTCAGGACTCACTACCAGAGGACGAAGAATGAAGGAGGTGTGACTGGGGCCTCCTGGGATAACTTTCTGGATGTACAAAAATCAGAGCAAGCTGCATGACCGGGAGCCGGACTCCCCAAACACTGATGGCTGGTACTTAAACCAGTCTCCCGATCAGTCACAAACAGGCCTCTGGTTCCCCACACTGGGTACCAAGAAATCTGCCCAAAATAGAAACAGCCCCTTTATTGCACTCCAGCTCCTCTGGCTCCCACCTAGCCACATGGTCCCTTAAAGAAATAGGTTCTCCTGACCCCAAAGGGCCAGCCACAGCACACAGAACAATAGAGGTTTGGATCTTACCCAAAATATCACACTGGTAGCCAATCCTTTAGTAACTGCAACTAAAGGTTTAATATAAAATGAAAAGAAGCAAAATATGAGAGATGTTAAAGGGTCAAAGTGAATCACATACATACAAATGATTTAGAGTCCATGGAAAGCAGTTTGCAGGTTTGTTCCTCTGGTAAACACCCACCAGCTGGGTGGGCCTCAGTCCTGTGTCCAGTCATAGAATATAGACTCATAGGGTTGGAAGGGACCTCATGAGGTCATCTAGTCCAACCCCCTGCTAAAAAGCAGGACCACTCCCCCTAAATCACCCCAGCCAGGGTTTTGTCTAACCGGGCCTTAATCTCCAAAGATGGAGATTCTACCACCTCCCTAGGTAACCCATTCCAATGCTTCACCACCCTCCTAGTGAGCAGCCCAATATGCCACTGGCCTTTTTCACAACAAGGGCACACGGTTGGCTCATATTCATCCTCCCGTCCACCATAACCCCCAGGTCCTTTTCTACAGCGCTGCTACTTAGCCGATCGGTCCCCAGCCTGTAGCAGTGCATGGGATTTTTCCGTCCTAAGTGCAGGACTCTGCACTTGTCTTTGTTGAACCTCATGAGGTTTCTTTCGGCCCAGTGTTCCAATTTGTCCAAGTCTCCCTGGATCCTGTCCCTGCCCTCCAGAATATCTACCATTCCCCCCAACTTGGTGTCATCCGCAAACTTACTAAGCACGCAGTCTATTCCATCATCAAGATCATTAATGAAGATGTTGAATAGAACCGGCCCCAGGACCGACCCCTGGGGCACTCCACTCGTTACCGGTTGCCAACCAGACATCGAGCCATTGATTCCTACCCGCTGAGCCCGTTGATCTAACCAGTTTTCGATCCACCTTACGGTCCACTCGTCCAACCCATACTTCCTTAACTTGCCAACGAGAATGCTGTGGGAAACCGTATCAAAAGCCTTGCTAAAGTCAGTGTGCCCTTGTTGCGAAAAAGACCAATGGCATATTAGGCTGCATCAGTAGGAGTATTGCCAGCAGATGGAGGGATGTGATAATTCCCCTCTATTCGACACTGGTCAGGCCACATCTGGAATACTGTGTCCAGTTTTGGGCTCCCCACTACAGAAAGGATGTGGACAAATTAGAAAGAGTCCAGCGGAGGGCAACAAAAATGATTAGGGGGCTGGGGCACATGACTTATGAGGAGAGACTGAAGGAACTAGGCTTATTTAGTCTACAGAAGAGAAGACTGAGGGGAGATTTGATAGCAACCTTCAACTACTTGAAGGGTTGCTCCAAAGAGGAGGGAGCTAGGCTGTTCTCGAGGGTAACAGAAGACAGAAGAAGGAGCAATGGTTTCAAATTACAGCTGGGGAGGTCAAGGTTGGATATTAGGAAAAACTTTCTCACTAGGAGGCTGGTGAAGCATTGGAATGGGCTATCTAGGGAGGTGGTAGAATCTCCATCTTTGGAGATTTTTAAGGCTCGGTTAGAGAAAACCCTGGCTGGGATGATTTAGGGGGAGTGATCCTGCTTTTTAGCAGGGGGTTGGACTAGATGACCTTGTGAGGTCCCTTCCAGCCCTATTATTCTATGACTCTATACCACGTCAATGGCTCTTCTCGCATCCACAAATCCAGTCATCTCATCATAGAAGGAAATCAGGTTGGTCAGGCACGATTTGCCCTTGGTGAATCCATGTTGACTGTTCCTGATCACTCTGTTTTCCTCCAAGTGTTTCAGGATGGATTCCTTGAGGACCTGCTCCATGATTTTCCCAGGGATTGAGGTGAGGCTGACCGGTCTGTAGTTCCCCAGATCCTCCTTTTTCCCTTTCTTAAAGATAGGTACTATATTTGCCTTTTTCCAATCCTCCGGGACCACCCCCGTTCGCCACGAGTTCTCAAAGATAATGGCCAGCGGCTCTGCAATCACTTCCCCAACTCCCTCAGCACCCTCGGATGCAGTTCATCCAGCCCCATGGACTTGTGCACATCCAATTTCATTAAGTGTTCCCTAACCTGACAGTCACAGAGGAATAATTCCAGAGATGGGTGTTGGCTGGAGACTGGGGACTGGCCCCTCTGGCCTTCTCCATGCTGTGTGCGGTTCTTTCCAATCAAAATAGAGTTGAGTCACATTTCAAGTCCTAGTGGCCCAACAGGTTTCTCCCTGGGCCCATTGTACCTGGGAGCTTCCTTAATGGGCCATTAAGGAGACAATGGCTGTAGACATCCAGTCTAGGGAGTTTCCCAGAATCACACAGGTTGAAATACAGATATAACAAACATATTCCTAACTTCTAATAGAGATGCAATTGCTCCACATAAACCATATAATCATTCCCAGCAAGTTACAACCTTTTTATTGATACCACACACAGCATAGCTCTATGGATTATTGCAATTATGAAATATTAATAAGCAATAGTATAAATGGTGCCCTGAACCCAGACACCGGGTGTCTCCGCACCTTTCGTTACTACAAGACGACCCTTTGTGATTGCTCAGAAGCAGGCCTCCCCAGCCGGTGGCGTTTCCCTGTATCTTTCTGCCATGTAGATTTCACAGGCTTGGCTAGCTGGCAACTCCCATGCACCTGGATCGTCCTGCGACACACAGCGCAGAACAGGCCACCACGCGGATGGGACAAGCGTGTCACCCTCCTGACAGGAGCCTGCGGAGGCCTCTCACCTCCTGCCGCACTGCTCTGACCCCGAGGGTTTATGAGTCTCATTCTCAGGAGACAAATTCCAAAGGGGTAGCTGTGTTAGTCTATTGTAGAAAGACAACAGAGTCCTGTGACACTTTTAAAGACTAACAGATTTATTTATCGCATGAGCTTTCGTGGGAGAAAATCCCACTTCCTCAGACGCTTTGAAGATAGGAAAGTTACAGAGTGGGAGGAAATTAAATGCAGGGGAGTGTATGACATAGCATCAGGTCAGGCTGTAACAGCAAATCAAAATAGGTGTTAGGATTCAAACACTGGGGAACAGCACATAGAGGAGGGTGAGGTCAAATCACTTGATGTAATGTGAGAAAAATCCATAGTCCCTGTTTAACCCCAAGGCAACTGAGTCAAATTTGCATATAAGTTCGAGTTCTGCAGTTTCTCTTTGAAGCTGTGATTTGTTATTCATCTGTATCAACACAGCTATTAACAAGTCGTCGAGGGAGTGAGCAGGGAGGTTGAAGTGTTCCCCTACAGGTTTTGCAGTGTTGCAATTTCTGATGTCAGATTTGTGTCCATTGATTCTTTGGCGCAGAGACTGTCCTGTCTGTCCAATATATAAGACAGAGGGGCATTTCCGGCACATGATGGCATAAATCACATTGGTGGATGAGCAGGTGAACGAACCCTTGATGGAGTAGGTGGCTTGATTAGGCCCTGTGATGGTGTCATCAGTGTAGATATGAGGGCAAAGTTGACAGCGTGGTCTGCTGCAGGGCTGTGTTCCTGCTTTAGTGTTTCTGCTCTGTGATCTGTAGTTGCTGGTAAGTATCCTTTTAAGATTAGGGGGCTGTCTGAAAGCAAGGAGAGGTCTGTCTCCCAAGGCTTGAGAGAGTGAGGGATCATCTTGTAAAATAGGCTGTAGATTTTTGATGATGTGTTGAAGAGGTCTGGCTTGGGGGTTGTAGGTGACGACCAGTGGCATTCTGTTGTTGTTTTTCATGGGCTTCTCCTGCAGTAGTTGACTTCTGGGTACCCGTCTGGCTCTGTCAATTTGTTTCCTCACTTCTGCGGGTGGGTACTGTAGTTTTAAGAATGCCTGGTAGAGATCCTGAAGGTGTCTGTCTCTGTCTAAAGGGTCAGAGCAAATGCGGTTATATCTTAGGGCTTGACAGTACACAATGGGTCGTGTGGTGTGTCGAGGATGGAAGCTTGAGGGATGTAGGTAACCTCGGCCCAGCCTCCCCCTCTGATGCACCCTCTGCCTAGCAGGTATTTCCGGCCCGGGGCTCCCCCCGTCATTGCCCCGCTCCGCACCCGCTTCCCCAGGGACACAGCGGTCCCCGGCTCCTTTGCGCTGACCCTCTCCTGGAGCCTGCCGAACCGCACCACCGGGGTCTTCAACATCACCAGCCCGCTGCCCGGGGACTGGTTCCTGGCCGCCCACCTGCCCAAGGATGAGGGCAAGATTTCCGTCAAGGTGAGGGACCAGCAGCGCTGGAGAATGCTCATGTCCAGGCTGCCCCTGCCGGATGAGCCACTGCCTTGCAGGGTGCTCAGCACTGCCCCAGTCTGGGTCCCCCACCCCCAGTGACCCCTCCCTCCAGCAGCTGTGGGGTTCAAAAGAGCAAAGTCCTCCCAATGCTTCCTAAAGAGGGGTTCCCCATTGCTCCTCACTGCTGTGTCTGGGAGAGAGGCAGGGGCTCCCCAGCAAGTCAGGGGGCTCAGGGGCCGGGGCATGGCTAGAAGGGCCCCCAGATCAGCCAGTTCCACTTGCCATGGCCCCCAGCCCATCCAGTGGGCTCCACAAGCCCCCATCCACACTCAGGGCAGGGGGCGCAGCCCAGGAGACTGGACTGTGATGTGCCACGGCAGAGACTGGGGGGCTGAGGGGATCCAGTGCCCCCCCCAGCACCGGGAGCTGATGAAGTGAGATGTTCCCCCATGCCCCTGGTGAGTGACCCACACCCCATTACAGGGGGAGACCCCCGACTTCCCAGAATGCATTAGGGGAGGCTGGGGGCAGTCATTCAGTGCCTGTGTCGGTCCCTGAAGGGGTGGGGGGCGGTGCCTAGGGTGGGGAGGTTGGGGGTTCCCAGATCTGGCGTGGGGGACCCAGTTCCTGGCCCCGCTCTGACTGCTGTCCCCCCCGCAGGGTCTGTACGACGAGTGCCAATACCTCTTCCAGCCCCAGCTCATCGTCCAGCGCCTCGTGGGCATCGCCGTATTGTATCCCGGCTATGCCAGTGCCCAGAGCCTTGCACCCCACAACCGCTCCAGCCTCTACAAGTGAGTGCAGGGGGGTCCCTGCTGGGGGGGCTGTTCTGTGCCAGGGGTCCCTGCTCTGTGCTGGGGGGGCTGCTAGGAGGGTTCCCCACTCAGGGGCACGGGCACGCTCCCTGTTTGGTGTTGGGACTGGGGGGCCCCCTCAGGGGCAGGGGTTACCCTATGTCCTGCTCTCTCGATAACTGAGCCTAGCGCCTCCCAGTGGAAGGGGCTGGGGTTGCAGGGGCTCCCCTTTGGGGTGACGGCATCAGCAGATCTTTTGGGGTTCCCAGCCCCCATGCTAGTTCGCTGCCCCACAGATCTCCATCGCCCCTCCCATCGGGGCAGACCCAGTCTCAGCCCTGGGTCACAGAGCACCATCCGCGGATGCCAAAGGGGTCTCTGGGGGGGCAGCGCCAGCCGCAGTAGGGGGCTCTCGGCCGGGCTGACATCCCCCTCCCCTGCAGGGTCTTTGTGCCCAGCCACACGTCGCGGGTGCTGGTGCAGGTGCGTGGCTGCCGGGCCTGGAACCGCAGCGCCACGGGCTGCCCGCTCTGGCTCAGGGTGCGAGCCAAGGCACCCCCCCTGCACAACTCCACAGCGCTGGATTGCCGGGAGCAGGCGTCCTGCCAGCTGGCACTGGAGCTGCCCTTCTGGCAGCAGTGGTACTACTTGCTGCTGGAAAAGGCCCTGGATGTGCCGGGCACCATCCACTTCCAGATCACCGTGCAGCTGACAGGTGAGAGCTGGGCGTGGGGGGCGGGGCCGGCGGGTGCCCCAGGCTGGCATGAACCAGCCCAGATCCTGGCACCCAGCCCTGTGTAGCTCCCGCTGGAGTCCGGGGGGGAACCCTGGGAATAGATGGCCCCGTCCAGACCCCCGGGTTCTAGTGGCTCGGGGAGAGGGGTGGGGCCTGAGTGGAGGGTGGGTGGGAAGCGCGGGCGCCTGGGCTCTAGGGCAGTCACGCTGAACATGTCCAGGGCAGCACTGTGCCCTGCCTTTGCCAGCAGCAGAATCAGCCTCAGGAAGCAGCCCCCGCAGCCCCCATCTCCGTGTCCTGCGGATCTCGCTCTTCCTCCAAGCAGGCCCCCAGCCCCGTCACCTTTGAGATGGAGCCCGGGGCCCCAGCCCCCCTGCTTCCCACCCAGAGCCCTGCCCATGGAGTGCGACTGAGCTAGTCTGGGGCCAGGTGTGCCCCTCTGCCGGGACCAGCCCCACACACAGCGCTTGTGGACCAGGCAGGTCTGTCACTCTCTGGGCCCAGCCCTTCAGCCACTCTGTGCCCTGAAGGCCGAAGCATCGTCCGTCCCGTGAGCCCAAAGCAATTGTGAGCCGGTGTCTGGGCTCCGTGTCTCCGACCTTCCTCAATCCAGCCCCGGGGAGTGTCCCAAGGTCTTTCCAGAGTCTGCGCTCACCTGCTTCTCTGCCACGTCCGGTCCTTTGTTCCCAGCTGGGCTCTGGCTCAGCTCCCATGCGGCGAGGTGGGGAACTGCCCCCCGCCCCCTCCTGTTCTGGGGACCTGTCTCTGTTGGCTTGGGCGATCCTCCACTGAGATGGGGTCTGCCTCGGCCTGTCCTTTGAGTGACCCCTCCAGCTCAGCCAGCCAGCCAGGTGACCCCCACGCATCTCTTAGACTGCCCCGAGAGCAAACTTAGTCCTCCCCCGCACAGGGCAGCCAAGCAAAGGGTAGGGGAAACTGAGGCACACACAGGAATCAAATCTATTGTAAGAAAACGAGCATGTCACCACAATGCCTGTCATCTGCTGGTGGCGCAGGCAGCTCCCTCCCTCCCACTGCCCCACCCAGGAGTACCTGGTCATTTACCACTTGAGCCACTTACCAAGGCCGTGGGGATGTGGAATCACGCACAGTGTTTGAATCCAGAATGGCTGGTTTCCGAGAGATGGGATTAGGGGCCCCAGCCTGGGCAATGCTGGAGTGGGGGTGGGGGGTGACTGGGTGCTCACAATTGTCCCATCAGGCCTGGATCTCTGGGAGAAGAAAGACCCCGGGGGGGCAGGTGGCTCAGGGCAGAGGAGGGCTGGGGACAGGGCGGCAGAAAGGCACATGCTGGGTACGGCGGGAGGGGAGACGTGAGGATCGCTGTGATGGTGCTGGTCTTTCCCCTGCAGACTGCTCCAGGCCTGGCCTGTCACGGGTGCCTGACCTGCCCCCCAGCACCGCCATGAACATGCCTCGGTCCTTCGGTGCCTTGGTCAGCGTGTCCCTGGAGGAGAGCCTGCCCCCCGGGGCGCCCAATGACACCCAGCAGCTGCCGGCCGTGACGCCTGCGAGCGAGCGCTGCTGGCCCATCCGGCCCACGCTGCGCAACGAGCTTGACACCTTCTCCGTCCACTTCTACATCTTCTTCGGGCCCAACATCTCGGTGCCGCCCGCCCGGCCCGCCCTCTTCGTCATCCACCTGCTGCCAGTGCTGGACAGTGGGGGGGTGCTCAACCTGGAGCTGAAACTCAACGTGGTGAGTGACCCGTAGCCAGGGCTGGACAGCCACCAGCATCCAGGGCCAGGGAGCAGGCTGGCTGGGGACTGGGGGGCTGGGGGTCGTGGCGTGGGGATCCCAGGGCTGGCATGTCAGGGGCTCTGTCTCTCGGCTGCTCCCTTCCAGTCATCCCTGCGGGGAGAGAACGGGACGGTCTTTGGGTGTCTGAGCCACGAGGTCCCGCTGACAGCCGGAGACAACGCGTCCATCACCTGTGAGACAGGTGAGGCTGACCCATGCCTGGCTCTGCACTGCCATTGGCACCGGGGACTCTCCACGCACCCAGCGGGGGGCAGAGGGTGTGGGGCTCCGAGGGGTGCTGGCTTAGGCCAGGCCACCAAACCCAGAGCAGCTCCCTGTGGATGCAGATCCGGCTGCAGAGCTGGGCTTGCTAGAGCTAGGAGGGAGCTGTGCCAGTAAAAAGGGGCTGCATATAGGGGAGGGGCATTTCCTATAGTGTGGGCAGCCCCCCATGACCAGCACATCAGGGGGTCTCCCCGTCCCTGGGCAGAGTAGAAGCTGCAGCTGCTCTGGTGCTCTGGCCTAGGTCTGGGTCCCGAGCCCCAGTCCCTGATCACTGGCCGCTTGCCCCTCCCTCAGGGTCCCTGGCTGGATTCCTGCTGTCTGTCAACAGCACAGCCAGCCTCGCCTGCCTGCGGATCCCCTACCCCCAGACGGGCAGCTGGTATCTTAGCCTGCGCTTGCTCTGTGCCACAGAGCGTGGGTAAGTGAGCTCTGCGCCACAGGCCTGGGAGGGTATTCTGCACTCCCATGGGTTTGCAGCTGGGGCTGAGGGTTGGGGTGTAACCCGCTTGTGACTGGGATCTCCTGGGGTAACTAGGAGGGTGGTGAAGCATTGGAATGGGCTATCTAGGGAGGTGGTAGAATCTCCATCTTTGGAAACATTTAAGGCCTGGTTAGACAAACTCCTGGCTGGGATGATTTAGTGGGAGTGGTCCTGCTTAGAGCAGGGGGTTGGGCTAGATGACCTCATGAGGTCCCTTCCAGCCCTATTATTCTATGATTTTATGACGTCTGAATATGCAAAAATCAGGGCAAGCTCCAAAACTGGGAGCCAAACTCCCCAAATACTGATGGTTGGTACTTGAACCAGTCTCCCTATCAGTCACAACCAGGCTTCTGGGTCCCCACACCGGGTACCAACAAGTCTGCCCAAAATACAAACAGCCCCTTTATCACACTCCAACTCCTCTGACTCCCACCTAGCCACACGGTCCCCTAAATAAATAGGTTCTTCTGACCCCAAAGGACCAGCCACAGCACACAGAACAATGTAGGTTTGGATCTTACCCAAAATACCACACTGAGAGACAATCCTTTAGTAACTGCAACTAAAGGTTTAATATAAATGAAAAGAAGCAAAATATGAGAGACGTCAAAGGGTCAAAGTGAATCACACACATACAAATGATTTAGAGTCCATGTAAAGCAAGTCCTTGGAAGTATAAGGAGTTTGCAGGTACAGTCAGTTTCTTTGGTGGACACACAGCACCTGGGTGGTCCTCAGTCCTTTGTCCAGTCGCAGATGAATAGATCCAGAGATGGGTGTTGGCTGGAGACCAGGGACTGGAGACAAGATGGACTTGAGGTGGCTGCCTTTTATCACTTCAGGCTGTCTGAAGTTTTGCAAATCAAAATGGAATTGAGTCACATGGGCAAGTCCTAGTGGCTCAACAGGTTTCTCCCTGGGCCCATTGTACCTGGGAGCTTCCTTAAAAAGACTTTAAAAGGTTGTAGACATCCAGTCTGGGGATTTTCCCAGAATCACACAGGTCAAAACACAGATATAACAAACATATTCCTTAATTCTAGCACAGATGCAATTCCTACACATAAACCGTATAATCATTCCCAGCAAATTACAACCTTTCTATTGATACCAAATATGGCATAGCTCTATGGAATATTGCAATAATGAAATATTAATATGAAATAGTATCATAAATAGTCCCCTAAATCTGGACAGCGTCACACCGCTGCCCCTCGGCTCATCCTGGGGAGGGGGGCATTTGGGGAGCCCCAGTAGGAGGGTGGTGGCTGGGGGCTCCCTGGGCTCCTGGTCAAGGGAGCCAGAGTTATAGACCAGGGCTGTGCCTGGCTGATTTCCCTCAGCAGCCCCTCATGCCCTCCACACAGTTCTTGGGTAAAGCTGGAGTCTTGAGTGCATGCTCCCGGGACCATCCCTGCCTTCCCCACCCCTGACAGGACCCCCCCCAGTACTCCCGGCCCACGTCATGCCTGTGAGTGGCTGCGCCATGCTCCATTGTGTGGCTCACACCTGTGCTGTGCATGCGTGTGGCCAGACCTGTGCCAAAGATGCGAGGGTCCATGCCACGTGTGTGTGTGCAACGCCCAGGCTGCACACGTGTGTGTGCCTACACCTTGCTCCATTGCATGTGTCTCGCACCTGCGGTATGCGTATAAATGGCTGTACCTCGTGGCCCCCCGTGCTAGCCCCTCTCCCATGCTGACGTCAGCTGGCATGTGGCAGGTTCGAGCCCTGTGTGAACGTGACGGCGGAGGTATATTTACGGACCTACCTGTCCCCGTGCATCGATGACTGTGGCCCCTACGGCCAGTGCAAGCTGCTGCGCACCAGCAATTACCTGTACGCGGCCTGTGAGTGCAGAGCAGGTGAGGAGGGACAGGGCACCTGGGGCAAGTTAGAATTGGCCCCGGGCACCTCCCCCCCCGGCCCCCCCGTGTCAACCCACATTACGACTGGCAAAGTCCCCCCCTGGGACATTGGAAGCCCCCCCCCGCTCCAGTCTGAGCCACATCACGGCAGCTCATTGCCCAGCGTCCCCCGTCCCTGCCCCGCTGCCCCCGTCACCAGGAGCCCCAGGCCGGTGGCCCCTTTAGCCCCCGAGCTGCTGAAGCTGGCGGGATTCACCTCCCCCACCCCCGCCGGTCCCAGCCAGGCTGAGGGCTGGGACCCCCTGGGTGCTGGGGTGCTGCCGTGGCTGAGGGGGCTCTCGCCGCAGGCTGGAGCGGTTGGGGCTGCACGGACAGCACGGAGGCCTTCTCCTACGGCTTCCAGCTCCTGGCCACGCTGCTGCTTTGCCTCAGCAACCTCATGTTCGTGCCGCCCGTCGCCATCGCCGTCCGCAGCCGCTACTTGCTGGAAGCCTCCGTCTACGTCTTCACCATGTTCTTCTCTACCGTGAGTCGGCGCAGGGCGGGGCGGGCGGCTGGGAGTGGGGTGGCCATGGAGAGGCCAGGGCTGCGTCCACCCTGGAGGCTCCAGGCCGGCTTCCAGTGTGGGGCAGCTGGGAGCAGATCCTGCCGCCCACCACCTCCTGCCTGCCCCAGGGCTTCTGCAGGCAGGCCTGACCCTGCAGGGCCCTGTCCTCTGTGTGGGGCTGGGCATGGGAGGGGGACATCTCTGTGCTGGATGGGGGCAGGCAGTGGGGGGCGGACTCCATGCTGAAAAGGAGGAATAGAGTGGGGGGGGTAGGTGCCCTCCTGGGGTGCTGAACAGGCAGTGCGGGAAGGCAGTGGGGAGCAGGGGCCAGGAGAAGGTGGGGGGCAGACACCCCACTGCCTGCTGACCCCCCAGCCCTCTCCCAGTTCTATCACGCCTGCGACCAGCCGGGCATCGTGGTTTTCTGCATCATGGACTACGACGTGCTGCAATTCTGCGACTTCCTGGGCTCCCTCATGTCCGTCTGGGTGACCGTCATCGCCATGGCTCGCCTGCAGCCCGGCGTCAAGCAGGCGAGTGGCTGGGCCCCTGACCCCCCACGTCGCTGGGCCCAGCTCCCGGCTGGCAGTGCTGGGCGGGGAGAGAATTGCAGGGGGCGTTGGGTGGGCACGCGCCTGGCGTGGGTGACAGTACATGGGGGTCCACCCCAGCCTGGGCAGTTAGGGGGTCCCAGCCTGCCAGGCAGGTGAGAGGAGGAGACCCTGGTGCGAGCAGTCTGGGGGCGCCCCCGTGTGCCAGGCCCAGAGGGTCCCACAAGGGCCGGTCGCGGAGCATCCAGAATGCCGGGACAGCCTCGGTGGCAGCGCCCCATTTCTCCCCACTGGGCCCTGCCATGCCCAGGCCAACCCCGCCTCCAGGGCGTTGGCGCTGATGTTCAGCAGCCCAGGTCAGGCTGGGCAGGGAGGGGCATCGTGTGTTGCTGCCCCCGCTAACCCCTGCTGCTCTGCTCCCCGTGCCAGGTGCTGTACCTGCTGGGCGCCATGCTGCTAGCGATGGCCCTGCAGCTGGATCGCCACGGGCTCTGGAACCTCCTGGGGCCCAGCCTCTTCGCCGTGGGGATCATGGCTGTCGCCTGGGTGAGGCCCTGGGGCAGGTGTGGGGCACCCATCTGCCCCTCAGCTGTCTGACCCCACCTGCTGCGTCCCCTGCCCTGCCCACCCCTGCTGTGAGCCCCTCTGCTGCTTCATTCCTCTGGCTGCCTCTCGCCAGGGCCTGTCTCTGGGGCGCCTCCCCCACGGCCCCCAGCCCCCTGGAGCTGTGCCTGTGGCTTCCCTGCCCCATGCGCCTCACCCCCCATCTGCCAGGTCTACGATGTCTTGCAGCTTTTCCCCTCCCCCATCCCTGGGGGCTGCGCCCTGCGGCATCTCACCGGGTTTCTTGCCCCCCCAGACGGCGCGCAGCATCCGCCGACGTCGCTGCTACCCGCCCACCTGGCAGCGCTGGCTCTTCTACCTCTGCCCAGGGGCACTGATCGCGGCGGCCGCTGTCCTGCTCTACGCCTTCGTGGAGACAGAGGAGAACTACTTCTACATCCACAGCATCTGGCACATGCTGATCGCCGGCAGCGTGGGCTTCCTGCTGCCGCCGCGCCCCAAGGGCCCCCGGCCCCCCCACAAGGGCTGCGGGTACCAGCTCTGCGTCAACGAGCGGGAGGAGCTGGGGCTGGTGAACCCAGCCGCCGCCTCCATCAACAGCATCTGCGCCAGCTGACAGCGCCCGCCCGCACCCGAGGGACCCGCCTGGCCTCTGCCAGCTCCGTGCAGGGCCGGGGGCCAGGAACAGAGCAGCCCCAGGGCCGCCCGCCGTCTGGTTGGACCCACAACAAGAGGCCCTAGAGACCAGCACCTGTATGGGCCTGAGTCCTCAGCACCCTGTGCCCCCTGCCCACTGCTCTGTGTCTGGCCAGGGACCAGCGGAGCCTTTCCGCTCGTGGCAGCTGGGCTGGGAAGCCCCTGCTAGGGGCAGTTATGGGGCTCCCGTGGGGAGCAACTCCTATCCCAGCCCAGCCTGGCTCCCATCCCATCCCAGGACAACGGCCTCCTTGGCTGGGCCCAGCGTGGGCCGGGTACCTGCTGTCAAACTGCAATTACACCACCATTGAACTGGGGCCACGGTGTCGTGCAGCTCCGTTCCGCCGGCCACGGGGCCAAGGCCACGGGGAGGCGCTTGCTATTGGCAAAGGGGCGCCAGGGGAGAAGGGCTGGGCAAGTGGATCCAAGCCCAGGCCCCATGGCTCCAGACTCGGCCTGCTCTGCTCCCTCCGTACGGGGGCAAAGACTGCGCGAGGGCTTCCTGGGTGCGGGCCGGGCGGGGAGTCTGTGTGCAGGGCAGGAGCTGGGTGCAGGCTGGATGGAGACTGACATACGACGACACGCAGCCAGCAGAGCACCCAGACGCAGGCAAACCCTTCGCCTGCTCGGCCAGCCGCCAGGGCCAAGGGACCCGGCCCCCCCACCCGACTGTGACTGTGGGGCTGGGCGCCAGCCTGGGGTGCAGGGCAGAACGCGTCTCTGGCCCCCGGCTACAGGATGGGTGTCAGGCTGCTGGCCGCTGCGCGGCCCTGCACTGGTGGGGGTTTAACACACCGGGGGCCCAGTGCAGAGCCGGGAGGCCAGCCTAAGTGGGGCCCATGGGGCTGCCTCCAGGCACGAAGTGTGGGGCTGGCTCCTGACGCAGCCCCTCTGTAGGGCCATTAACCCTGAGCACAGCACGTGGCCTGCAAGAAACCAGTGACCCTAGCGTAGGGGGGGCTCCTTGCGTTCATGTCTGGGGCAAGAGACGGCAGCAGCGAAGCTGATGGGACCCAGGCGCACATGCTCCCAAAAATTCAACCCAGTGGGAGGGCCTCACATCCCTGCCAGAGGGCTGAGTCAGAGGGAAACTGAGGCACGGAGGGAGGTTAACCCTCACCCAAGCTCTCACAGAGTGGGTGCTGTGTTGTGCTGAGTGCTGGACCAAGCACTGGTCAATGGGGCAGAAATGAGCACCCACAAACAAGGGCCACGAAGCCAGAACGTGGGCCAGGAGCTGCCCACACCAGCCAAAGGAAGATGCTGACGGGGAGAGGGCTGGGCTCAGGCCCCCCACCCTGAGCCAGGGCCCCAATCCAGTCTGCAGACAGGGGCACTGGCCGGCTGGAGCTGCTCCCTCCATTGGCCCCAGGACCCCGCTCAAAGCCTTATATCTGGGGCTCCCATTCCCCAGGTGACCACTGTAACCCCACACTAGCAGGGACGAGGTAGGCACTGTCCCACTGCCAGCTGGAGAGGGGGCGAGACCTGCTTGGGGCAGCCAGGGCCTGGGTGCCCCCTCCCCCCACTGGGGGGTGCAGGATGGGCCCCTGGCACATTTGCACTGAAACGCAGCACTGGGCGTGTGAGGCAGGAGTTTCGTGGCACTGTAGGCCCGGGGCGGGTGTGGGGGGGGTGTCTGGGGCACAGGCTGCGTTTTACCTGCCACCAGCTTCTCAGGGGGCTGGAACCCCTCGGACTCTAGTGCTGAATCTGCCCCCCCCCCCAGTCTCCACACACCCATACAGCTGCCTCCTGCCCATGGCCTCGCAATGTTCAGCCCCCACCCTGCTCTGCTGAATTGGGCCCCTTTCTCATACAAGCTAAGGTTGGGGCTGGGGACCAATATGATCCACTTCCCGGGACT
Organism: Pelusios castaneus; assembly: GCA_007922175.1. Classification (NCBI taxonomy): domain Eukaryota; kingdom Metazoa; phylum Chordata; order Testudines; family Pelomedusidae; genus Pelusios; species Pelusios castaneus. The sequence goes on along the minus strand of ML686015.1, from coordinate 54,449 downwards.
CTGGGGGCCCTAAACACCCCAACAGGTCAGAGCAACTCCCAGCCCATGCGGGCGCCAGGAGGATTCACTGGATCTTGGGGGCTCAGGGGGGACAAACTTTGTTAGCAGCTTGATTAGAGGTGACCACCCAAGGGGCCCATCCTTGGGCTCTGCTCGTCGGCAAACCCCCACAGGCGACTGGCCTCTTTCAGCCACCCCCAGACTCCTTCCCGCCCCCTCCCCAGCCCTTTATCTCCACTCCCCCTTCTAGCCCCCTGCCATGAGCTGTTACCGCTGGCTCACTCAGGAGAAGAAAGGGGTCTGGTCCTTGTGCCTGTGGGTGGGAAGGCCCATCCCGTGGCTTTTGCAACGATCCCACTCCCAGATCCCATCCTCAAGATACAGGAGTAACACAGGGGAAACTGAGGCACACACAGCACTCTGAGGTGAAACGGTGTATTGGTCACCAGGAACAGCCCAGGACAGAGCTTGTTAGCACCAACCGGACAGACAGACAGACAGCTGAGCCATCTTGGGGGAGACAGAGCCTGGGCTCCCCCCACGAGACCCAAACCAGGATCCTGACCCACGTCCAGCAGCCCCGAGTCACACCCAGCCGCCCCTCCTCCGCCCTTTGTCTCTTTGCCCAAACACTGGCCAGCTGCTCCCCACCTCCCTGGTCTCCAGCTCCTCCGGCTGGGTCTTGCCAGGGACGAACCCGGCCCCAGGTGCCAGGGCACAGCATGTCGCCCATTGTCTGGGCCAGGCAGGCAGGCAGCCGTCACCCCTGCCCTCCAGGGTCGCTGTGACACTCACACACCCAGGTACTTGTGTGACACAGAGGGGAAACTGAGGCACACACCCAGCATTCATGGGAAACATTAAGGAAATTCCCACGGTGTCAGGCTGACCCCTTCCCATCAGGCCCCACATTAGCCCCTGGCCAAAGGCCCCCGAGATGCCCCAGGTAGGATCCTCATTTCCAGACTCCCTGAGACCTCCAGGCCCCAGGTGGATGGATTCCTGTGCCCTCCCACCACCCTCTGGGCTGGGATACCAGAGCCCTGGGCTATGGGGCAGGAGAAGAGGGGCCACGGGGCCAACGCACCACGAGCCAGCACACCAGTCAGCGTGGTACTGAGTGAGTTTATTCCTCCCTTTACAGACACACGAGGCAGGCGGCCGGACACAGCGCTCAGGGCGCAGCGCAGGAGCCTGGCGGAAGAGCTGGGCCGAGGCTGTGACGCTGTCTGGATCGGGGGCTAGTAGCCGGCCCGATGGCAGCAGGTGGCTGGTGTGGCGAAGGCACGCGTGTGCTCAGCCTGGGATGCCACCTGCAGCACCCAGGGGCCCGCTGGCAGGGCCTCCCCAGCCCACTCACCCTGGGACAGATTTGAGGGTGCACCTGCCCCACAGCCCTGGGGGTCGCCGTCTGTCCCGGCCCTGAGCTGCAGCCATGGGCTCCCCAGCGCCTCCTGCAGGGGCTGCCCCAGATACACCTGGTTTATAATGGCCTGGGCAATGGCCAGTGGGGCCGCGCTGCCCCCCGTCGCCCCCAGCCCCACCACTGCCCCCTCCTCTGCCAGGCTCAGCACCACCGGGCAGGCCCAGGAGAGCAGGCCCGGCCCCGCGGGTGCAGTCAGGTCGCTCAGCAGGACGCCCGAGGAGGGCGCCAGGAACCTGGAGCCGAAGGAGCTGTTGAGAGAGGCCGAGAGGAGCAGCACGTTGCCCTGGCTGTCGGCTACTGCCAACTGGCTGCCCACGCTGGCTGGGCGCACGGGGGACGCCCTGAGTGAGGGGGCCCCCCCTATGGCCTCTTCAAGCCCCTGGGCATAGCCACGCCGGGCTGCATTCAGGGCCCTCAGGCAGGGATCGGGGACGTCCCTGAGCTCGGCTGCCTTCACCGCCTCTAAGGTGCTGGCCAGCAAGCGGCCGGCAGTGGGTGCGGGGGCTGCGTACAGCCACGTCTCGCCCAGCTGCAGGGCCAGGGGGGTCTCCAGCTCCAGGCCGGGGTCCCCCATGGCCTGCTGGAAGGGCTCCCGCTCGGCGGGGGGCAGGTCCAGGGCCAGGGCCCGGGGCAGGGCATCGTCCTGCAGAGCCACCGCCCGCAGCAGGGCCGCCAGCCGGGGGTGGGTGACTAGGGCGCCCTGGGCCTTTGGCTCGCCAGCCCCGTCGCAGAAGAGGCTGCACAGCCCTGAGGAGGCCTTCACCGCCGCCGCGCTCTCCCGCAGGGCCGACGCCAGCACCCGGTCCACGCGGAAGCCACCCTGAGCCAGTGCTGCCGGCCCCTCCAGCAGGCGTGGCCAGGCCAGGCGGCCATGGCGCTGGTGCAGCAGGCGCAGGCCTGGCAGGGCAATGGGCAGCCCATAGCGCGGGGAAAAGCTGCAGCGCGGGACAGCGTTCAGCGCCACGGTGCTGCCGGAGGAGGCGTTGTGCAGCAGGGCAGAGAACACGCCGCCTGCAAGAGAGACCTTGTCAGTGCCCCCCCAGCCACCGTCAGCACCCCCGCTGCCCCTGCCATCCCCCAGCCCCCATCAGCACCCCCCAGCCGCACCCAGCCCCCGTCAGCGCCCCCAGCTGCCCCCCTAGCCGTCAGCACCCCCCGCCGCCCCCCAGCCCCCGTCAGCGCCCCCAGCCGCCCCCCAGCCCCCGTCAGCACCCCCCGCCGCCCCC
>ML686015.1:26805-46797 GCA_007922175.1 Pelusios castaneus | reverse complement strand
GTAGCCAAAGCTTCTGACAAAGTGCAATAAATACATTTGTTAGTCTTTAAAAGCACCACAGGACTCTGTTTGTTTGTATGTGTGTGATTCACTTTGACCCTTTGACATCTCTCATATTTTGCCTCTTTTCTTTTTATATTAAACCTTTAGTTGTAGTTGCTAAAGGATTGGCTCTCAGTGTGGTATTTGGGGTAAGATCCAAACCTACATTGTTCTGTGTGCTGTGGCTGGCCCTTTGGGGTCAGGGGAACCTATCTCTTTAACGGACCGTGCGGCTAGGTGGGAGCCAGAGGAGTTGGAGTGCAATAAACGGGCTGTTTGTATTATGGCAGTTCGTGGTACCCAGTGTGGGGAACCAGAGGCCTGGCTGTGACTGATCAGGAGACTGGTTTAAGTCCCACCTATCAGTGTTTGGGGAGTTTGGCTCCTGGTTTTGCAGCTTGCCCTGATTTTTGCACATTCAGGAGTGTGTCCCGGGAGGCCCTGCTCACACTAGGAATCACACTGCAGAGCCCCCACCCTGAGCGCTCATCGGTCCCCTTCCAAAGCCAGAGGCACTGGTGAGGGGCAGGTTCCTGTCCCAGTGCTGGGGTTGCTGCTTCAGCTGAGCCTGGGAGGGTGAATCTGGGAAACCCTCCCGCTGAAGCTGTTTTGCTCTGGATATGTCTTTAATTAGCTCCTGGGGCAGAGAGAGTGAGACTGGCACCTTGGCCCAGGAGATCAGGCCCCGTTGTGCTGGGTGCTGCCCAAAGGAGCTGGGAGTGTGAGGACAGGAGGAGGAGACAGAGGCCGGGAGCAATAAGGGGTTTCCCAGTCCTTGGGTGCCAGGCCTGGCCCACACCCTCCCCACTGCTGATGTCTCAGTGACTGCCCACTGCTAACAAAACAGAGGGTTATTAGACAACGCTGTGTCCCTGATCTCCCCAGCAGTCAGCACCGGCACCTTCTCTTCTGCCTGCTGGTCCTCACACGGCTCTCCTGCTCCCCTGGCTTCGCTCCCAGGTGTGCAGGCCGTGCCGCAGGCCCAGCTTTTTCTCCAGGATCACACCTGATGGCCAGTCGCTCATTTGTCACCGCGTTCTGGCTAGAAGTGAGCGCTCCAGCCGTGGATATGTGCCAGACTGTGCAGCCTTGGGCCCCACCGGCCCCCTTCTGCCACGGCTCTGCCCCGTCGAGGGATGTGACCCCTTCGCCTCTTTCTCCCTTGTGACTCCCCATTGTCCGGGCACGCCTGGTGGGGGGGGCAGGCTGGGGTGGGTGGCAATGGTGTCCCACTGGGCTCACACACCTTCCCCTGCTTGCGTTCGGACACACTCAGGGCCTCCCACCCTTGGTACCCGCCATGCTCTGCTGAGGCCCGTTACATGTGGGGCAGGCCATGCTCCCTCAGCCACACTGCCCGTCAGACTTTCTCCTCGCTTGGTATCTATGGAGGCTGCACCAGTTCCTTGGGGTGCCCCATTCCCTGACAGCCCCCTGGCACGAGCTGCTGCGGATGGCTCCTCTCTCCCTGCACCTTCCCTCTCCTCCCCGTTGGCCCCCAGTTGAGCTCCTCCACTGACCCCTGCCTGCACATGGATATGGGCACTGGTGGTCACACTCTTGGGGGGCGAGGCGAGCTCCCGAGGGGGCGGCGAGGCTCCATGCGGTGCAGCTGCCGGTCCATTGGCCTGGCCTCTCTTCCCCACCGAGGCCCCGGAGGCCACGTGTCTGAGGAAGCCCAGCAGGATTCCCCGGATGGTGGGGCCCTTCCCCTGGCAGGGGACAGTCGGTGACTCACCGTCTCTGCCCCGCAGGGGCCCCGGGTCCCAGAGTGTGGACACCGTCCCACCCCTCCACCTTGCAGCACGGGCAGTCGAAGACAGTGCAATGCTCCATTCGCAGGCGGACCAGGATTTCCGGAGTCAGAGGCTGATTCGTGCCCGGGCCCCGGTGGCTGCGTCTCCGAGCCATTCTCCTGAAGCTGGATTCCAGCTCCCGTGAGATCCTCTTCTTGTTCCAAACTGCCGTTTCGATGGAGGAGCTCTGGGGGTGCCCTGCAGTCCCTGCCAGTCCCGGAGCTCCTCCAGCCTCGTGGACCCTCCGGCACCCATAGCTGTTGTCAGAGCCCTGCTCTCTCTGCCGGGGGTGAGGCTCGGGGGCCGCTGGCTGCGGGGCCTGTCTCTGGGACTCGGTGGCCCTGTGGGAAATTCCCAGCACCTTCTTCCCATGAACATCCAGGGAGGATTTCAGCTCTGTCTTGTCCTCAGGTGAGCGGCCTGAGGGGCCCAAAGGCTGTTCCAGGATTGGGCAACATGTGGGGCCCTGGGGCCCTTTCCCATCACTCCTCTGCGAGGTCTCCTGGCTTCTCCTGCTCACTGGGGTGGGCTGGGGCTCTGCCTCGGCACAGCTGGCTTTGTCCTCCTTTACCCCCGTTTCCTGCCAGCACTGGGTCTGGGGGGTGAGGGGCTCATGGGGGCCTGGCTGCATCTCTCTTGATGGCCCCCCGGAGGGGGCTGAAGCAGCTTGGGGGGGGCTTGTAGCAGACACGAAGCAGGAGCTTGGTTGGATGGCCAAGCTCTCCTCCTGGAGGGGCAGGCAGCAGGAACATCTTCAGGGACTCCTGGATCCGCTTGGGGAGGCCCCATCTCCGCTCCAGGACCAGCCTCCTGACGTGAGACTCCAGGCGCTCCCGGGTCTCCGTGCTCAGGAAAAGCAGGGCTCCCATGGTGACGTTCCCTCTGGCTGGGGCTTGGCGTCGCTGCGGGGCCTCCCTCCCAGGCGGCGGTGGTGTGAACGCGCCCAGCGACCTCTGCACCATGGCCGGTAAGCCCCACTCGTGCTGGAGTTTCTTCCTAAGGATGTGGGTCTCCAGCCGGCCCCTGACCTCATCTGGAACCAGAGCCGGGAGCTTCAATGCGCTGGTTCCCGTCAGCGGAACCGGCACCAGCTGCTCCCTCCCCGGCTCCTTGGCACCCACGCTCCCAGCCGGGCCCATCTGCGCCAAGGTCCCCTCCGGTGCAGCTCCGCTGGGCGTGCTCCTCAGCGGCACAGCCGGTGCCTTGGGCACCATCCTGCGCAGAGACGCCGCCTGCAGCGTGGGCAGCCCCCAGAGGAAGGCCAGGTGCTTGTGTCTCACGTTCATGGCCAGCTCATCTGCAGCGGCCGGCGGCAGGAAGAGCAGGGAGTCAGCCCTGAGCTGGGGGGGGTTTCTGGCTGGGGCGGATCAGTCTGGGGAGGCGCATCCTCTCCCACTCTACAGCCACTTTCTGGGATCTCCTCACCAGTGCGGGCCTCACCCCCAGCCTGATCTCTAGGCACTTCCTCGTGAGGTGCCCGCGCAGCTCAGCCTGCCGCTCCGCAGTGAGGGCCCCGGTTCTGCTGTCCCTTCTCAAGCAGCTCCCTGCAGGGCTGTCCGGCGGTCTGGGCCCTGGCCGGCTTCGCCCGGCGCCCCTGTCCCCACTGGCCCCAGGGAGCCGCGTGCCAGCCAGCGGGGCGGAAGCAGCAAAGAGCCGCAAAGACTCCTGTATCTTCTGGGGAAGGCCCCACCTGTGCTGCAGCCTCATCTTCCGGAGGTGGAGCTCCAGGCGGCGTCTCATGTCCTGGTCGATGAGCAAAGGCTCCTGCTGGCGGGTGTGGATGTGCAGCTCGGTGCCCCAGCGGAGCATGGGCGGCCCCGGCAGCAGGGACTCAGGCACGAAGGCTCTGAGTGACCACTCGATGAGAGCAGGGAAGCCCCATTCGTGCTGCAGCCGTTTCTTCCTGACATGCAGCTCCAGGGCCTCTCGGACCTCCTGGCCAACACACGGAACGTCCTGTGCCGAGAACTCAACTCGGGCCACGCGGGGGGGAGCTGGCCCTGGGGGCGCCCTGGGAACCATCCTGCTGAGGGACTCAGTGTAGAGAGAGCCCAGGCCCCAGAGAGCCATTAGATGTTTGCGCTGCACCATCTGCTCCAGCAGGAAGATGTCCTCTGGCCGCACGAAGGGCAGCAGGGGGCTTCTGGCTTTCGGGGCCCCATCCCCGCAGGGAGCGGCTTGGGGAGGGGCAGCCGGGACACGAGACGCAGCCTTTTCCAAGAGCGTCTCACTGCATTGGGCACGGCCCCCAGCCGTATCTCCACACATTTCTTTGCCACGTGGATCTGCAGCCGCCCCTGAGCATCACGCAGCAGGCTGAGCCGTCGGGGGTGGGCCCCGACCACGCCCTGGTCCGGGTGCAGGCGATGCCCTGGTGTAGGGATATGCAGGTCATTTTGCTGTTTGTATAACTTGTATCAATCCTTGGTTTATTAACTTTCTTTAGTCTTAATTGGTTTATTAGTTTTGTTAACTTTCCTCTCACTTTAATTGGTTTAACCTATAACTAGTGTCAATCCTTCTATAACTTTAATTGGTTCATGATGATTGACATTCATAATGGATCCCTATTTGCAACATTGTTTCATTGGTCTTGTGTTGTTAATAGGACTGTAGACCTTGCACAGCTGTTGGGAGCACGGGACTTGAATCGCTGGTCTTGGGGTTCTCTTGGCTGGGAGGTGGGGGCCTTTCCCCTCTGAGCCACTCTCTCTCAGCTTGCATTGCTGTCTAAATCTCTGCCTAGGCAATAGATACGACACCCCTTTTTACCCAGTCTCTGCAGCATTTAAAGAAAAGTATCACATTTGAAGTAATGTAAAACTCCATCTTGAAAATGTTAAACTCCATCTTTGACCAATGTACCCATCTTGTGTGACACTATTTCTAGAGTAGTCAAATTCCAAAGGGGTAGCCGTGTTAGTCTATTGTAGAAAGACAACAGAGTCTTGCGGCACTTTTAAAGACTAACAGATTTATTAATCGCATGAGCTTTCGTGGGAGAAAATCCCACTTCGTCAGACGCTTTAAAAGTGCCGCAAGACTCTGTTGTCTTTCTACTATTTCTAGAGTGAATAGCTCACATTGTCTGAGCAAGGTGTGGATGGAGGGTGTATGTATGTGTGAACCAGTCCCAAACTGCCAGCTTGTCCTGATGAATGCGAAGTCCATTCCAGCGGCTGAAGAATGTGAACACAACCCCAAAAGTAAAAGGATCCACCCCAGAGACAAAAGGAAAAAGTTAATCAAGCTATCAAGGAACGAGCTGGAAGTCACGTCTGCAGCTGCCTGGTGACCAGCGGACACACAGAGCCCCTGGAGCAGCGTGACCTATAAAGACTGGGGGAGACTCCAAAGTTTTGGGGGACAGTTCTGCATACACCTGAGAGAAGGAGCGTCGGTGCACGCCGACAGACCCCGCTCTTCCTCGTGTTCAGCTTCCCTGGCCAGGTAGCTACCACAAGCAACGATCTCCAGCAACGGACTAAAGCCACAATCAGGACTGGTAACTGTATGAACTGCAGAATATCTTCTGGTGTGTTTGGGCGCGTGGGTGAGTGTGTGTGCGTGTGTGGGTATAAGTTAGTTTATAATTTTGTTCTCTTCTATAATAAACACGGCGTGTTGCCTTTTCCCCTTTCAAAGATCTTGGGCACTTTTTTTGGTATAACACTGGTGCCACCTTTTCTGAGAAGTCCGCGGGCGCTGTGGCAGGCCGGAGCAGCCGCACCGACTCCTGGATTCTCTGGGGCAGCCCCCAGCGCCGGTGCATGAGTCTCTTGTGCAGGCTGAGCTCCAGCTTCCGTCGGCTGCCCACACTGAGGAAGGACAGCTCTGCCTGGAGGATGGCCACATCCCCGTCGGCCGGCGGAGGGGCCCTGGGCTGGCTGGGATGGGGTGGGGTGGCCAGCAGGCCCCGCACGGATTTCTGGACCATGAGAGACAGCCCCCACACGTGCTGCAGCTTCCTCCTCCTGACGTGCCACTCCAGCTCCTCCCGGGCGCCAGGCGAGAGGAAGGGCAGCTCCTGCTCGGCGACGTGGCTCCTGGCTGTGCGGGCGCTGGAGGGCGGTGTGGTGAGCGAGGGGGGGTCCGTGGAACAGCTTGGCCAGGGAGCGTCTGTACAGCGTGGGCAGGCCCCACATAAAGCTCAGGTGCTTGTGGGTGACGTTGAGCTCCAGGCGATCCGAAGCTGCCTGCTCCAGGAAAAGCAGCCCCCGGGGTCGCTGCTGCAGGGGTCTCTGGCCTGGCCCAATCAGCCGGGGCAGGGGCAGCTCTCCTAGCCGGCGGGCGGCTTCCTGTGACTGATGGGCCCGGGGGGCGATCAGGCCCAGCCGAATCTCTAGGCTTTTCCTGGCCACGTGTCTCGCCAGCAGCTGGTGGTGCATGTCCCAGCTCAGCTCCCGGCTCCGCGCAGCCCCCAGGGGCCTAGCTAAGGAGACAGCCACTGCTGTGGAGCACACGGGTACCCCCCGGGAGGGTGACTTCCTGGGGGCCCTTCTCCCTGATGACCCACTGGGGGGCTGGTCGGCCCTTCTGCCTCGTGTGTCTAGTCGTGTCCCTGAGTCTGGGGGTGCAGGGGGCATGAACCCCCGCAGAGACTCCTGCACTCTCCAGGGGAGCCCCCATCGCCGCTCGGCCACCCTCCGCCGGATGTGGGCTTCCAGCTCCCTCCTCGTGGATGGCGGGATGGCGGGGATCTCACAGATGACACGGAACTCCATGGCTGCCGGGTGGACGCCCCCCTGGGGCCTGGGGGGCGGGGGCGACATGAAACACCCCAGTGATCCCCAGACCAGGCCAGGCATGCCCCACACGTGCTGCAGCCGCTTCCTCGGGACGTGCCTCTCCAGCAGCTCCCGGTCCACGCGGGCCATGAAGGGGGTCTCCAGATGGTAGAACTCGATGGCCGCACCCAGGGACAGCAGGCAGGTGGGGGGCCTGGGTGTGCAGGGCACCATTTTGGCAAGCGACTCTGCATACAGTGTGGGGAGAGCCCAGAGGAACTGCATGTGCTTGTGCCAGATGTTCAGCTCCACGCAGGCTGCCTCGCATCTGAGCAGAGGGCAGAGTCGGTGGTGGCCGCGGGCCAGGGGGCTTTCCAGCCTGGGGGGATCGGTTTCGGCAGGAGCAGCATTTGGCGCCCCAGGGCGGCCGTTTTCTGAGAGCGCCTAAGCACGGCGGGCAGTGCGCCCAGCCTGATCTCCAAGCCCTTCCTGGCAATGTGGCTCTGCAGCACCCAGGTCTCTCTGCAGCACAGTGAGCCGGGCACAGAATCTGCTGCTCTGGCGATGTGCAGGGGGGGCTGCTCAGGGGTTCTAGCTCCAAGGCCGGGTGTCTGAGCTGTCCTCACTCGGCCAGGCCCGGAGGGCAGAGGGCCGAGTGGGGTGTGGGATGCTGAGGCTGGCATCAGCAGCCTCAAGGACTCCTGGATCCTCTTGGGGAGCCCCCATCTCTTCAGATGGACCATCTGTTCCAGGTGCCGCTCCAGCTCTGCCTTGCAGCCGACGCTCACGAAGGGAAGGGCCTGTGGCACTGTCAGCACCCTGACGGCACCCGGGTGCCGGCGCCTGGCAGATTTCGGGGCCAGGGGCATGAAGATCTTCAAAGACCTCTGCAGGGCGAGGGGCAGCCCCAGGACGTGCTGCAGCCTCTTCACCTGGATGTGCCACTCAAGACGTGCCCTGACCTCACGCAGGAGGAAGGGGGTCTCCACTTCGGTGAATTCAATCCTGCCCCACGCTGGGGGTCTCACAGCCACAGCTTCCCCCGCAGCCCTGGGCGCGGCACTCGCTCTGTCCTGCTGCCATTCGGCCTCCCACTCTGCCATCCTGGCCCAGCCCTGGGATTTGGCTCCAACCGACTCCCAATCAGGACGATGCGCCTGCCTCTGGGGAGCGACCTGGGCACTCCTTGCTCTGCTGCGGTGGAGAAAAGTCCCTCTCCAGCCACCTTCTGTTTGGTCCTGCTCCTGCCAGCGAAGGGGAGTCCCATCCCAGAGACAGGCGCAGCGGAGACATTCCTCCCACTGGAGGTGGGAGACCCCTTCCCTGTCCGTGTGCCTGCTGTCTGCGTGGAGCTCAGGAGGGGAGCGGGACTGGCTGGCGGAGAAAGGGCCATGTGCGGGCGGAGGGGTATGCTCACGTACCAGAGAGGTCCTGCTGCTGCCCCATGACACCACGTCGAGGTCTCTCCACGTGCAGACATCCAGCTGGTCCCACTCGAGGGAGCCGGTGGCCGGAGGGGAAGATGACCCTTGCTCGGCAGGGACCTGCGCGCCTGCCCCCTCGGCGTACGCCAGCCGCTCAGCTTGCCGCGCCGCCTCGTTGCACAGGGCGCAGTCTGTGTTGTCGCACAGCAGCTGGCGGATGGCGCGGCGCCTGGTGGCCCGGCAAACACTGCTGCGGAGGTCCTGGCATGGCAGACTCCATGGCTGCATCTTTGCACCTGGAACACAAAAGGAGAGAGGGCGTCTGTGACGGAGACCCCGGGAACGGGGCTCGGGAACCGTCACAGCCAGTCAGGGCCTTGGTAATTCCAAGTCTGCCCTCGGGTCTCCACACACCCGTGCCGTCGTCTCCTGAACCTGGCCTCGCAGCATTCAGCACCCCTGCCCCTCCTCTGAACCCCCTTTCCATGTCTCTGGGGAGCCCTCTGTGCCCCAAAGGGCCAGGGACCCCAGTCAGAGCGATTCCCAGCCCGCGCGGGGGTCAGACGGGTTATTAGCGCTCAGGATCGCTGGGTAGGACTTTCCCCAGCAGCTTAACTGGGAGTTTCAGCAGCAGCCACCTGGAAATCCCCATTCTCGGGGCTCCTCCCTGCTGGCCCCTCACGGGGGACTGGCCTCTTCCCCAGCCACCCCCTGAGCTGTGTCCCTCCTGAGCCAGGCGCCGCTTCTCTGGGTTTTCGTCTGTCCCAACCCATTGCAATTGGTTGGGCTCGGGCGGGACGGCCTAGCCAGGTCTGCGAACACGTGGCTGGGGAAGGCCCATCCATCTTCTACTGGTCTCTGCAATGATCACACCCCCGGGTCCCACCACTGCACTACACGAGCAACATATGGGGAAACTGAGGCATGCCCAGCCAGCTCTCAGAGAAACCCCTAAGAACATCCCCACTGGGTCACAGCTTCTGAGGAGAGATGGGAAATCAGAGCCTCTGCACTCCTGCTCCCTGGCCTGGCACGCTGAGCTTGGGAAGCGCAGGGTACGACGAAACACTCAGCCAGCAGCTGGATCGCCCTCAAACCTGCCCAGGCCACCGTCCCGGCACTGAACCCAGCCCGGTGCAGGGAAGGGATGCTCTAGGGAGACCTACACAGGAGGGAGGGGGTGAAATGAAGACAGGATCTTCAGGCACAGTATTCGGCAGCATCTCCTGCTGGCAAAACTGCCCTGCGCAGGGAGCCCCTTAGCCTGTACAAAGCCCTGCAGGATACGGGAGAACCCCGCCCCGCCAGAGGGGACAATCTGGCATTTGCCTCTGTCACTGCAAACCCCCATGAGCCCGGGGTCCGTATCCCTGCTCCACTTACCCCCAGGCCAGCCCTCCCCTCCAGCCCAGGGGACAGGACACCCCTGGGGCTTGCGGGGCCCCAGGCCAGGCTGAAGGGCTTGGGACAGGGAGTGTGGGGCAGGGCCTTACCTTCTCCATCCGCCTGTGACACCGTCCCCCTCTTCCAGAGTCTGCTGCCCAGGAGAGCCTGCTGGAGCCAAGGGGCAGCAGAGTGATGCGGTGTCTGGAGTTGGACCGTGCAGTCCCAGCCCCCCACCCATCCCAGCCAGGGGCTGGGGTTCCCACGCTCCCCCCCCCACAGCCTCCCTCTGGCCGGCCCCCGGTGCCAGCTGCAGTTTGGGGCCCTGTTGATCACAGCCCAGTGGTGGGTCAGGCTAGGGGCAAAGAGCCTGGCTGCTGGGTTTCAGCTCCCCCGACTCAGGAAAAGCAAGAGCCAGAGAGGGGTCGCTGCCGGGGAGGGGGGGGGGGAGAAGCGCGAGACCTGGAGGGAGGGAGCGCTCTGGCGTTCCAGGCGCTGGCACTGGCAGGTGGGAAGCAATGGCCAACGCATGGAGCCATGAGCTCTCTCTGCAGACGTGCCATGCCAGCCCAACGGGGGTCTCAGGATAACCCCCACCCGCGGGGCCGTGTCCTGGCAGGCTTGCAGAGCGAGAAGGGCTGCAGCAGCGTTCGTGGCAGGCTCCTACTATCCTGCTTCTCCCAGAGAAGCTGTGCTGGGCCACCCAGACGACCCAGACGAGCAGGGCCGGAAGGAGGCAGGTGTACAGCAGGCAGCACCAGCACCAGTGGGCACAGAACCAGCTCTGTGCCATCTCCATGCCCACGCCCACCATGTTGGGAAGGGCGGTCTGGACGAGCCCCAGGCTGTGGCGCGGCTCTGCCTGCTGCTGGATCTCTCCTGAGGGGTGGCTGCAACGCGCATCACAAAGAGCCAGAACCAGCCAGAGCCCGACATCACAATGGAACCGACCGGGGCCCATCAGCCCTGTGCCTCGGCTCCCCTCTCCAGGACCCTGCTCGGCCCTTCCCCTGCAGAGTAACCGTCCCCCAGCTCAGCTCTGTCCCACGTGCCGTCCGCGCAGAACTCCCTGCCTGAACCAGGCGCTGGGTGTTTTCAGCCTCCACAGTCCAGGTGTGTCCCTCGGTCTGGGGCCCTGGGCACAGTCTGACTGCAGATCTTCTGTGTAGCCCCCTCCTGGGAGCTGCCACCCCCCATCCAACCACCAGCCCCGGGCCAGCACGGACCCTCCTATTGTACCCAGCACGGCAGCAGGGGTGCTCCGGGGTAACGGGTTAGCAGGTATGGGGCAGGGGACGGGGAATGCGGACAGCACCCAGACTTGCTCCTTTGGCAGGGAGCATGAGAGCCACGTTGACCTGAACAAAGCCAGTTACAGACGTTCCCTGCTTCAGGATGAGATCACAATTCAAAATGATTTGGACCAACTGGTGAAATGGTCTGAGAGGTAAATAGGATGAAATTCAATAAAGACAAGTGCAAAGTACTCCCCTTGGGAAAGAACAATCCATTGCACACGTACAAAATGGGCAATAGCTGCCTAGGAAGGAGTACTGCGGAAAGGGATCTGGGTGTCATAGTGGACCACAAGCTGAATATGAGTCAGCAGAGTAAAGCTGTTCCAAAAAAGCAAATGCCATCTGGGGCGTATTAATAGGAGTATTGTGAGTAAGACATGAGAAGTGATTCTTCCGCTCTATTCTGCACTGATTAGGCCTCAACTTGAGAACTGTGTCCAGTTCTGGGTGCCTCATTTCAAAAAAGATGTGGAGAAACTGGAGAAAGTCCAGAGAAGGGCAACAAAAATGATTAACATTGTCTAAGGTGTCCTAATAAAGCCCTAATACCTCAGGCGAGTGAGGAAGGAGGACACCGGGAGAAATTGCAAGGAGGAAGATGCGACAGGAGAGAGAATCGACAGGGCAAAGTAGGGCAATGGGCCCGGTATTTTAGGTGTCTGTACACAAATGCGAGGAGCCTGGGAAACAAGCAGGAAGAATTGGTGGTACTGGCACAGACAAGGAACTATGATATAATTGGAATAACAGAAACGTGGTGGGATAACTTGCATGACTGGAGCACTGCCATGGACGGGTATAAATTGATTAGGAAGGACAGGCAGGGAAGAAGGGGGGGAGGAGTAGCGCTATATGTAAAAGAGCTGTGTGACTGCTCGGAGCTCCACTATGAAAGTGGAAACAAGCCGGTTGAAAGTCTGTGGGTTAAGTTTAGGGGAGAATGCAACAATGGGGTCATTGTGGTGGGAGTCTGCTACAGACCGCCAGACCAGAAAGAGGAGGTGGATGAGGCGTTCTATGGACAACTAACAGAAGTTTCCAGATCGTCGCAGGCCCTGGTTCTTATGGGTGACTTCAATTATCTTGACATCTGCTTGGAGGGCAATACAGCAGTGCACAGGCAATCCAGGAAGTTTTTGGAGAATATTGAGAACAACTTCCTGGTACAAATGCTGGAGGAACCAACTAGGGGCCTTGCACCTCTTGACCTGCCGCTCACAAACAGAGAAGAATTGATTGGGGAAGTAGAAGTGAATGGCAACCTGGGCAGCAGCAACCATGAGACAGTAGAGTTCAGGATCCTGATCAAAGGAAGAAAGGAAAGATGCAGAACACACACTCTGGACTTCAGAAAAGCAGATTTTGGCTCCCTCAGGGAATTTATGGGCAGGATCCATTGGGAGTCTGATCTGAAGGGGAAAGGTGTCCAAGACAGCTGGCTGTATTTTAAAGAAACCCTGTTAAAGGCACAGGAAGATAACATTCCGATGTGCAGAAAGAACAGCAAATGTGGACGGCGACCAGCATGGCTTAGCAGGGAACTCTGCAGGGAGCTGAAACATAAAAGGGAAGCTTACAAGAAGTGGAAGCTTGGACAGATGAGTAGGGAGGAGTATAAAGATATTGCTCGGGACTGCAGGGATCAAATCAGAAAGGCCAAAGGACAATTGGAGTTGCAGCTAGCAAGAGATGTGAAGGATAACAGAAAGGGGTTCTATTAGTATATCAGCAACAAGAAAAGGATCAGAGGTGGTGTAGGTCCCTTACTGAATGGGGCAGGCATCCTCGTGGTGGATGATGCGGAAAAGGCTGAAGTACTCAATGCTTTTTTTACTTCAGTCTTCACAGGGCGGGCCAGCTCCCAGGCTACTACACGGGGTAACGCGGACTGGAGAGAAGAGTGGCCCTCGGTGATGGAAAGTCAGGTTAGGGAACACTTAATGAAATTGGATGTGCACAAGTCCATGGGGCCGGATGAACTGCATCCGAGGGTGCTGAGGGAGTTGGGGGAAGTGATTGCAGAGCCGCTGGCCATTATCTTTGAGAACTCGTGGCGAACGGGGGTGGTCCCCGAGGATTGGAAAAAGGCAAATATAGTACCTATCTTTAAGAAAGGGAAAAAGGAGGATCCGGGGAACTACAGACCGGTCAGCCTCACCTCAATCCCTGGGAAAATCATGGAGCACGTCCTCAAGGAATCCATCCTGAAACACTTGGAGGAAAATAGAGTGATCAGGAACAGTCAACATGGATTCACCAAGGGCAAATCGTACCTGACCAACCTGATTTCCTTCTATGATGAGATGACTGGATTTGTGGATGCAGGAAGAGCCGTTGACGTGATATACCTTGACTTTAGCAAGGCTTTTGATACGGTTTCCCACGGCATTCTCGTTGGCAAGTTAAGGAAGTATGGGTTGGACGAGTGGACCGTAAGGTGGGTAGAAAACTGGCTGGATCGAGGGGCTCAGCGGGTGGGAATCAATGGCTCGATGTCTGGTTGGCAACCATGTGACAGAGGGGCCAGGGTGCGGCGGGCCTGGACTCTCCCAGCTCTGCCCACATGTGGGGGTGGAGCTCCCCAGGCCCCGCCTGCTCCCTGCCAGGCCACGCCCCTCGGGCTCTGGTTCCCGCCCCCCCCAACCCGCCTCATGACGCCGCGGGATTGGCCAGAGGGACCCCGCGCCCCCTGGTTCTCCCGCCCCACATGCCCGCCCCCGATTGGTCAGCACCCGCGGCAATCATGAAGCTCTTGCCCTCGACCTTCGTTCGGTTAAAGTCCACCGGCCCTACGCATCCTGATTGGGTAATCCTCTCTCTTTCAGGCACCGCCCAGCGGTCGGACCCCGCCCACTGTGCGCGTCGCCCCTCCCCGCTCTCGAAAAGCCGACTTGGATTGGCCTGACAGACTTTGACCCCGCCCCAAAACTGTGGTTCCTACCCTGATTGGTGAGCGCTCCAGCACGCGGCCCCTCCCCCGCGGCTTCTCCTTGAATTACTCCCGACACACTGAGACCACGCCCCACCCTCTGGCTCCGCCCACCCCGAGCTCCCATTGGCTCCGGCCTGTGTCGGTCCGTCTGGGGCAGAGAGCGGTCAGAGGGATCCCCCTGTCCCGTACGTAACGGAAACCCCGACCCCCCCCGCGTGACCCGGACCCCAGCCCCGCCCCCGCCAACGGCCCCGGGGGGCAGCTCGGTCCCCGCGCCGACCTGGGGGGCCTTGGGGCGGGTTCCCTGGGGGGGATTTCCCCGCCCCCCCAGACACACGGGCTGGACCGGACCATCAAGCCGGGTCCCGGGCTCCCTGCTCTGGGGGGTCGCGGGGCTGGGTCTCCCGGGGATGTTGGGGTGGTGGGGGGGCTGGGTCTCCAGCGGATGTTGGGGGTGGTGGGGGGCCTGGGTCTCCCGGGGATATTGGGGTGGTGGGGGGCTGGGTCTCCAGCGGATGTTGGGGGTGGTGGGAGGTGGTTGGGGGGGCTGGGTCACCCCAGGGATGTTGGGGTGGTGGGGGGCTGGCCCCCTAGGAATGTTGGGGGGCCCAGACTCCAGAGAGCAGGGGAGGGACCAGGAGAGTTCCCTGCTGGGATTTGGCACACACTCAGGCGGACTAGGTGGGGCAGCAAAGGGGGGCTGGGCCCATCAAGCCGTTCCCTGTGACCCCCGTGCTGGGGGTAGCGGCCAGTGACCAGCGAGCCTCCCTGGGTGGAGGGGGAGCATTTGTCAGATGGGGGCCCAGGGACCCCCCCATCCCATCCCATCCGCTCTGCTCTGGGAAGGCAGGAGGTGCCTGCACCTGGGAGCAGCTGAGAGAGCCAGCATGAGCCTGGCTGGAAACCAGACCAGGATTCCACTCTGCTGTGATGGCCAAAAGCCAGTAAATCTTTGGGCTGCAGCATTGCCCCAGACCCACTGCTCCCACCGACTGCCCCCAAGTGAGCCCCAGGGGCTGCTGCTCTCCCCTCAGCCCCTTGGTACTGGCACATCTTCCCCCTGGGAGCACTGGCAGGGATCAGCGGGGGAGAGCCACGGTCATGGAGCAGCATCTGGTGCCAGGTGCGGGGACAGACACAGAACCAGTGGCGGTCCGTACCCCACAGAGCTCACAGGCCGAATGAGGCCAATGCAGGCGGAGAGGGGAGCCCAAGGAACCAGACAGTGCTGGTCAGCGTGGCGGGCTGTGGCGCTGCACACCAGTAGCCAGCCAGTCGAGTGTTGCCATGGCCGAGGAGACTGGAGGACGACAGTGAGTGGCTCTGGGGGTGCTAGGATTTTGATTTCTTCTCTCTCTCAGGAAGCAAACCCAGAGATCCATGGGACAGCCCAGAACCAGGCACTCTGAGGCGTAACTAGACCTGAGACTCTGCCAGGACCTTCAGTACAGCTCTTCTCTAGTCCCAGCCCAGGGACGGCCAACAGCTGCAGTCCACGCAGCATTTGTTTTACCTGCGCTGAACTCACTCCGAATTCCTCATGACCCAGGACTCACAGCGGGAGCTTGGTTTGGATGCTGCTGTCTGATCCGGCCCTGCAGTCCAGAATGGAGGGGGCCCATAGTCCATGGACAGCAGCGATCCAGGCTCGGTGCGAGAAATGCATTCCGACCCTCTGCAGCAGCCAGCTCACACAGCATCCTTTGCAGACTGCTTAGCCTGTGTGCGTTCCAGACGACCTTTCCATCACGCCTGCCCTCCAGTGCAGCACACGCATGAGACAGTCAGTGGCCCAGCTGAGGAAAGCCCTTTCCATGTGTATCACAGGCTCTCAGCGCATGTCCTGCAGCTGACAGTCCCTCTCTGCTTTGTCTCCCACCCCTAGCCAGGCGGATGTGGTGTCATTGGTGGGCCATGCCCATTGCTTCCTTCTCCCATGGCACCGATGCATCCATGCTGCTTGAAAGGGCTGGCATGTGCCAGTGTCCTCCTCTCGCTCGTCCTGTTCTGGTGCCTGCTTGTCATGGCAGACGATGTCCAGAAGAGATGGCAGCTCTCCAGTCGCTTCCCAGTCATGCCAGGGAAGCTGACCAGGAGATCTCACCTGGAATCTGCCCACAGGGGGGTGGACTTCCCCTCTTTGTTCACCAGCTCCCACATGGATCCTCACTGTGAGCCTGGCAGGCTGCTGCTGATCCTGGTGACGTCAGCCCCAGGGAACTGGGAGCCTAGGCAGGCAATCCGGAGAACCTGGGCCACCCACAAGGGGCCGGCAGCAAAGCATTGGCAGTCTGTGTTCTTAGTCGGCCGGACGGCAGATGCTGGGGTGGCCCAGGGGATCCAGAGAGAACAGCAGGAGTTCAGGGACATCCTGATTGGGAATTACCAGGACACCTACCGGAACCTCACCCTGAAGGTCATGCACGGCTTTAAGTGGGGGGCCGAGCGGTGCCGGCCCAGCTACATTCTGAAAACGGATGACGACTGCTTTGTCAATACAGACCGGCTGCCGCAGTTCCTGTTAGAGCACAACACTATTAAGACAGGCCTGTACGCAGGATCCCTCTTCTCGCGGGAGAAGCGGCAGGTCATCAGAGAGCCATCTAGCAAATGGTTTGTATCCAGGCAAGACTACCGTCCAGACGAATACCCGCCATATGCCAGTGGCATCGGCTACATCCTGTCTCTGGATGCCGCCGAGCAGATCCTGTGGGCAGCAGAACACGTCCCCCCCATCCCGGTGGAAGACGCTTATGTGGGCATCTTGGCCGAGGAGGCTGGGATCCGGGCGAAATCCAGCGCGCGCTTCGCCAAGCACAATGTGAGGTGGCGGGTGTGTAACTATCGCTACCTGATGGTGATTCATCACCTGAGCCCACAGGAGCAGGTGCTGGCCGAGGGGAACATGCTGCAGGCTCGGCATGCCTGCCGGGACAGCCTGGAGATCACCAGGTGGAAGTGAGGCACCGCTTGCCAGGAGGACTGGCGAGGGACCGGCAGCCTCACGTGTGCAGCACGGTCTGAAGGGGGCTGGCCAAAAGGTGCTCCTGTCACCCTGCCCTATCTTGGGACTGACAGTTAGGGTTAGGCCCTGCCAAGCCCTCGTCCCCTTTGCTTCCATTGTTATTGGCTGCTGAAAAGGGAACGGGGCGCCCGGTTGTCTGGCAGGCAGCGTCTCAGCCCTGCTCTGCGCTGACAGCAAGTTTGACATAACGCTCCTTACCTCAACCTCCTGCAGCCTGTCTCCACAGTCAGAGCAGGGCATTGGGGAAAAAGTGGAGCTGTAATTCGATCTGTTAACACCCGCCCTGAGGTCGAAATCTACAATTTGAATTTAGGTCCCTGTAACCAGGGTTTTTCCTGTCCCCATTACCATGACAACAGAGCTCCTCCCCTGCTCGCCGTCCCAGGAAGTTTTCAATTAATTCCTCTCTGTGCATGCAGCGCTGTGCCGGTCTGTTGTGCCTGCGGCAGAGAAACAAGGAAAGCGTTTCCTGCTTTTTTCTTTGGCGGGGCGAGAGGGGTGAGTGAGGCTGCCTCCCTGTGCCTGCTACCCACAGGGTAGTGCATTTCGGGAAGTAATGTGAGCAGTGGGGGCGAGAGACCCCGCCCGCGCAAGCAATTTGGTGTGATCACTTGCCTTTGCCTTCTGTAATTCGACAGTCTCAGATCGAAATACAACTCCACCCCCAGCGTAGACAAGCTTTTAGTGCCTCCCGAAATGCCAGCTTGGGGCTGGGAGCATTGAAGTGGAAGTTCTGGCTCAGCTGCTAACCTCAGGCCAGTGACTGATCCATCCTGTGCCTCAGTTTCCCCACCTGGAGATGGGACTAACACTCTGACGCAGCTCCCAGGGCCACCGGAGATTAATGGGTTAATGTCGTAGGGCTCTGTAAACAGTATGGGAGGGGCCAAAAGATATCAAACACAGGCTCAAGGTCGCAGCCTGTCACAACTGGCTGAAGCTCCTGCCAGCTAGATGCATCGTGGCAGGCTGCGGCCCGTAGTCCCCGCAGGATGGCTGCAGGCTGTGGCCAGTTCTGACAGCCCTCGGCTGGGCCAAGTAGGAAGGTCCCGGGCCCATCGCTGCGTGTAACACTAGGATGCTATGGCAGACGAAAGGGGGCTGGTGTGTGCTCGGGACGAGGCTGCCGTAGGAAGGGGGTCTGGGCATGTGACCTAGCAAGCCAGCAAGGGCCCTAGGCTCTCGGCATGGTGCTGGAGAGAAGAGCAGGCGCCCAGGACCTCTGCAGGGAGTGACGCTGATTCCCCATCTTTGTCCCCTTCTGCAGGGGGGAAGGACCTTACCTTCGCTGGGTGTAAAACTAGCTGCAACTTCTCATGCTGCATCTTGCTGAACAAAGGCCATGGGGGCCTGCACTTCACCAGCGCCCGGCCAGGCTTTCAGCCCCCATGGGGCACGAGATGTATTCAGCTACTCTGTGCACATGAGACCCAGCTAGCCGCTGTTCGCAGGGGCCTGGAGCACGGGCCAGGCCAAAGGAACCTGAGGTTAGGGTTAATCTGGCAGCTGTTCTTACTACAAAACTCTAAAATCAACGAGAGGCCTTTGGCACCTTATAGACTAACAGTTTCTTCAGCATTAGCTTTTGTGGGCTGTAACCCACTTCGTCAGATGCTTTTGCTGTTTACAGATGAACACGGAAATTACAAAACTCTAGGAAGTCAGGGCAGGGCCTGA
Organism: Pelusios castaneus; assembly: GCA_007922175.1. Taxonomy (NCBI): domain Eukaryota; kingdom Metazoa; phylum Chordata; order Testudines; family Pelomedusidae; genus Pelusios; species Pelusios castaneus. The sequence goes on along the minus strand of ML686015.1, from coordinate 28,493 downwards.
GAGTGAAGGCAATCAGTTCCCTGCTCTGCCTCAGTTTCCCATCTGTAAAATGGGGCCAATGGCACTGACCTACTTCATCAGCAGGTGTGAATCCGAATCCCAATAATTCCACGTACTAGCCTAGTGCACTCTGGGACTGGGAGCAGCTGCTTCTAAAAAAAACACTGACCAGACTTCTCCCTGCCAGGATTCCCTTTGCACTCACTGGCAGCCACTGGCTCTGGAGGAGGAAGTTCATTGTGGGGCTGGGCTGCTACTGCCGGGGGTGCACGTTCGCATGTAGTGTGAGGCACATGGGCATTGCTGGCCGGGGACCCGGGGCCGGCGGCAGCCCGATCCGACATGGCTGGTGTGGCAGCGGGTGGGGCCCAGATCCTTTCTTTGGGGCAGCGACACCCTGGTGAGATAGCCAGCAGGGCCTGATCCCTGCTCCACGGTACTCAGAAAGAGTCCCCCGCCCCAGCAAGGGGAACTCCCTGCTCTGGCACCCAGAAGTCAGTCAGTGTTACTGATTTCCCAGCAGCCTGGCCTCCCATGGCTCCCACCCTCCAACCGCCCACCTGCGTTCCCTGATGCCTCTGCCGTGTGGCTGGGTCTCATGGCCAGGGGACTGTCCCCCGCCCTCCATTCAACCCCCTGCTTTATGGGGAACGTGCAGCCCTGGACTGCTGCTCGGGTAGGGCTGGCCCCTCGTTAGCAGAATTGCTCGTTCAAGGCCGGGTGCTGGGAGGCTGCACTTGGCTGGCCTGGGATGGAAGACGAGCCCTGCGGGAAGGGGGCCACCCGTCCCCTGCCACAGGTCTCTGCACGGGCAAGGTCCTCGGCTTGGCTGAGGGGTGCTGCGGGTGCGATGTAAATCAGGAGTAACAAAGATGCTCCGCAAGGTTGTAGACTCGGGAAGTGGCAGCCGGGAAATTTACCAGCCTGGCCTGTCGCTCCCGTCTGCTCAGAGCTGGACCCAGAGGCCTAGCGCTCAGCACCATCACGGCCCAGGACCCCTAGTGCTGTGCAACACGCCCCCTCTCCCCACAGGTGCTGTTCCCACTGAACAGCGAGGAGGAAGCAGAGCTAACAGCTGCCTTTCCCACCAGTAAAGTTACCGAGGGGAGAGGTGCTTTTGGGGGGCTGGAGTCATTCTTGCCTGCCTGAAACACCACCCCTTGGAGATCTGGCCTGGCTCTGTGCTCCCCCCAGACTGCAGCAGCCAGTCCCCCTGGGCATGCTCCCTTATTGGCAGAGCAGCGATCCTGGCCTCGGCAGGGGAGCCCCTCGGCCGAGCACAGCAAGAGGGCGGCGCTGGGGGATGAGCTGAGTGCGAGGCACAGCCCAGAGCAGTCTCCTGGGGAGCTGCCATTGCAGGGGGTGCCAGAGCCTGTGCCAGGGCGCTCGCCTCTCTCCTGCCTCAGGCGCCTGCCCTCCTTCCGATACATTCCTGCGCCTCGGGGGTGAGGAGAGTCTGAAGCTGAGGCCAGCCCTTCAGCCAGGCTCCAACGGCTGCCAGCAAATCGGGGCAGAGAATGCCCCGGGGGAGGGCGGGGGGGACTATAATTATTTTTACTGGTTCTAAAAAAGATTATTTTATTTAAAAAATTAAAAATTTCCCAACTCTGCAGGCTCCTTGCTGTCAGCTCTGCAGTTGCCCCCCAGCCAGCTGTGTTCCCAGAGAGGCAGGGGCTCTCACGGGGGGG